>MU182095.1:87250-119027 GCA_016904865.1 Pissodes strobi
ATATATATACTTTCTGTCAGCCCCCGTATATATGCAAAATTACTGGAAATTAAAATACAGATTTGCGAAAGAAAAAATTTCCCCTGTATGGCAGTATTTTTATCATCCCCGTATGATAATAAATAAAATAGTTACGGGGGGTGCTAGTTTCTACGAACTTACTCGGTACATGAATGATGATTTTAAATACTTTTATTGGAAATTCAGTCATCAAAGTATCAGTTTCAGTAAACAGAAGTAATGTTTTAAGTTATGTACCAGTACCAGAATTAGATAGGTGCTATCTTTGCATCCAGAATTATTGCGAAATGCGATGAAATATAGTCTTGATGTGCTGTTAGCTGAAGCAAATAGCTTTAAGTTGTATAGCCTTATTCGATCCGCAGACGAAGCAACTCTCATGCTCTATAGAAATTAATTTCGTTAGTGTAATATATGTGTTTATCATGGTTCGTGGCAACGTTGACGTGCAAAGAGCGACAGCGACTGGCGAAACAAGAAACGAGTATTTACATTCATTATATATTACGTTTCTGCTCACCATAATATCCCAGAAATATCTGGGCGACATCTGTTTCCCCTCTGTTTTAGCATTTAATTGCGTTTTCTACCATCTACTTAATTCTTATTCATTGTCCAAATATTTTCCTACGTTATGAAAGTTATGGAAAGGGGCCCTCGAACTAAGTTTCATCGAGACAGTATAAATTAAGTAGGAGGATTTGCCAGGATCCGGGTATCGCCGGTAGTTAGACTGCATCTGGCAGTTGCAGGAAATTTTCTCAATTTCCTCTGTTGATTTAGAACATTCGTAATTGAATCTCGGATTTCTTGATTTAAATAATTTTTGAAAATAGCGCCGAGCGGAGTATCCAAAGGGAGATTACTGTTATTTTACTGAATCACCAACTAATATGTTTAAGTATATTTATTTTTGAGATGCATGTTTAAAAAGAATGTCCTTAAAACATGAATCAATTACGATAAATGGAAAATGCAAGTTTCCTAGCACTGATGAGCGAGACGACAATAACAAAACCACCTCTGATTTAGATGCGTTGAATATCACGAAAGCTCGGAAGGTAAAACGAGCTAAATGAAAATTTGCCTACTTGGTAGATAAAAACTCAAAATTCGTCAGACTTCTTACACTTCTAAAATTTAAAGGTATATTTTTAAAATTAAATTTTATAAATTGATTTAATATTTTCTACTTAAGCCACACAGAACTAGTGTAGATCAGCCAGTACTGGTTCTTGGTCTTAGAAGGCCATGATTTCAATTTCATCTTCAATTTTTGACTCTGATTTTCGGCTTTATTAATCTTTTCATTATTTTCACTGGCATCCACTTCATATGATAAATTTTTGTTCACTCTTTCAGTTTCTTTAAGTGTAATACTTTTCTTATGTCCTCTTTTACAATTTAAGTCAATTTTAAGGTAAATTAAATAATATTAGAAAATTAAGTACTGATAGAGAACTAGAAATCTTGTAAATCGCATTCATAGAACAATAGGTGCGGTTGTATAGTGTTGATCCTGGTCAGTTGCAATTAGAATTAGCCCACGAATTGCAATATCAAAACGTGAATAACAGTACATGTTGAATCAGACTCAGAAAATTCAGATTTAGTACTTGATAGTGAACATCTAAGTGCATCGTAGCGAATAAATTTACTTGCACGTTTTGGGGCCGTGCATTTTTGAATCAAATATTTTGTGTTTTTTTTTCAGTTGTGTTATAATTTACAGTACACAAATTTCGTGCATTTTGTCAAGTTTCTAGTTTGATTTTTTTTTGTATGGAAGAAAAAAAAATCAAACTAGAGATTTGACAAATTACACCAGTGGCGTAACTAAAATTTTTTGGCCTCAACGCAAAATACATAAGGAGGCCTCATTTTCAGTAACAAATCACAAATACTAAATAAAAATTAAATAACCAGCTTTAATTTTTTTATTTATTTTACATATAACATCAAATTATTTCTTTTTTATCAAAAGAAGCAAAACTCTAAAATAACTTTAAATTTTAACCAAGTAGTATTTATTAAGGAAGTTGGAAATATTAATGAAATTTCCCTAGTTTAAAGCTACACTCGACTTAAACTTATTAAAATCTAAAACGATTTTTTCTCGTTTTACACACTGCAAATTCATATGCATATTTAAGATCTAATTTGTTGGGAGCTTCACTTTCGACGGAAATTAAAGATAAATATTGAAATCGATCTTGCAT
The DNA here is from genome assembly GCA_016904865.1 of Pissodes strobi. Taxonomy (NCBI): domain Eukaryota; kingdom Metazoa; phylum Arthropoda; class Insecta; order Coleoptera; family Curculionidae; genus Pissodes; species Pissodes strobi. Next base: position 89,491 of record MU182095.1, read on the forward strand.
GCCCTATTTGATTCCTTAAATACTAGTTTACTAAAAGATTCTTCAGCTGACACATATATAATCGGCATGGTAAAAAATAATAGTAGGTCAATGTAAATTTGTTTAAATCAACATTTTTTTTGCAGTCATTTCTTGATTTAACTCTGTTTTTATAAATTGTAAGAGAAATTTTGCAATATGATTTGAGAATATTTTTGTTGATGAGATTTTGTTGAATTTATGAGATTTTTAGGTTGCAAAAACAAAAAGATGCCACTTATCTTATTTAAACCTGTAAATCTAGTTGTTAACTGAGACTTTATAATGTCAATAGCTGATAAAAAGCACCAATTTACAAAAAAAAATTGTGAGTGCTTAAACCACACGATAGAAGTGAAAACGTGAACAAGCGGGGTCATCGTTTGTCAGAATTTCGAACCGAGCCTTCGTTGTAGAGATACCCCAAAACCCCACCTTAAATTAGAGCCCCGGTCCCCCCTCTATGGTCTCAGGTGGCCCCCAATGTGGTGCACTTACCATAAAAAATTCGAACCCGTACCTCTTCCCGTTCTCCCGAAATTAATTATTTAAGTTTTTACTTCTCCCCCCTTCCTTGACCAAACGGGGTAGGGTACGGGGTCCCGTTTTCGTCCAGGATTTTTTACCCCGGCTACATCCCCTGAAAATTTCAGCCCTCTACCTATACGGGAACATGCTGCATTACGATACGTTACGTGACGACTCGGTCTCATTCAACCCCCACAGAAAAAAAGTGCAGAGCGCGCCTAAAGAAGTTTTCACTTCAAAAGTGTCCCCTGTAATCAAAAGGATGATCTAAAGTTAGTTCATCAAATACTTTTTTTAATAACTTGTCGCTTACTCCTAAAATTAGTTGTAATGCGCCATTTCAGAGCAGTTGTTCGTGCTTCTTTAAGAACCTCATTATAGCGTTGACGGTAGTTTTCCCACATTCCTTTTTGTCCTTAGTAGAACAGAACTAGCTTCGTCCAAAGCAATTGTTTCTTTTTATAAAACTTTGGAAGTAAAATTCACTTCTGATAACACATAATGTAACCTAATAGATAAGAATACCAACTCAACTCAAAATCTAGCATATTTTTCTTTATACGCCCAGCTTCTATTCTTTCATCCCTAATTTTACTTGAAAGCTCAATTTTTTTAAGTTTTTTTTTCACATTTACATCTTAATGATTTATTAACAAAATGACCTAAATCACTTTCGAGTATTGTGTCTTTACTTGATATTACGGTGTCTGACGATATTTCAGCTTCATAGAACTTTTTAGTTTTAGCACACAGAAAAATTAGGTCGCTTGTGCTGATGCCCGTGGCTTAGCCACCTGAAGTTGTGTTATACCGATCAAATATTCTGAGTGATCTTCGTCTTAAGAAATATAATTATTGTCCCCAATGTCATCGCGTTTGGACGTAAATGGTTGCAAATTTGGCTCAGACTGCGATTTCGTCGAACAAAAAACATTTTCGCAATTTTTCTCTAATTCCAATACTTTTTTTAGTTTTCTTTTAATTGCGGGCGCTTTTATATTTTTTTTTGTGGTCACTCATTTTTAAAACGTAGGAAAAATTAGCGTATCAGGTACTAAAACTATAAGATAATGGTAAGGTAATGCTCTTGGCAACAGGTTAAAATAGGTCAACAAAACGGGATTCCCGGGATGTCAAACCAAAAGACGATGGTGCTCACTGCGAATCAAATCAGGACTAATCCTGATCGGCGACTGACGAGTGTCGCGACGCTGATGTTGCCAAACTTTTCATTAGGTATTAAATTATGCAGAACTTAATAAAAAAGAATCCTTTCTTGACAGAAAGGTGTTCCTAGGTTCAGTTGACAGAAACCTTCAATATTAGGCACTGGACGAGTGGGCCCCCAAGCCTGGGGGGCCCCAACGCATTGCGTTTACTTGTCTTATGGTAGTTACGCCACTGAATTACACGAACTTTTTGTAGTTTTGCTATTCAAACTGTTATAATTGTATTTCATAATCTTACTGTGATGAACAATGGTAAAACACTGTTTGTTGGATAACTGTTATTTTTTTGTGATTTTTATGTGAAGTGCAGGGTTTTTCCTTATAATTTGCCACCCCTTTAGAAACTCTATTTAAAGAGACACGGGAAAAATGTTCAAATAAAAGTTTCAGGATTTTTCCTGAAAGTTTTAAACAAACTAAGCAAAAAAAAACAAATGATTATCGGAAAACAAGAAAATCTTGTATTTTCGTTTTTTTTAATGAAATGGCCTATATATTATTTATATCTCCTTAGCCTCCGCTGTATATAATATATAATTTGCCTATGTTTGGACTAGCCGTTTTTCAGTTATTTCACTTTAAATAACTTAGTCTCTTTAACCGCGCCTTGCAATGTAGACAAATAATGGGAAATTTCATCGCAACAGCCATAGATCACCAAGGAAAATAAAAGATTATATGACAGCAAATACTTGTTCCTTGGTTATTCAGCCCCCCTTTCGGGGAACCAATGGCTTTGCTCCTAGGCAATACGCCAGCACACCCCTCGTCCGGCGCTTAAACAGAGGCAGAGCTACCCTTCTGCTTGCGTCAAAGGTTCCTCCGGTTTTAGAGGCCTTGTATTCGGTGGGAACCTCCAGTAAGATGGGCCTGTACCCCTGATGATTCCCGACTTTTGCGTTAATATAAGCTAATGAATTGCACGACTGAGTTACTATCCAAGGAGGCTTCGCACACTGTAGGTATAACCACTTTCTGTCAGGGACTCCAAATCCCCGCAGGATATACCCCGACCGCCCACAGGTCACGCTACCGCGCACGGAAACACCCTGGAGTCTTAGTAGGAATCACCTTACACTACGCGACCCACCCCTTACACTGTCCAGACGGCACGACCTCCAGACGCATTTTAAGATCCTTTACACAAATAGTGCACTATGTAAAAATCGACCTCTCCTATTGGTCGATCCATCTCTTATTACAATATGTCTTCATGATGCAATCAATTTCTGTCAAGAGCTTTCGTGGTGTAGAGGTTTAGACAGCTGTGTGTCACCTGGACGGCCCGGGTTCAAACCCCGTTGCATTTTTTTATTATTTTTTTAAAGATTATGTTTCTAAACAGTTTTTTTCTTGATTTTGGGTATGTCTTGGGTTAGCACTTAGTTTCCTTTTCTCGAGCCACCGTAGCGAGCGGAGGGCCATGCGGATCGACCAATAGGAGAGACCGATTTTTATACAGTGCTCTATTTGTGTAAAGGATCTTATAATGCCGTCCTCTCGAAGGATTGGAACACGTTTTCTAAGCAAAAACCTTCCACTACCCGTGCCGAATTCTGTAATCCGTTTCCAACGTGTTCGTCCTTTGACGGCAGGTCCGGAATTCCAGCAAATACTTATTCTGACGTTAAGACGCTGGATTGCGTTCAGAAACCGATGGTAATGCGAAGGTACGGTAGGGGTAAGGTAATGAAAATGACGTCGTCGGGGGAGATGTGGCGGTAAACCTTGGTATTTATATATGAACGCCTTTTAAAATGTCAATTCAGTGTCACTCTGTCAGTTTGGGTCAGATTTTAATTAACCAGTCCTGTTTACCTTGTATTTGGGGTCCAAAATAATGAAATTTGAGACACCTTTTTTTAATTCTAAAAGTATGCCACAAAAAGCATTAGGTACTATCTTTTATTATATTTTAGGATTGTACAGGGTTATTCACTATATTTTGACACCCGCCTGCAGCCGTAATTACAGGTAAAAATTAAATTCAAAAGTTGTATGGTTTTTAATATATTATCTTTTAGAAATGTCCAAAGAAAAAAATTGACTGTCAAAAAACCGCATAACCTTATTTCTTTATTGCATTTTTGGATTGTGCGAAAAAGTCTAGACATATTTCGTGAATAATGTCCTATACCTATCTCTAACGGTTTTTGAAATATTGACAGTTGAAAATCGACTATTTACCAAGTTTGACAGCTTGTAAAACCTAAACGGCTAAAGATAGAGAAAAACGGTTTGCACTTTGCTAAATTGATTTTTCAGCAGTTCAGTTTAAGTTACCTATAAAAATATTTTATTTTGTTTTTTGTGTTAAGTGGAAGATTGGAGCCTTTGTTTTTAATACAAATAAAAACAGTAAAATACATTTACTGATTCGTTTATTTTTTACCCCAAAGCAAAATAAATAATTTAAAAAATATGTAAATATAAAAAAAAAAATGAAAGAAAATTAACAATAAATATTCATATTAATACCGCCGATAACAAAAAATAATGTTCGTATTTAAAAAAAGAAAGCTGAGGGTGGCCCCTTGAAGACGAAACGTCGGATTCCACACTGAATACCACCGTTGGATAGAGCGGGAAAAGTGGCAATGCAATAGTGCACTTGAATTTGATATCCGTTTTTAAGTAAGCGCAGGAAGAAATGAAACGACTTCAGTATTTCGGTTTTTTTTTTCCGGATATATCCGGAAATCCCCGGGAATTTAAAACTTTCTAATCGGCATATTGTTAGGCACCTTAATGCGCAATTTTGTCCTAATTTGATCGACACTGTATCTCTTACGGTTTTCGAGTTCCCCATACATAGACTTGAATTAGAGCCACCTTGTACATGTGAATACCCACTGTAAGAACCATCTAAGATATTCAATTATCTCTGACTCCCATCCAATCAGAATCCGATAGTAACCACAATACAGGTAAGATCGTTAAAACCCACAAGACTTGAATGAAGCTTAATATATTGAACATGAGAAGGTAAAGAAGGAATAACGGGAGAACTAGACCAAATCAGTAGCAGAGCAGCTGAACAATAATTGGGAGCAGACGAAAGGATGTGATATCAAATTAAGGTATATGTGCTGACAGTGTCAAACTGGAAATAAGAAGAAACCTTGGATGACCGACCAAATTCTACAGTTAATAAGTCAGAGACGACATGAGACAAGGAAAAATATACACATGACAATACACAGATACCTGAAAGAAGCGAAGACAATATGACTAGAAAATGAATGCAGAGAAATAGAACAAGTACAAGCGAAACATGACACCGCCTTACGCAAAAAAGTAGTGGAAACTGTAGGTATATTTAGAAATAAATCAATGGCTACACGATACCTACTGTCCATAGGTCGAAAAGCTGAAAAGAATGCTTGTCGAATTTTCATAGTAAGAACAGAGAGCAAGACAATCACCAGAAGTCGAAGCAATTGAAGGGCATTCAATCACCAGAGATGCGGTAGAACATACTTTGCTAATTCCGAAAAAATTAAGTTTCTGCAATAGCATCATCCACTAAATATGTCGATCCATTCAATCATATTATTTACGTCAGTGGGAATATTCCCAAATCATACGCTGACTATATAGGACAATATCTAAGTTGGGGTTTGAAACATTCGGCAAAATGCACTTCAGCACAGTTTTATCCACAATTCCGAAATAGTATATTATTTTATATGGAGGAAAAGTAATACTTTTCATGGCGCGCTCGTGTTTAACAGCCGAACGGAGTGAGGCTGGTAATAGAGAGCAAGCCATGAAAAGTAACTTTTCCTCCAAATAAAATATGCTGTTTTTTCTTCAAATGTCGACAAATTAATACAAAAACGTCTCTTTTTAATAGTAATAATAATTATTATTAAAGATAAGTGGGTTCGCAAGGCGGCTTAGACCGGTGCGATGTCGGTGAATAGGCTCAGGTTGTTGCTATAGTAATGTAACATAAAGCTGTCAGTGGACACTGTCAACAATAATTATATTTTTGAAATTGCGTTTTCGATTGCATTTTAATTCCGTATTGATAAGCAGTCATTGAGTAAGTTCGATTAAATAATAACCAATTTGTTCCTAAATTAGTGATTTTTAGAAATGCAGTCACAAATTGAGTGATAAATACAAATTTTAATTTAATAACTCTTGAGTTGTTGCTATGACAACACTTTTACCTCCGCCGGCGGAAAAGTGAAAAGTAAAGCTCCGGCGGAGGAAAAACGAAAGTTCACTGCCGCCTACACAGTCGAGTAATGACGGATTTACTGACGTTTGAAGAAAATAGTATATTATTTTATATGGAGGAAAAGTGATACTTTTCATGGCGCGCTCGTGTTTAACAGCCGAACGGAGTGAGGCTGGTAATAGAGAGCAAGCCATGAAAAGTAACTTTTCCTCCAAATAAAATATGCTGTTTTTTCTTCAAATGTCGACAAATTAACGCAAAAACATCTCTTTTTAATAGTAATAATATCTAATTATTATTAAAGATAAATGGGTTCGCAAGGCGGCTTAGACAACGGTCGTAGGTGGCCTTGCTTAGACCGGTGTCGGTGAATATAATGTAACATAAAGCTGTCAGTGGACACTGTCAACAATAATTTTTTTTAAGATGCGTCTCCGATTGCGTTTTAATTCCGTATTGATAAGCAGTTATTGAGTAAGTTCGATTAAATAATAACCAATTTGTTCCTAAATTAGTGATTTTTGGAAATGCAGTCACAAATTTAGTGATAAATACAAATTGTAGTTTAATAAATCTTGAGTTGTTGACCCTTATTTTGTTGTCTGTTTGTATTGTAACTATGTTGCTATGACAACACTTTTACCTCCGCCGGCGGAAAAGTGAAAAGTAAAGCTCCGGCGGAGGAAAAACGAAACTTCACGGCCGCCTACACAGTCGAGTAATGACGGATTTACTGACGTTAGAAGAAAAAATATTTTTTGCACTCGACACGCGTTTCACTGTTACCATCATCAGGAGATGATCAAAACTAAACTTTTATTCTACCTAAACTTTATTTATGCTAACTATTTGCTTAGTTAAGCGAAACCAAAGAAGGAACCTATCCTGGGAACTCTTGCTAAGCTCGATCAACCAGTACAATGAGCTATACGGGATAGACACTATTTTTATTAAAATTATTATTGCATTTAATAATTTCCATATTTTCGTATGCGTCTAATAATCGCCTATCGGATATACTATGGATTAATGCCTAGTAGATCTGATAGGCGATTCTCCGATAAGAAAGTATGGAACTTATTAAATTTAATGTAAGAATAGTTTAAATAAATAGCGCCTTTCCCGTATAGCTTGTTGTACTGGCTGATTCAGCGTAACTAAAGAGTTTCTAGCATTGGTTCCTTTTGTGGTTAAATAAATACGTAGTATAAATAGAGATCAAAACTTAAGTTTAAATCATCTCCTGCATGTAGTGCATTTTGCCTAAGATTGCACGCCCCAACCATAGTATTCAATTTGTATTCAGAAAATATCTTGAATGCAGCTGAATTTCAATGTCAAGAAGACCGAGATTATGATTTAAACAAGCTAACTAGAGCAAACACGGAATTATAAATACGATAATTCCATCGAAATAAGATCATGAGATGAATAAGCAAGCTTCTAATACCACTAAAAACTTGAATCATTTAAGGTGTTGGGCTGATTTAATATGAAACGCTACAGCATTTTAGAAACTGGGAAAAAACATCGAAATTATGCCAGAAGTTAAATAGCCAAAATTTGAAAGACATACAAGACACAAGTATATCGAATATTGCACCTATTGCCAACCTATACCTATTTCGGGGGAAAATAGAGATCAGGATGAAAAACGGATTTTCTGGCTGAAGAACTTGCGTGTCTGGTGTGATGTTTTAACACAAACATTATTTATAAGAGCAGTTTGCATTTGATTGTAGTTTTCTATAATTGTACGATTAATATTATTCGGTTGTAGAACTGTTTTAGTGATCCTTGCGTCGCGTCGTATGCCTGCATTAAAGGTAATAACCCAGGGATTTTTTTTCTCAAAGGTCCAATAAATATATGTGTTGGCGCACAAATATATAGCACAATATCTATAGGCATCTCCATTTTGTGGAAAAATATATTTCGCAATATAAACAACTTGATATTGATATAAAGCACAGCCAATATTATAGAGGTCAGTCAGTCGACATAAACGTATATACATTTCAGAAAATTAAAATATAAGCCTATATATTAAACAAACAAGCTTCAGACTTATGAAAAATATTTGCATATTATTTTTGTTTGCAAAAAATATATCTGCAGGTTTAAATGAAAGTATTTATTTATAGCTACATATTTATATGTTTTATCAGTTTCAGCATTATGAACTGTTTCTAATTCCACTCGGTTTTAAACTAATTAGCTTTTTGCACTATAATTCGACGATCTTTTCGATGGAGATTCTAGATGAAATCTTTAGAATTATTGAAACATTCTTATCATCGGAAATAGAAAATGACTCTGCAATAAAATAGTGATATATTATATTAATATATATTGCTTTTTAAAATGCCATCATTGGCTGAGGCAATAACAGAAATATGTTCAATGCTAATGTTTGAGTTGTAGTTAAAAAATTATTTAAAATAAAATAGTGAAAAAGAACTATTACGTCTTTCGACAGAATTATCTTCAAAATTCTTGCTATACCCCTCATCAAAAATAGGTTTCCAACGCTTATTGCGATTCACTTAGAATAAATCCTGAAATCTGAAAATATGAATAAACAGGTTAGGTGTTTTATTTCAAATAACAAAGCTGCTAGGCGATTTAAGATCTTAGGAGGTGCATTTTAAAGTCCTGTAGCATTGTCTTTTATTATAAAATGCCTGTAGTTATGTACCAAAATTTAAATCGTATAGGGGTCGTTCTCGAGATACGTCTTCATGAACCGTCCTAAGATAACAAATAGAATTTTAGCCAGGATTAAAATGCCTAAGCATATTTGAACCGTTTCATTTGTAAAAACACTAAAGTTTATACAAGTCACATCGTTCTCAATTAATATTACTATCAGGGCATAAATAAATTCCAGTAATTCCAGCGTTTTACTTCAATATAATTTATTATCGAAGAAGCCCATGTAGAAAGTTTTTGGTGGGCGTTCCCGTATTATTTTATTTTATACTATCTTGTAATACTTTTATAGGTACGTACAAATCTATGTTAGCCTCGCAATAGACATTTTTGTCACGTATTCTCCAAGGATTTATAGACCTTAATAGTTCCAGTTGCGTCATATCTATTTATTTATTAAATTCGATGGATATCGATTTAGTACTTTAGAAATTGGCCGTATAAGCGGTCTATAGAATTTTTATTAGCTTTGTAATTTCCTCTAATCCATTCTCAGATTTTTCAAACATTTTTATCAGAACTTGTCCATTACAAAATGTGTGGCGACTATTTCAGTTCTGTCCATTATGTTTGACTGATTATGGCTTGGTAGAAGTGGTTTATATATTCATTTCTCATATTATATGAATTCGTTTTTAAACTGACCGGCTAAACGAGAATCACAACAAGGTATAGCTATTAACGAGGCTATTAACACGTTAATCACCATGACACCCTATATTTGGTTTCAGAGTTTGTGGTCAACTAGGTTCTGAAACATGTATGTAGGGTGTCACCATGTGCGTTCACTTTAAAGCGTAGCATGACGATTCGGATTCAAAGTACATTGTAATACCTATATGGAGTATTTCTAAGACGGGCCTGGAGGATCCTATTAATATGTGAGTCTAGTATTTTTTTTTTCATAGAATCACATTTTATTGATTGTAATAAAACGCATAGATTGCCAGAATAAATGTTTATTTATGATAAACCAAAATAAAGTATAAACTAAATGCTTATTCTATATATGAGATGAGGGTCTTTACAATTTATACAATATCGTTGATGGCTTGGACTGGACCTTCATTAATAACCCAATAAACACTCCACAAGTTCAGTTCGAATTTTTTTTAAATTCAATCATAGATGCTTGTGAAATTTCTTTTCCAATTAAAACAAAAATATCTAAAAGTAACTATAACAGTACTTTTAAAATTCATTGGTTCACCGAGAAACTAAAAGAAATGAGGGAGACTCTGAAATTTTTAACAAATTCAAGAAATTCAAATCCGGTCTTGGTAACCAATGATATGTTAAAATCTTTTCGCAAGGAATATAAAACCAGAATAGAAGATAGCAAAAAACAAGCCAATGATAGACATGTTCTTCAATCAAAAAACAAAAACAAAGCTGTCTGGGACATAATAAAAAATAATAGACCTATTAAAAATAAAAATAACTCTGTGAATATTAACGCTGATGATCTCAACAATTACTTCTCACAAATAGCCAATAATATAGTTCAAAATCTTCCAGCCTCGGACACTGGATCCTCAGAGCTTTTTTAACATCTTAAACATGAATACTACAAACTTAAATTTTAAATTCAAAGAAATGACTTTTAACATCTTGAGAAATATAATAGACAACCTCAAAAATACTCCAAGTAAAGACTGTTTTGAAATAAATGTAAGAATAGTTAAAACAATAAAAAATTTAATAATCTATCCTCTAACAAAAATTATCAATAATAGTATCAATGCCGGCATCTTTCCGGACTGCTTAAAAATGGCACGGGTGGTGCGTGTCTTCAAAAAGGGAGACCCTGATGACGTGGCCAATTACAGGCCAATCTCGGTGGTCCCAATATTTAGTAAAATTTTTGAGTCAGTCTTAAAGGCTCAAATGTGTCAGTATCTGGAGACCAGTGGATTGTTTAACCCATGTCAGTTTGGATTTAGGAGCAATAAATCAACTTCAACAGCAATAACTTTTCTTACTGCTTACATACAGGAATGTTTCGAGAGAAAGCTGTATGCTAGAGCTTCTTTGTTTGATTTGTCCAGGGCCTTCGACTGCGTACCTCACGAACTGCTGGTTCAGAAGCTGCTTAACTACAAATTTGATAATATTAGTATCAACCTTCTAAATTCAGACTTAACGAATGGCTCACAATATGTAGTATACAGCGGAGCTAGGTCCAGCCCTGGAGTGGTGACCTGTGGGGTACCTCAGGGCTCCGTCCTTGGCCCGATATGGTTTCTGCTGTACATAAATGATATATATGCCTGTTCTAAGAACACCAGTGCGGATATAATCTTGTTTGCTGATGACACCACAGCACTTAATAAAGCAGACAGTTTGAACGTCTTGGACCAGCGAACCGTGGGGGCACAGATCGAGATAGAGCGGTGGTTTTTGGCAAATAAGCTGTGTATTAACAAGGCCAAAACCCAAACACTGGACTTTTCGCTGCGACCTCTTGTGGATCATGTTGACCCGGTGAGGTTTCTTGGTGTCTATCTGACCCCAAGTTGTCTTGGGAGCATCACGCTCTGCAACTGACAACTGACCTAAGTAGAAATACTTACTTAGTACGAAGCCTAAAGGATACTGTCTCTGAAAAGGTCTTACTGAGTGCATACTATGGCCATGTTCACTCTAGACTGGTCTATGCTGTACTATGCTGGGGACACTCACCTCATGCATCCAAGGTCTTTGCAGTGCAGAGACGCTGCGTGAGGATTCTAGCGGGTCTGAAGTACAGGGATTGTTGCAGGGCCAGTTTTATAGCCTTGGGCATTTTGACACTGCCATCTGTCTATATCCTCACTTGTCTCATGCATATTAAAGACAGCTTAAAAGATTACCTTCGTAACAATGACAACCACAGCTATGGCACCAGAACTGGCTGTAATCTTGTTCTGACCTACAATAGAACTGACAGAGCCAGAGACGGAAGAAACCATTATGGCGTAAAATTCTTTAATGTCCTACCTCCAAGTATTAGAGAGATGGACTTAAAATGTTTTAAACAAAAATTAAAAGTATATTTAACGAATAAAGCCTTTTACAGCAGAGATGCTTTCCTGGTGAATGATTTTTCAGATCTCACTATTCTCACTTAATGTAAGAGGAGCACAAAGCCTGTTATAATAAACTGAGCCTTTGACTGTTTTAAATTTTTTTAATATGTTTGTTTTCGTCCTTTTGACTTGTTTTAGAAAGATTTTAATATGTTAGTTTTGTCCTTTTAATCTATTTAATGACTGACATTATTATATTGTTTTATAATTATTAATTAATATTTGTATAAGGTAACATCATTGTTTGTTGATCTACTTTATTAAATAAAGATATGTTTTGATTTTTGACATGTGAGAGTACCTATGTATACACTACCATGAATAAATATTTGATTGATTGATTGATTGATATTTGTGACAGTCAAAAAAACAGGACAGCCAATAAAAAAAAATTACACCCTATGCAAGAAAATCTAGATTTTGGTCCTTTGGTTTGAGCTACTTTTCTGCCTTGTTTGGCACTTATTTTTTCGTAGCAAGACACACTTTTTCGACGATTTTTGGATTGAACTTCTTCAAGACCATGCTTGGATTTTCGTCTGTTGGTCGTTCTGTTTATTTTGTTTGTATGTGCAATAAACTTGCAGAAAGTTTTTCTATGAATTCGGTTATTGACATTTAAGCTTTTGTCACATTCTTACAAACAATGTAAGATTTAACCACAGTAGTACCAAGTAGTATCTTAAAAGCCAATTTCCTGTACCATTTGATACCCTTACGCAAAGGTGAGCAATGGGATTTCACTAGATCAGGAAGATCGATATATGATTTACTGGCATTGTAATTAGGTGGGTTTTTCTTTTTCCATTTCTCCTTTTTGGTGCTATTACAATCTTTGGGTTGTATGAACTGTACTAAGATATAGGACATCACGCTTGTCATGCAATTTCAAGATAGTTACTACTGTATTACTTTCCTTTGCGCAAATTTCTCCTTTTTTAGTTTTTGACATTCCACTTCTAGGATTGTTTTTCCTATTTTTTCCCAATGTACCCACCAAGTGAATTTTGCGGTTTTGAAGCTCATGTGACAAAGCGACAATAGTGTAATAGTTATCTGTAAATAAAATTCTTCCATGGTCCAACAGCGAGGTCATAAGCGACATTACAGTCAAAATTGTGGCAGGTTTATCTTATCTTTGCCGCAATAAACCCGTATATTGTAAGTATAACCATCTTTACAGCACAATTTACATCCCAAACTTGAATCTCTTATTTTTAATATATTGGAAGAAGGATAACCTCCCTCTGAAAGGGACAAGTGTTTCATCTAAACAGACAGATTTTTCGGGAATGTATATTTCTTTATATTTACTGGTCAAAATATTCAAAAGTGGACTAAGTTGTCCTAGTCGGTCGTGGGCAATAATCTTTTCATTATGGTTGAATTGGATCATTCGGAGAAGCAGTGCAAAACGATTTCTCGCCATTCTGGTGATACCTGGTCGCTATACAATGGGTTTTTCGACCAGTAATCGGTTATCATGGGTAGTTTTTTGAGACCCATATACAACACTATTCCAAGAAAATTGTAATTTCTTGCTTATTTGTATCTTTTCATCTGCTCGGTCGAGAATTTGCGGGCAGTACTCTTATTTCTTTATGGTTTGGCGAATCTGTTGGATTTCAGAAAGCTCGTCGCACACAAAGATTTCCAAAAATTCGTATGGTGATTTAGTTATGTAATGTTCAAGCACCCGTAATTCTCACATATGACATACAAATCAAATTCAAAAGTTTTCAAGTGCTGACCAGTAGGAGGAAGCCACTGTAGCTTATCTGGGAGAAGCTCTTCATCACTTTTGTTTTCGGAAACACAAAACCTGGATCTTACCTCGTCTATGGCTTGATCGATAGATAGATGCGCATCGGATACCTCGTTGGGGTGGGTTTTTCTTTTACCATTCCTCCTTTTCGTACTTTGTTATTTGGGTTGTATGGACTGTACTAAGATATATGACATCACGCTTGTCATGCCATTTCAAGATGGTTACACACAGATTTAAAATATTTCGTTTGGCCTACCTTCTCGTCTTGCTACGAAAAAATAAGTACCGAACAAGGCAGAAAAATAGCTGAAACCAATGGACCAAAATCCAAATTTTCTTGCATACAGTGTAAATAATTTTATTGTCTGTCCTTTTTTTTTCAATGTCACAAATATATAGAATAAGCATTTAGTTTATACATTACGTTGGTTTATCATAACATTTAACATTTCGTTTGTTCTGGTAATCTATGCCTTTTCTTACAATCAATAAAATGTGGTTCTATGAAAAAAAAACAAAAAAATTACTAGACTCATATATTAATAGGATCCTCCAGGCACCTCTTAGAAATAGTCCATATATTGCAATGTAATTTGAATCCCAATCGTCGGGCTACGCTTTAAAGTGAACGAACATGGCCTATCTTCTAGTGGCTCCCGGAATCTTTGTACTAGAGAGTCCCTCTTGAAATGTCCAGTCCTGCCACATCTGTAGCACTGATTTATAGCATTTCGGTTATATGGCCTAACTTCTAGTGACTCCCGGAATCTCCCCGTGGCCTGAAGAACTTCGGTTAATTTCTTCAAAATACCGCCCATCTCAGTTAGTTCACAACTGTTCGCCAGCTTTTCTTGCTGGATGGATATGGCCCTAATTTTTGACTTAAATATGTTAGAGGCCGCCTCAATTTCTAGAGTCTTACTCAAAGCTTCACTGCTGTCATCAAATTTGGCTAGACGTAGCATTTTCTGAGTTTCTGGATCTTTGATACCATCCACGACATATTGGGCATGGACATGTTGCTCCCGGGTACGCCAATTGAATGAGACGTCTAACGTCTGCCTCAAATTCTTGCAGGTTTTCACCAGGTTTCTGATGTCGAAACTTTACTTGTGCCTGATAGTGTTGTGTTCTATGTTGGTCGCCAAATCGTCTCTCCAGGGCAGCTACAAGTATGTCATATTTCCCCTGTTGGCTGATAGGAATGGTCTATAGTAGTTCCAGGGCAGATCCAGGAAGCGCTACCACTAGTGATGTAGCCATTTCTTCGTTATCCAACCGTCTTGTAAAATTTTCTGAAGCCTCTCCTGTTCTGCTTGTCTCTCAGAATTTAGATTTTCCATGAAATCGGCCAACATTTTATTTATTTGGTCCATTTCTGCCGTTTGTTGTATTGTATGGAGCATAGAATGTTATAAAATGTTCTCAGAATCCACCAGTCAAAATGGCCTCCTCGACGTACTTGTACCCTCTTCTCTCCTCGAAGAACACTTCACAAGTCCCGTTTCTTCACAATCCTACTTCTGACACCAAATGTTACATTTTTCCCGTGGGTTCTGAACGAAATTACAACTTTTACTATTTTAAACTAATACTCTCTTTATTCTTTATCACTGTATACAATTAAACAAACTGAACTACTCTTATAACTTTGCAACTAATAGCTCTTTACAAATCAACACTCAATGATTAACTAACCGCAACTCGCCGCTATTCGCTATTTATATACAATCTAAAATCTATCACGAATACTTCCGGAGAAGCGAGGCCACTCTATAATATTCTCGACCAAGGAATCGAGAGAATTCCACAGTTCCTGAATCCTCCGGCCGGCGCGCGGCGTTAACATACGTGGACGCGACAAGGCTATTTCTATAGGGTAGCACAAAAACATTCGGATGGTTGCTAGCCGTGACAATATAATATCAATATAGGCCTACTAACAATAAAAAACTCTATTTGTCGATACTTGGCAACACCAAGTATAATGAGGAATGAGGGAAAATTACTGCATAGTGCGCTTGTGAATTACCGATAACTATTATAATCATTATAATGCAAATTTTCATACTACAAACGTACCTTTTGTACCTCTTCTTGGGGTAATTCTTGTACGTTGAATGTTGAATCATCAGAACTCGTACTATCACTATCTGAAGACGAACTGGTCTGGAAGTCGTCAAATGAATAATTATCTGCGTATTCTGGCGACTCATCCTCATCTGATATCTCTTTATAAAATTTCATAACTTGTTTTTGCCCTTTTTCGTAACCCCATTTTTTACACAACAAAATCAAATCAGTTTGAACGTATAGAATATAGAACTTATTCTGAAACGCTATCAACATCGACTGGAGCTGCAGTCTAAATAATAAAATAAATTATCCATGCACGTAGTAAACAACCTTAGGCTTGTATCTTTGAAACCGGCGCCTACCTAGTAGGGGCTCTGAAACCCTAAAGCCAGGTTTCATTTTCAAAGTAATAGTTTTCCTTGTTTTTAGGTAATATATGAAAAAAATTACAAAAATATGCCATTATTATGTATTATTTGTCAATTTTATTGAATCAATAATTTAGCTTGGGCCTCTACAAACCTTTTTAGGTTCCATTTAGGTGATTAACGTGTTAATAATAAAAGTTTATCTCCATTCAGAGAAAACTATATAACAACTATTAAAATTTAATATGCACTGAATAAATACCTTAATCTAATTAATAATATTTAACTTCCAACGTTAATTTCAATCTAAATAAATATTTCGTTAGAAAATTACCTACTTTTACATCGACTTACACTTCGTATATCGCTTTGCAGTTAATTAGTTAACGATTTGTTTAAAATAACGGCGTGTTGGCAATTTTTCATTTGCAATTTCCGCGTAGTGCCATCCTTAAGTTTTTTTACGATATTCGAATTATTTATGTACCAATAGATTTTTGTATAAATATCGACAGAAAAAAATTGGTTTTATCTGAAAATGTATATGTTTTTTCTATATTCAAAAAGGTGTCAATGCAAGATGAATTTTGCTAATATATCAGGATATTTATAGGTTTCCATCATTTATTAATCAGATTTCGGTTTTAAATAGTTTAAATTCAATATGTTACTTAACCGTGAGTATTTTTACATTGATGAATCATGCCCTACCCAGATGCTGCTATAGATTTCATTACCGGATCGATGTGAAAATTATTTAGTATGAAATTTTTTACAAAAGCTCTGGATACTAACAATTATCTTATAGATTTAAAAAAAAAGGGCAGCGCTAATTAAAAAGAAAACAAGATATTCCCAAAGTTAAACATTATTGATTATATTTAGTTTACATTTGCCGAATGTCGTCGTTTTTTTCGTAGGATTAACGTAGTAGAAATGAAACGGCAAGGTTTACTTCTACAGTCGCTCATAATATGACCGTAGCTCATTGCTCATTCTGATGACCGTATTTGGTGTTATTTCAAATAAATTTTTACAGAAATATTTTTGTTAGAGATACTATATGGACCAGTCATTTGACCTCGTCAAAAATCCAACTTTCATAATACATAGTCCTAATAATTAAATAAAATATCTTTTTCTATTTTGCGTTCAAAATGATTTCCTTTCGACACCCACTACCTTTTAGTTTTTTCAAAGGTTAGTACCACGCTCTATCTTGTCTTCTAATTTTATTTAGTTACCTTCACTTCAGATTAGAAGAAAATGAGAATAAATAAAGTCAAATTAAAAATTTTAAATTGAAATTAAGAAAATTTGCAATTACCGATGCATAGGCCAGAATGAGTTGTCGTCGAAGCGTGCAAATTAGGCCCTAGCTCAAATATCGGTGAGTAGGGGCACAGCTTATACCGTACCGAATCAGTTATTTAACTCTACGTCGGCTCCTTTGATGTCGATGAAGCCAGATTTGACTTTTTCATGCTTTCCTCATTTTTCGCGCATGCCCTTCATCCATTGAAAATGTTAGGTGTTAATGGCCAGCTGGAACTCAACAGAGACGGACTGGGTTTAATAATTTAGTTTACATTTTTGGTAAATTAAATTAAACATGATATGTATAAGTGAAATTGATAAAAAAGGATATCTGGTACACGTGATCGAGAATGATCAGTCATTTATACATAACCATGAATATGGTGTTTATAAGTGTAAATAAATATATAAATATTTTGATCTGAACATAGAATATCAATTTTTCTACAGCCGCGCGCAAAATAACTAATTACTAAATTGAAATGAAATCGCAAAATCGACGAATGCCTTGGATCCTTATTTTGCGCTCTAGCGCGAACATGGAAAAGAAAAATCTCACTTTTTCCGTCGAGTGTGCTATGAATGGTCATGGAAACCGAAGATAAATAAATGACAGTCGTGCGATTGTTACAGTTTGTTGCTGGCAATCCTGTTCTAAATATCCCCGAAGCCCGAATATAATATGTCAAAACTGACAGTCATTTGCAAATTTCAGAATAAGTATAGAGAAAAAGGTGGAATTAATTTTTAAAAATGCGGCTGTAGAAAAAGTTCTGTGCGTGTTTTTCGAGCGCAAAGTAAGATTGCCGTTTTCGAAAGATTACTGCGCTCCGCTACGCGTCGCGCAGTAACATCCTTTCTCAAGCAGCAATCCGTTACTTTGCGCTCTAAATACACAAATAACTATTTTCTTCAAACGTCAGTAAATCCGTCATTACTCGACTGTGTAGGCGGCCGTGAAGTTTCGTTTTTCCTCCGCCGGAGCATTACTTTTCACTTTTCCGCCGGCGGAGGTAAAAGTGTTGTCATAGCAACATAGATACAAACAAACAACAAAATAAGCGTCAACAACTCAAGATTTATTAAACTAAAATTTGTATTTATCACTCAATTTGTGCACTGCATTTCTAAAAATCAATAATTTAGGAACAAATTGGTTATTATTTAATCGAACTTACTCAATAACTGCTTATCAATACGGATTTAAAACGCAATCGGAGGCGCAATTTTTAAAAAATAATAATTATTGTTGACAGTGTCCACTGACAGCTTTATGTTACATTACTATAGCAACAACCTGTGCCTATTCACCGACACCGGTCTAAGCCGCCTTGCGAACCCACTTATCTTTAATAATAATTATTATTACTATTAAAAAGAGATGTTTTTGTATTAATTTATCGACATTTGAAGAAAAAACAGCATATTTTATTTGGAGGAAAAGTTACTTTTCCTCCATATAAAATAATATACTATTTCCGTGCCGTGGATGCCGTGGATCCTTATTTTGCGCTCTAGCGCGAACATGGAAAAGAAAGTTCTCACTTTTTCCGTCTAGCGTGCTATGAATGGTCATGGAAACCGAAGATAAATAAATGACAGTCGTGCGTTTGTTAGTTTGTTGCTGGCACTCCTGTTCTAATATGCCCGAAGCTCGAACATAATATGTCAAACTGACAGTCATTTGCAAATTTCAGAATAAGTATAGAGGAAAATGTGCATTTAATTTTAAAAAATGCGGCTGTAGAAAAAGTTCTGTGTGTTTTTCGAGCGCAAAGTAAGATTGCCGTTTTCGAAAGATTACTACGGGCGGAAATTTTGTCAAAAATGTGATCGCGTCAAACGGCCTTAATAAATTGATATTTCGTCACTCGAAGCCATTTATATAGTTGTAGGTATGTGACATTGTTCACTACTTATTTCTAATTAAATTTACATACAACCTTTGTAATATTAGTGTGACAGTTCTAAATTGGTTGCCTTTATTATGGGATGCTAAGAGGCTAGACAAAGCTACAATTTATGTCTCAAGTTTAAAAAGTTAAACTTCCTGCAGAAGGGAGCCAAACAATTATCGACGAAGAATATTAATTTATCATGCAATGTGATATGAATGAACTATACTTTAATCTCAATACTTAATGTAAACATCTACTTACAACCTTTCATCTTTCGGAAAACTAAAATATCCTGAAGCTGGATTGGCTTTCTTGTACCCTTTGCAGACAAAACAACGTATACGACCATGGTTAACAATGAAAACACTTTAATGATTAAATGTCTAAAAAGTTAACACACTTAACTAAATAAATAATCGAGCACAAATAATAACACGCAAACAATCCAATCTAAGAACGTAACCTGCTGCTTCTTGTCAAAAAATCGAGAGTCCAACGCTGTGCGGTGTGTTCAGTTTCCGACCCAACCAGGTGCGGCATCCGTTTATGTCTCTTCGATTCGGCAAACTGTCGGAATAGAAAAAGATAACACTACATTGGACACCAGACCGGTACTGTTATTCATAAATAAACGAAGTCGCCCTCATATAATTCGGCAAATTGCAGACGCCCAGAATATGAGGAAAATGCTCCTATTGGTTGGATTTTATTGCTTCAAAACACGTGGAGAGTTAAATAACTGATTCGGTACGGTATAAGCTGTGGTAGGGGGTTATTTATTTAAGGCGCCGCCAACTTGTAGACCGCACAAGTCGGAAATCCCCAAGTTGAAATATGGAACTCGTTTTAGATGAAGCTTCGTAACAAAATAAAATCTGAATAATAAAATCAGGAGTGAACGCCAGAAGCTGACCAATAATATAAAACACAATAAAACTAGGAGTTAAATCAATTTAGAATAAAGATAAATCAATAAATCAATATTATTCAATTATTTAGCCCAAATAATACAAATCAAAAATACTTACTAATTACTACCATTTTGGAAAACTGATACTAAAAGATAATTAAATGAAACAGGTCAATAGGTAAACGGAAAATCGGTTTATTACCATAAAATGGTATATAAAGAAAACTAATTAATAATCAGTTGGATTTGGGAGGCGATTTTAGCTAATCGTTATGCAAAAAGAAGTATTCGTTATGTCGGTTACCAGAGACTAACTAGTACGTTTACCTATTACGGTACACAGAAAATAGTTATTTGTTTTACTATGCAGCAAAGTAGTAGATTGACTGCCGCGGCTGATAGTTCAGCTAAGGCAGTCAATCTACTTTGCTGCCGAGTTGAACACATAATTTTTTCTCCGATTGTCTATAATGATATATGTATATTGTATATTTGCAAATTATTACAATTCCCACAATCTTTTTATTTTTCCTGTAGTGATAAATTAAAACAAAATTTGATAGAAATCGCAAATGTTGGAACGGTGGTTGCTATGGAAATGTATATGTCCATAATAATTTTAGTTTGACAACTTATGTCAAACGTTTTATTCCCATGGAGACTAATCATTTTGCTGCCTAGGCAGGAAAGTACTTACTTGGCTACCAAGGCAGGAAAAGTAATACTTTGCTGATTGATATGTTTCTGCAAAATTAATATTTGCTGTCAATCGGAGAAAAAAAAACAATTTTCCTGTTATGCAATGAGTCAGACGAGATATTTGATTTGCCAATAAACACTGGTTACAAAAATAACTAAAATAGGCAAGTTATAGCCACTAATAACTACCAGTTATAAAGCAAGTAAAAATAATGATAAATATTAGCTAATTAGTTGCTAAATTAACCCTTTAAACATGATCATATTACGAGTTCATATGATAGTGTCCATTTGGACGTAATATCAATAGTACTACCAAAGTATATGTAAACTAGTAAGTTCACTCAGCGGTAAATCCTTTGATGTAATTCAGCCACATTCTTTTATATCAAGTGACAACTGGAGATGACCGATGCGCTGCGTAAGTGTCCGATTGATTCGCGTGGCTTTCTCTAGTCAGAGATGTATTCAGGAGATTGTATGGACTCGTACCGAAAGACCTACTGAATGCCGGCCGGTTGAAAAATCAAGTGAAACTGAGCAAAGTTGTAAAAATATTTTCATAGAAGGAAATTGAAAAAAAAATTGCTATACGTTTGTCATTTTTAGGTGATACCACTGTTGCTATCTCAGAATCTAACAAGAATTTAACAACACTGCAAATCGATCTTGAAAAGGCATCAATAATGGCAACTTTCTAATTTAATCAACTTTGTAGCTTTGACCGTTTCAAAGATGTCAATAATAGTAGAATTACCTAGAATTTATTAAAAAATATATAATATAATACTTTAGAATCTCATTTTTACTACACTTCTTTGGTTTCATGAAAGTGATTTTCCAAGGCCACGTTATGACATGGTTTATGTTTTCGTTTCGCGTTACGGCATTTTTGTATCGTTGATTGGACGACTAACCAAAACTAACCAAATCTATCAAAATTTATTGTACCGTATCGGCACCGGCACCGGTTCAAATGACTACAATAAGCTGAGACTAAGTGAAACTAACCAAAACTTGATCCGACGATTAACTAAAACTAACAAAATCTATTAAAATTGATTATAACGTATCGCAACGGGTTCAAATTACTAAAATAAGTTGATACTAACTGAAACTAACCGAAAGTTGATTGGAGGACTAACCCAAACTAACCAAATCTATTAAAATTGATTATAACGTATCGGAACAGATTCAAATAATTAAAATAAGTTGAGACTAAATGAAACTAACCGAAAGTTGTTGACGAATAACCCAAACTAACCAAATCTGTTAAAATTGATTTTATTGTATTCTGAAAAGCTTGAAATGACTAAAATAAGTTGAGAATAAGTGTAGCTAACCGAGAGTTGATTGAGCTACTAACCCAAACTAACCAAATCTATCAAAATTGATTGTACCTTATCGGCACCGGCACCGGTTCAAATGACTACAATAAGCTGAGACTAAGTGAAACTAACCAAAACTTGATTCGACGATTAACCAAAGCTAACAAAATCTATTAAAATTGATTATAATGTATCGTAACGGGTTCCAATTACTAAAATAAGTTGATGCTCACTGAAACTAACCGAAAGTGTATTGGAGGACTAACCCAAACTAACCAAATCTATTAAATAAAATTGATTATAACGTATCGGAATAGATTCAAATAATTAAAATAAGTTGAGACTAAATGAAACTAACCGAAAGTTGTTGACGAATAACCCAAACTTACCAAATCTGTTAAAATTGATTTAATTGTATTCTGAAAAGCTTGAAATGACTAAAATAAATTGAGAATAAGTGTAGCTAACCGAGAGTTGATTGAACTACTAACCCAAACTAACCAAATCTATCAAAATTGATTATAACGTATCGGATGACTAAAAGAATTTAAGACTAAGTGAAACTAACCGAAAGTTTATTGAAAAACTAACTTAAACTAAAAAAATCTATTAAAATTATTTATAACGTATCGGAACCGCATTAAATGACTAAAATAAGTTGGGAATAAGTGAAACTAAACGAAAGTTGAATCGACAACTAACCCAAACTAACCAAATCTATTAAAATTGATTATAACGCATCGGAATCGGTTCAACTGATTGAAATAGTTAAGACAAAGTGAAACAAACCGAAAGTTGAATCGAGGACTAACCTAAACTAACCAAATCTATTAAAATTGATTATAATGTATCGGAACCGCATTAAATGACTAAAATAACTTAAGAATAAGTGAAACTAACCGAAAGTTGGATCGACGACTAACCCAAACTAACCAAATCTATTAATATTCATTATAACATATTGGAACTGCTTTAAATGATTGAAATGAGTTGAGAAAAAGTGAAACTATCCGAAAGTTGAATCGACGACTAGACCAAAGTAACCAAATCTACTAAAATTGATTATAAGGTATCTGAACCGGTTCTAATGACTAAAATAGGTTGAAACTAAGTAAAACTAACCAAAAGTTGATTGAACGACTAACCGGATTAGGTTTGTTAGTTCGGGTTAATCGTCGATTCAACTTCCGGTTAGTTTCACTTAGTCTCAACATATTTGAATCATTTGAACCGGTTCTAAGACGTTATAACCAATTTTAATATATGTTATTAGTTATGTTAGTCACCAAATCAACTTTCGGTTAGTTTCTCTTAGCCTTAACTTATTTTAGATATTTGAACCGGTTCCGATACGGTATAAACAATTTTAATAGATTTGGTTACTTTGGATTAGTCATCCAATCAACTTGCGTTAAACTTCACGTAGTTTCAATTTATTTTAGTCATTTGAACCGGTTCCGATACGTTATAATCAATTTCAATAAATTTGGTTAGTTTGGGTTAGTTTGGGGACGCCTACAATCAACTTTCGACTAGCTTCACTTAGTTTCAATTTATTTTAGTCATTTGAACCAGTTCCGATACGTTATAATCTATTTTATTAGGTTTGGTTCGTTTGGGTTAGTCGTTGATTCATCTTTTGGTTAGTTTCACTTATTCTCAACTTATTTTAGTCATTTAAAGCGGTTCCGATACGTTATAATAAATTTGGTGAGTTTCGGTTAGTTTGGGGGGCGACTACAAGCATCTTTCGACTAGCTTCACTTAGTTTCAACTTATTTTGGTCATTTGAACCTGTTCCGATACGTTATAATCAATTTTAATAGATTTGATTACATTGGATTAGTCGTCGATTCAACTCTCGGTTAGTTTCACTTAGTCTTAACTTATTTTATTAATTTGAACCAGTTCCGGTACGTTATAATCAATTTTAATAGATTTTGCTAGTTTAAGTTATTCGTCTATTCAACTTTCGGTTTGTTTCACTTAGCCTCAACTTATTTTAATCATTTGAACCGGTTCCGAGACGTTATAATCAATTTTAATAGATTTTGTTAGTTTGGGTTAGTCGTCCAATCAACGTTCGGTTAGTTTCACTTAGTTTCAACTTATTTTAGTCATCTGAATCGATTTCGATACATTATAATCAATACAGATTTGGATACTTTGGGTTAGTCGTCGATTCAACTGTCTGTTGGTGTCAGTTATTCTCAACTTATGCTAGTCATATAAAGCGGTGCCGATACGTTATATTGATTTTATTTCATTTGGTTAGTTTGGGTTAGTCGTCGATTGAACTTTCGGTTAGTTTCACATAGTCTTAACTTATTTTAATCATTTGAACCGATTCCGTTACGTTATATTCAATTTTAATAGATTTGGTTAGTTTGGGTTAGTAGTCCAATCAACTTTCGGTTAGCTTCACTTATTCTCAACTTATTTTAGTCATTTAAAGCGGTTCCGATACGTTATAATCAATTTCAATAGATTTGGTTAGTTTGGGTTAATCGTCGATTCAACTTTTGATTAGTTTCACTTTGTCTCAACTTATTTTAATCATTTAAATCGGTTCTGATACGTTATAATCAATTTTAATGGATTTGGTTAATTTGGGTTAGTCATTCAAACAACTTTCGTCTAGTTTCATTTATTTTAGTTATTTGAACCGTTTCCGATACCTTATAATCAATTTTAATAAATTTAGTTAGTTTGGGTTAGTCGTCGGATCAACTTTGGGTTAGTTTGGGTTAGTCGTCCAAACAACTTTCGGCTAGTTTCACTTAGTCTCATCTTATTTTAGTTAGTTGAACCGGTTCCGATAAGTTATAATCAATTTTAATAGATTTGGTTGGTTTGAGTTTGTCGTCGAATCAACTTTGGGTTAGTTTCACTTAGTCTCTACTTATTTTAGTTATTTGAACCGGTTCCGATACGTTATAATCAATTTTGATAGATTTGGTTAGTTTGGGTTAGTCGTCGATTTAACTTTCGGTTAGCTTCACTAATTTCAACTTATTTTAGTCATTTGAAGCGGTTCTGATACGTTATAATCCATTCTAGTAGATTTGGTTAATTTGGGTTAGTCGTGGATTAAACTTTGGGTCAGTTTCACAGGGCCAAAATATATTTAATATTTACAAAGCATTCCAATATTGTATTTATAAAAAAAAATCTGACACCTAGACGATTTTTCCGGTCTTGTCGCCTCCTTCACCTAATTTTATTAACATATCTATTCACTAATCCGACTATAGATTTTTCCTATTTGCTTTTGTATTTTTCATTGCTTCGTATATATTTCCACCGAAGTCCGAATAAAATATTAAAATAGAAATAAAATTAAGGATTTTCACAAATCCGACTCTGTTCTGAACACTCTGCCTACACACGAACGACTGATTAAACTAAAACCACGGCACATATAACAACCAGCAATATCACATCTTCTTTTTTCGCATCTGCGCAAGTTCGCGCGCAAGATATTCCTTGGTAGGAAATCCGTCAATCTGCCGCCAGCGGCGTCGTGTTTTTACGACTGGTTTATTGTATTGCTATTGGAGTTAAATCGAAACCATAAGCGTGTATTTGTCAAATAATTGACATTGCGTCAAAAAGCCATGGTGTTTAAGTAATAAGAACTGGTACAAAGCAGAGATATTCTTCCAAGAAGAATTTGTTTAGATTTCCTGCCCATACAACAAGGTATACATATATTTCATAACCCATTGATATTTGATATTTTATAGTGCGGCTCTGTTAAAGGAAAATCATACTCATATATATTACAAATCCAGCCCTGACTTTTCCTACCCAACTGACATTAGCAAGGTCAAATTTAATTTTTCGCTTGACAGGTCGAGTAATATTGCTGGTTGTTATTTGTGCCGTGCTAAAACGCTCCACATGCTGCCAACAATCTGCGGATTTTCGGCGGCTGGCAGAAAATATTTGGGGGAGTGGAGCTACTAGTTTACATATACTTTGCTTATACTATTTTTTGTACGCCCATTATGAACACAAAGACATTGACTAAGCAAATATCTTGAAAATGGTAAAAATTGTGTTTTGGATAATTATTTCTGCCCTGTAGATCCACTAAACCTTAAGTGGGTTCTGTTGTTACTATGGATACGTTTGTAATTTTACTTTTTAATGTCACGATATTTGACACACGCGTGACTATTATTATATCAGTAGTGTTTTAGAAGTATGAGTGAGTCTGAGAACGATAATTCTGATATTGAAGAGGCATGGGAAATAGGGTGCTCTTCAATAATTCCGGAGAAATAAAAAAATCGTTATGAAAAGACGTATAAAGTTTTCAAAAAATGGTTTGAAGACAATCATGGAAAGAGCTTAAACGAAAAACTCCTGTTTGCATACTTTGTTCAATTTTAGGTATTTTTTTAGAGCATATTTAGAAAAACACGAAACATTTTTTAAAAATAGTCTAGTTTTTTACAAAATACTGATGTTTCAAGAAAGGATCATCTAAAGATGATGTATTTTTTCGACAAATTATATATATTTTACTTACCGTTCAGCTGAACGGTAAGTAAATTACTTACCGTCGCGTTTTTGCTTAGTAACCAGTAAACTTAACCTACCGTTCTAAAACCAAGCACGGTAAACAATCCGAAATAGCATGGGCGTACAAAAAAGTCTTTTACTGTTGAATTCTCGATATGGCACACAGACAAAATCGATCTTATTCCAGCCTAGATTAATTACACGTCTTTACGTCGTTTTTGTTAGGGCGGAAGACCCAGCTTTTCTTCCCGACCCCTGAATTGCTTGACTTGCAAAACCGGCTTTCGTCTTGTATCATGACTTCATGACTAACTACTGACAGCTGACTGACTCTTCTCGAAAACTACCTTTATGCATCAAGTGTTGCTAAGGGAGTAGAACGGTAAATTGCAATGGCGTGCTTAATTAAGTAAATCTCGAGTAAATGAAGAATGAAAAAGATGGGTGTATCAAAAAATGTTGTGTAAAATGTTAAGTGAACAGAGATGCGTTCCTATATGTATGTACACTAAAACTAGATCTCTCAGGGTGACTCCTCAAGCAGCTTCCAGAAGGAACCGTTCACATGCACTGAACACGAGGAACTGCACGTAGGACGACAAGGGACTTCCTCAATTGAAGAAGCACTCTATAGGTAGCCGGAGATAACCCAGTCAAAAAAAGATAAGCAGAAAAAACTTGACTCCTCACTTCTCAACTGAGGAATCAACTCAGTTCCAGGCGTAGCCGAAAGAAAACCCGTCGGTAGGACCCTCTGAAGCATCAAAATATTCAAGGTTCCTCATAACCAAAGAGCATTTACAATCAGAACCATTAAAATAGTATACCAAGACAAAATCAGAGAACAAAAAAATTAAAATCAATCATTTACCTGTGAAGGGCCGCAATCGCTGGGCTGCCTCAAAAGGTGGACGAGAAAAACCGCTGCGCTGCGCTGTAAGGAAAATTGAAACGGAATTGGGGACCATTAACGTGGCTCTCTTTCTCAAAATGGACGGCACTACAAAAAACCAAAGTCCACCCAACTGAAAAGGCATTACTAAAATCCTATTAAGGAACAAGTTCGATCAGGCACTAACAATAACAAACAACTAACCAAAGGCAATGCCTGAAACTCCAAAAATGGACCGGTTGGAAAGTCCCACAAAAGGTCAAATTAATTCAATTTCCATACGACACCAACCACGACTGCTACAAACAGTAGAACGACGTAGATTGACGTTAGTGAATAACCGAGAAACAACCGTGGAAGCTAAAGGAAGGAACTTCCTGTAAAATCCCCACTTCATGAATTTCGACTGACCAATCGAAATGTCACATGTCACATCCAACAATTTTCTAACCGATTTCTAAAATAGAAGCTCAGAATTTTGATGTACCGAAGCCCATTCTAATTAATTACACGAATTAGCCGAAAGGAAATACTTAGTCGACCCGGCATTTATTAGGAGAAACGTGCCAGAATAGATCTCAATTCCCGCCCTGTCATCGAATGGCGACGCGGCGTTACCAATATTAGTACGCGTTACTATCAGGAACCAGCAATTCGAACCAAAGAAAATCTATCTGAAAGAAAATCCTAGCCATGAGTATTTCCTCTACCGTGCCGCAGAGGTCACGACGAATAGACATAATTTCACTTGGATCGACACTTACGGATGAACATTACGGTGAACCCAAATTTAAATGAATTCTTGACATTTCAGTGAATGTCGATTAATCGGTAATTTCTTAAAAGTGAATCGAATAATCGATTATTGTCGCCAACCCCTAATCCCATAATATTATAGTAAGTGAAACTGAAGCTGAAATTTCGGTAGAATCATTATTGCTGATGCAAGACTGATGTTATTATAAAAAGAGGTAATAAATACTTTGGCTGAATCAGCAGATAAAAATTTATAATTTAGTTTTAATTTGTAAATATGGCTTTGATATTACCTTAGGATAGTCAGAATATAAGCAGGTGTTTTTGAACAGCAGCTGCACTGATGCTTCTATATATTTTTACTAGTTTCGTCCCTATTAGATAAATTTTTAAAAATAGCGATAACTCTGAAATACATGTATGGCAAAATTGCAGGCCCTCATCAACGCGTTTCTGTCGTCCGCTTAACATTCATTTTGCTCGTGAGACTCCTGAATTAACCGCTGCAAAAACAAAATTTGGATCATCGAATTAAAAATTTAAAACCCTTTTTTTACAACGAAGGAGCCCTTAATATTCAAAATCGTTTTTTAAAACGGTTTAAGAACATGCAAATGATTTTTTCTTCGAACGTCAGTAAATCCGTCATTACTCGACTGTGTAGGCGGCCGTGAAGTTCCGTTTTTCCTCCGCCGGAGCTTTACTTTTCACTTTTCCGCCGGCGGAGGTAAAAGTGTTACCATAGCAGCATAGATACAATACAAACAGACAACAAAATAAGCGTCAACAACTCAAGATTTATTAAACTACAATTTGTATTTATCACTCAATTTGTGACTGCATTTCTAAAAATCACTAATTTAGGAACAAATTGGTTATTATTTAATCGACCTTACTCAATAACTGCTTATCAATACGGAATTAAAACGCAATCGGAGACGCATCTTAAAAAAATAATTATTGTTGACAGTGTCCACTGACATGTTACATTAGGTTTGTTCTAGCAGCGATTTCAAACGGTTTCAAACCGTACGGAGTTTGCGCATAGCCATATAAGCGACGCTTATATCGTTATGCGCAAACTCCGGACGGTTTGAAACCGTTTGAAATCGCTGCTAGAACAGACCTATAATATTCACCGACACCGGTCTAAGCAAGGCCACCTACGACCGTGGTCTAAGCCGCCTTGCGAACCCATTTATCTTTAATAATAATTAGATATTATTACTATTAAAAAGAGATGTTTTTGCA
>MU182095.1:134108-203554 GCA_016904865.1 Pissodes strobi
CTGGCCTAATTTAAAAATCGTAGTATTCGTATTGATTTAAAGTTTTAATACACGATTCAGTGAAAAATAAAATCGTTTCAAGCAAAACTAACCCAAGGCATGTCCAAAATCAGGAACAAAACTAAAAAAATTTGCATTCTTGACTGAAATCAACAGTGCGGCAACTGGGCCGCATATAACTGCTAACAACCATTCATACAGATCATTGTTTATGTTAATGTATTGGAACTTTATTAACGTCGGAAAACGACTGTGATATATTGTATCAGTGATTTCAGCACTCGGAGATTCTTCATGCATAGGTGCCCAAATCAATAATAGCAATAATTAGATTATTTACAGTCATATGGCACTATGCTATATTAGCCGCTTCTGATTGGTGGATTCACATCACATTCACTTTATGTACGGTCCAGTCAGTTTATTACACCAGGTGTAATTAGGCCTTACCGGCATGGGCCACCCATGCCGGTAAGGTCTCGAAGTGATTGAGGTGAAGCCACGAAGACTACCACGCAGCGTCTGATCCAGAATGGGCGGCTGCACACAGTGTCTGTTGTTAGGAGGGGCTGACTAAACCATTCGCCAACCCGCCCGGCAAGCGTGGCGTCTTAACTGCCAAAACCTTCCAAATACATGAAATGTCGAACAATACAAAACTAGTACCCCACGCAGGCAGGTGGAGCTATTAGCTCAGAATCCTGCACTGATTTATCGGTCTGCCTCATGGATTCTGGCGGAGGAAACGGTTCGACGAAGAATTATATGAAACGGCCAATATCTGTAATAAAAGAAATTTATGATTGCCAGTTATAACATCCGAAAAAGAACATATGGAAAGACTGGAGCAGGAAATAGAACATATAAAGTGGGACTTTTTAGGTCTCAGCGAAACGAGATTAAAGGGAGAACTAACTACGTCTCTCAAGTCTGGACACTTGTTATACCAGAATAACTCCGAAACAAACTATCAGGTTGGAGGAGTCGCCCTAATGATAAACAAACGTCTAAGAGATCAAATTACGAAATTGCAGTCTGTTTCGCCCCGAGTCTTGTACGCCGTACTAAGTGGTCGGGATAAACAAGTGATTTTGTTATTGTTTAAAACTATAAAGAAGAGTGTGGTATCTTAATTAACCACTTTTAATAAACTGTATTACTATAGGGTAGTGAGAGGAATTGAAACATGTATTCGATTTGATTTACTTTAATAATGCAGGTGTAAATTGCATTTAAATATGATAAATATAAATATAGAAATAATTCATATTTTAATTCCAAGCATTCATCCTTTCATCCATAAACTAATGTTACAAAACAGGTTATTTATTTCTAACTAAACTAAAACAGTCTTGATTATGCAATTTCAAACTGAAATCTGTTTGTCCTTCCTGACTTTAAACGAAATTAACTTTTATGCTTTCAATCTAGCACCTTTCTTTCTTACAGAATACCTTAATCTCCAATTGCTTTACTTTACTCTAATCAGCTAGGGATTCCACTTTGAATCCTTGAATTAACTTGCACAGTACAGGCACCACTTGATCTATCAATTCGGTGCCGCCATTTTACGGATTCTCTTCAACTAAAGGGGGAAAGAGACGCTACGTCGCGTCGGCGTCGTTTCTTGCTTTGAAAAATTGGGTTAACAGCCCAAAGGAGGTCTTTGTCCAATCTTGAACAAAGATATCTGAGGTGCGCTAGATATTCTCTAATATCTATGCATGCAAAAGGAGAAAAATGTCCTAAAAAGGAATTTGACCTTTAGCCAGAGGGCGCACTTGCTAGAGCGCGGTGACGAGACCGATCTAGCAACGTGGATTGTTAGCAGAGCACTGAAATCAGTGACATCAGTGAAATCTAATTTGTCTATCGCTAGGCGGCAGAGTCAGGCAGACCAAATAAAAAGTGGGGGTTGGCGCGAAAGCAAGCGTGGGTTTTCTTTCTTTATTTGACACATTATTGTTCACTATGCTGACTGAGACAAAAATATATTGAATTCAAAACGATTAAGAACGATTTGCTTTACGAGTGAAAAGTTGCTATATTGTAATTTATTTTACTGACAGTACTGGTGTACAGGTTCGAACTAAGGGATCGTCCGTCCAGGTTGGGACTAAGGGGTCGTGAAGAATTGACATATGCTAATATAAATGCACAAATTGGGTTGTACCCGGGGTGAAATAATTCTATTTTGAGTTTAATTGCCGTTTATTCATACTACATACATACAGGGTGTTATCATCAAACTATACGGTGAAAAACGATAGTTTCTACACGTGTTGGGGTGTTTCCCCAACCCAACACTAAGGATAAACAACAGATACAGTCTACAAATAATTCAGGTATACGCTCCAACCAGCACCTCTGACACTGAAGAAGTGGAACAGCTATAAGAAGACATAACCAGTGCAAGACAGAACGAGAAAGCTAAATTCGTTATTATCATGGGAGACTTAAACGCGAAAATTGGTCAAAATACAGACGAGGATCTCCCAAACGTGGGCAAATTTGGCATTGGTCAAAGAAATGACAGAGGAGAAATGCTGATAGATTACTGTAGAAGCGAAGGGCTGTTTTGTATGAACTCGTTTTTCCAGAAGTCGCCACAGAGAAGATGGACGTGGTCGACGTGGAGGAGTCCAGACGGAACCGTTAAAAACGAAATCGATTATATTCTAACAACCAGAAAAGACATATGCCAAGACGTCACCGTTTTGATACTGGCAGCGACCACCGTATAGTCCGAGCAACTATAAAGTTAAATGTAAAACTGGAAAAGAATAAACTGATACGGCGACCCAAATACCCAACGGTAGAAGTGTTAAGACATAACAAGGATACTTTTCAACGTATTGTAAAAACTAAATTAGGCGGACAAGAAAGAACCACACTGGATATAGACGAAATCTGCGACGACATTTGATGGGGCATTCAAGTTGCTACAAAAAGTATATGCCACAAACAAAAAGATAAGCTCGACAAGATCGATCCGTATACGAGGAACCTAATTAGGTTAGGACGAGAAATGCACCGGGAAAACCCTGATTATAAGGAACTTAATAAAGAAATCAACAGAAATATCCGAAGATTAGAAGATAACAAGAGCATGAAAGTTCTGAAATCTAAAATATCAAATGGAAAGCCAAAGGTTACGAAAATGAAGAACCAAGATGGCATTATAGTTAACAACAAAAGAGAAATAATTACCATTGTTCAGGATTTCTACACAAAACTATACGGTTCCAGAGAGCAGGACCACCAATACCAAAGAAGGAAAATACAAAACATAGGATCGGAGGAGGTTCCCGAAATTGATACGGCAGAATTACTAGCAGTACTACGTAAAATGAAGAACAGGAAAAGTCCAGGAGAGGATCAAATTACCAGCGAAATGGTCAAAATGGGGGGCGAGGAACTGTTAGAGAGTGCGAGTCCTATTAAATAAATGTTTAACCGAAGGAAGAATTCCTAACAAATGGCAAAACGCAGAAGTAATTTTACTCTACAAGAAAGGAGACAGGAACAATATAGAAAACTACCGCCCTATCAGCTTATTATCGCATCTATACAAGCTGTTAACAAAAATAATAACGAACCGACTGACGAACAAAATGGACTCATACCAACCCGTCGAGCAAGCCGGGTTTCGTAAAGGATTTGGTACTCTCGACCACCTGCAATTCTACGCACTCTTATCGAAAAAAGCACAGAGTACAACATACCCATTCATTTAGCTTTTGTGGATTACCAGAAGGCTTTTGATTCCATCGAAACGTGGGCAATTTTGAAGTCTCTGGACAACGCTAGGATAGATTCCAGGTACTCAAGCCATGAGTAAGGAGGACATCGAAATAAAGATAAATGATCACCTCTTAGAGAATGTTCCTGAATACATATACTTGGGTCACAAAATCCGATTGGGTAAAGAAAACCAATCCTCCGAGATTCCAAGAAGAGTGAGCCTCTCCTGGGCGGCTTTTGGCAAACTAGGGTTTATACTTAAATCTCAGGAATTCCCTATAAACCTCAAATAAACAGTCTTGTGTATTGCCAGTGCTCACGTACGGACTTGAGACAATATCCATTACCCGCAGATCTGCTGATAAACTGCGAACTACACAAAGAGCAATGGAAAGAGCCATACTCGGAATCACGCTGAGGGATAAGATACGAAATGAAGAAATTGAGAGAAGGACTGGGATGATGAGTGTGATGAGGGTCGTGACGAAATTGAAATGGCAATGGGCTAGCCACATAGCAAGACAAGACCAACATAGGTGGACACACAGGACTTTAGTGTGGCGCCCGAGGGAGACCAAGAGGAGCGTTGGCAAACCACAGAAGCGGTGGCAGGATGACATCCGGAGTGTTGCAGGAAGAAACTGGATCCGGATTGCTAGTAACAGAGGGGCGTGGAGGGATTTGGAAGACGCCTACATTCGGGAGTGGATGAACACAGGCTGACTAAGAAGAAGTAATTAGTCTAGTGGTCAGATTCTGATTTTGGAATGTGGACGGCCCGCGTTCAATTCCCGTCGGGGGCAAGACATGTTTTTTAATTTTTTTAAGGTTATGTTTGCTTCTTTTTGTAAATTTGGGTTAGTTTCAGTTAGTTTTGTTTGGTTGCGCCCTGAAACGAGCGGAGGGCCATGCGTGAAGAGTTAAAGTGACGTTAACCCACCAATCAGAACCGGCTAATAAAGCATAGTGCCTTAGGACTGTGAAGGATCGTATTATGATATCATTTTTTTTTAAATGCTTTATAGCCAAAGTAGATTACCTAATAATAGACGGAAAGTGACAAGGGTACAGCTACTGAAATGGCGTATTGCTGTCTTTTTTGACATAATATTAGCTTACTCTTACTACTATGTAATACGCAACTAATTTGCACAAGAATGAGACCCAATATCCTTAATAAATTCATAGAATATGCTATAGTGTTTTACTTACTGTTAAATGTCTCTTTCAAAACCCACAACTTTTTGCTAATCAATAAAACAATAAAAATTATTATTGTATTGAGAATTACATAAGTTATTAAAACAGTGACATTCAAACCTAAAAACAGTTGTTCCTTGATGGAATTCTTATTCAAATCTGTTTCCAAGCTGTAATGCTGTACTTTGCTGCTGTAAGCCATTGCTATATCCGGATAATGCTTCTTACCATCGTTGAATTTTTTCTTGGACTTTAATGAGACTGTTCCATTGTTGTTGTGACTGACGTACGTCCAACCTAAGATGTCCATCCTCTAGAATTAGTGAGATGAAGGCATCTGGATACTGCAAAAACAAAATAAAAACATGTTTTCTGCCTTAATATAGCAAATATGTGAGTTTAATTATTGTATAGTAATTTAATAACAATAATAATTATATTTCATTAATTAAGGAAATTAATTATGTTGTATTAGCCATATTTAATTTAACAATATAAAATATTGTATACAAACGTAATATTGTTTTAGGCGAAAGAACATTATTCTCCCATGAAAAACTCTTATTGTCAGGAATGATAAAAAATATGTTTTAAGGGAAAATAACAAAACATTGTGTTTTTTTTTGTTTAAATAAAGTTTTTTGTTTAAAACTGTTTTAAAGACCTCGCAAAAAAAAAAACATGTTTAAAACAGTTTTAAACAACATAAAAGTAAGCAGATTTATATTTTATGAATTGGCCGATAGCACCGGCAGCTAAGACCGGTAAGAAGAAGGATAACAACACAAACTGTAGACTTTGAGTAGTTTTTCCAATAATCTGGAATCATAAAGTACTCAATGATACGTTTGAAACGAGGTAGGGACGCCCCTTTTTATTTAGAAGTTCCAAAACAGCGCTCGTCCGCCATTTTGAAATATGGAGCAATTATTTTTACGTCGGATAGTAATTTAATATTATATTCGCTATTCGGTACGCCTACATTTTGTAAAAAAGAAATGATCGGTTTCAATGTTAGTAATATAGGGATGGGGGACATTAAACACGCGCACTGTTTTTCTCATGCATGCATGCTTTTAATATAACAACCATCATCTGTATTTTTGTACAGCAATCTGGAAAAAATGGATTTGATCTTGATTTGAATAAGGAAATTCCAAATGTATTTTCCGTTCGCCTTCTTCAGATTTCTGCAAAATCTAAAATAATAACAGCAAACGTGTTTTCTTTTCTTTTAGTTTTTACATTAACCTCAGTTTAGGTATAGTATAAACTTTATATTTTTTATTTGCATTAAACTAAAATAATATTATAAATTTTACACTCTTAAAGTTTAAACATTTGATGATATATGGCTCGAAAACGAAATGTCTCTGTACAAATGCACTTTTAAAATATTTTTCCAATCCTAGCGTTGCACGCCTATGCTCCCGCTTATGACCAGAGTTCCAGTTTTTCTGCTATTCAGATTGACTTCGTACTATACCTATTTTGTTTATTTCGTTATCATTTTGAAAAAATCACTGCCGATATAGAGTGAAAGCCGCAATATTCTTATCACCATAAGCCGCCCAGTGACACCGTGTCTCGCGGACCTAGCATTCCTTATTCTATCTCAATGGTTTTAGCCATTATTTTAAGTTAATGATTGGAGCAAAATAAAGCTCAATAGAACTATTTTCTTCTTTCTTTTAATTTCTTAAAGATTTGCATTCCGATTGACGTAAGTTAATGTAGTTATTGATCGATTTAAAACAACTCTGGCTGCTGTTGTCTGAACTGAACAAAGGCAGTATTAAGACGGTTTCAGTTGATCATCCCGAGATCCTGCATTTCTAAAAGTTTTTGATACAGTCGTTTTTATTTTCGCAAATTTAATTACATCTGAATGCCGTTAAAGAACACATAGTTTTTAGAGGGAAAACCTAAATATTAACTATTTTATAAATAAAATATTTAATTAATGACGTTTCTGGCTCCTGTCACAGATCATGAAACTGCCCTGCTAGGGAACTACCACCTACAGATTAGACGTCGCGTCGTCGTAAATGTGGGTCAGGGCAGACAATTTTATTCTTGAATACAATCCAGGTCATCTTGAACTAGAACCTACATGGACGTTTTCTTATTATGTATGCATATGTTTGTGCTGCATTCTTGTCGCGTGTGATTGCAAAATACTTTCAAAATCGCGCATTATGAAAACGGTTTAACTTTAGGACTAAAATTATTGGTGTGTCGTTTTAGGTTGGATCGGGGCGTAGTAAATAGTGCGTAAATTATAGTAGAATTGAAT
The DNA here is from genome assembly GCA_016904865.1 of Pissodes strobi. NCBI lineage: Eukaryota > Metazoa > Arthropoda > Insecta > Coleoptera > Curculionidae > Pissodes > Pissodes strobi. The sequence continues at coordinate 141,349 of MU182095.1, forward strand.
ATTTACCACAGGTAATTCAAATCCGTAAGTTACAATAATTTTATTTATTGTTAACTTTCAAGTTAACATTCCCGGCAAAATGCGTAGTAACCTGTCATATACCAGCTTTTTAAATGTAAATTTAATAAGAAGCTAGCTGTAGATCCACTAGGTTTGGTTAGCTTTTGTTAGATTGAAAAGTAAAAAAACTTTTCTATTTTTAGTCTATTCCATATAGAAATTTCCTCTATTTAGATCTTTGGTTTATAACATTTTTTTATTAATATATTTGGGAAAATATATCTGAAAAATAGTTGTTATTCATTTTTGATGTATAGACTATAGATATATTTCATATTTTCTTTTTGAATTATTAAACCTCGATTGTTAATGCCCAAAATAATATTTCTGACCTTATAGCGAATGTAAAGAGCTTTTCAATTGTTGCAGGCCACAGAGCATTGCTCAACAATATGGGTTGCTTTGGGAGCAAAGACAAGCTGTCGAAGGAGGACATGGATTTTTTAAAGTCACATACTAGATACGACGAAAGCACTATCAAAGAGTGGTATAAAGGATTTAAGGTTAGTGAAGCATTTTAAATGTAATATCTCATATTAATGTATTGCCATTATTTATACCATACACAAATGTTTAAAGTTTCTAGTGGGTTGGTAATTAATAATAATTATTATAATGCTGGGAATATAAATGTTATAATCCCATGATGTAAACAGTAGCTGAGCTATAAGCTTATAACTATACTTAGTTCACCAGGGACAAGTATTTAAGTATTAAGCTTTTAGGGAGGTTGTGCCAGAAAAATCTCGAAATTCTGGCAGGTGTTAGAAACGACTGGATGTCGATGAAGGAGTCTTTGTTTAATAATTAATAGTCTGGGCTATATAATTTTAGAATGTTTTATAAGTGACTTATAGATGCTGCGATAATCAGTACCTATCACTTTCAGGAAATTTACTTGCCCGATTTATTAGATTTCATCTGTTTTGCCGCTTCTTCGCCATATTCACAGACCACAGCAGCTTTAAAAATGGATTAAGTTATTTGATCATCAGATTAAATTAGTTGATCGGCAGTTTAATCGAATGATAACCAAAATATTTTTGTTAGCAAAATGGACGAACGAGTAGCAAATTAGGATAACAGCTGAGTGGAAGGAAGTTTAAGCAGCGGATTAAATTATTCGATAATCAGATTAAATTAATTAATCAATTTAAATATTTTTATAAGTAAAACGGATGAACGAGTATAGCAAAATAGATCGGCAGAGTTGAAATTTAACCAATGAAGTAGTATATTTTACATATCAAGTGTTGAAAAAATTTACTTTTCTACGATGTACCAGAATATCAAAATGCAAATAAATAGGCCTTATAACTTTTTGAAGTGAAAACTTCTTTAACGTCGTTGGGTGTGATTTGAGACTCGATGAAACGGACAAAGCGACATCAATAAAAATATATAAATCTATATGATGTAGCTTGCGAGAGAATGAGATAGAACACAGTTCCGGTCACACATTTTTAGGCAGGAAAATTAAATGATGTTATTTTCACTTATTGAGTAAATTCAAAATTGTAAAGAAACTCCTAGTTATTAGGCATGCTAAACCGCATAACTTCATTTATTATATTTCCGAATAAGTTCCGAGTTCAAATATGAGTGTGATGCGGCTTATCTTTTAACAGGTAAATTAAAATAGCAGGATTAGATTTAGGTACTACACAAATATTAATTTTTATTCCGAGGACAATCGGCCTAAATACCTTCAAATATCTATTTGAAAAGTGAATAAATCTTCACGTGCCCGTCAGACTACATATGGATCATTTGTAATAAAATATGTTGTACACAAACTAAGAATAAACACATTATCTGGTTTAATCCAACATACTCGAAAGCTTTAGACTCAAACAAGATTGTGGCTATATTTGTGGATTTGCAAAAGGCTTTTAATGTGGTTTGTCGAGAGATGTTGTTGGAAAAAAATAGAAAGAATGGGCTTTAGGGGCAACATCATCAGTCTAATTAAAACATATATTGTGGGCAGAAAACAGTATGTAAAAATTGGTAAATATGTAAGTGATAAAACAAATAATATGTATGGGGTACCCCAGGGCTCGGTTCTGGGCCCTCTGTTATATTCTCTCTATATTCTCAATCTTAAAAATATTGGACTGAAAGCTAAGTATTTCATATATGCGGAGCTCTAGCTTACACAGGTACCGATTCTAAATAAATCAATGATGAGATCAACAACAACCTTATAAAGTCAATCTAGATTGGTTATATTGCAATAAATTGAAAATTAATTTAGGTAAAGCAAAATATATGCTGTTTAAGCAAAAGAATAACATTATTTGCAAACTTAATTATTATTGATTATGATTATGTATCCAGCAAGTTACTACCAATGGTATCAGCTATGTTTAGATGTAGATCTTACCTCACACACTTTATCACGGTCCAGATATTTATTATCTGTCTGAGGGACTTATAATTCAATGAATTTTAATTCTATATAAGTTTTGAAAAATAAAGTTCTAAAAATTCTATTTAATTATGATAGGTTGACTCGTACAGGTTTATTGTTATACAAGGAAATTAAAATTACAAAAATTAATAAAATCCTAGAGTTTGAGCAGTGTAAACTGATGTTCAAAATTATCAATAACACACAGAAATCAAATATAAACATCTTATTTACAAATTAAATAAATGAATATAGAACTAGAGCACAGAATAACATATATCAGATCGTCACAAATACTAACATAGGCTTAAATAACCCAATTGTAAGAGCATCTAAATCCTATAACACATTACCAAATGATGTGAAAAATATCAAGAATTATAACAGATTTGTTAAACAATTAAAAATATTTCTAGATATTGGGTAGATAAATTTCAGCTCATTGTTTTTATGTAGCTATTCTCGAGGCCAGTGTTTTTATACACTGTTTAGAGAATTTACTGCCACTTCTCTGTATGTATTTCCTAAATACTTCCATGATGATAATAAATCAAAATAAATTATACATGGTTGCCAAGAGTACAAAGTGAAAAGTAGGTGTACGATTACTGAAGCTAAGCAAAGTCGAGCGTGGTTAGTACTTGGATGGGTGACCGCTTGGTTTAGTGTTATGAAGGTTTCACTTCTACCGCGTGTAAACTGTTTTAATTTTATATAGCTTTTAATATGGCTCTGCTGAAGTTTTCACTTCTGTCGTGCGGTTTTAGGCACACACCTTTTTTGAAGTGAATTTTTTTTAGCGCCGCGCCGTTGAGTGTGATTTGAGACTCGATGAAACGGAAAAAGCGACATCAATAAAAATATGTAGATCTATAGGATGTAGCCTGCGAAAGAAAGATAGAACACAGTTCCGGTCACATCTGTTGTGACTTTTGTGATGTTATTTTTGAAGTTGAGAAAAGTGTTAAATATACAATTTCAGGTTAGTTTAGTTGGTTATTTGGCAAGATTTCATGAACATATTAAAAGATGATCGTTTGTTTTAATTTTGCTGATCTAATTCTACTGCTCTATTTTTTGTCGCCAAAATATTGCATATTTTGCTTATTAATTAAATCTAAGTCCTTCAAAAATTTCATCCGATTCCTGATCATCATGAGTGCTTCTTCGTCAGCTAAAGACGGGATTATATGCAGAAAAAATAATACATATATGCCCATATTTTATGCCAGATCAAAGATATGTAATAATTATCAATATCAATACATTTTTAATCACACTTTTTTCCATAAATTTCTATAAATAAATGATAAAAATACTTAGGGCCTTGAATTATATGAATTAGAAATACACATTGCGGCAAAAAGAAACAAGTTGAATTTTAGTTACTTAGTTTATTGTTTATATTATTATTGTAAAAACATAAAAAATACAAAGCTTTTTAGCAATGCCATGGATATATTACTTCCTGATTAAATTAGATATTTATAGATAAATTTTCAGTTTTCAAAAAACAGTTTAGGGGTATAAATTAATTGAATGACTCGTACAGTGGTGATCTACGACCAAGGTATCATCCAAGCTAAAAATATTAGTCTTCGCACTTTTTGGATAGGAGCTCTCGGAATATAAGCATATTATGCTTGCAAAGTAAAGAACTTATTATGCAATATTTTATATATGGAGCACCTAAAAATAGTGGAAATATGAAAGGAATATATCGCGTCTTCACGGATTGACCCAAACAATATGAGATAGACTAATAGTTTATGCAAATCTCGCATAAGTCTATCGCAAAAAGATCTTTCATTTAATTACGCAAGTGTGAAGAACCAATCAGATTATTCGCATGATTTGGAGCATTTGTCATTTTTTAGTTTTCGCTGACACCTGTAACACATTAGAATTCTGATATTGCATAAATAATCTCATTTAAATGAGAATTTTAATAAATATATTATTAAAGTACCAATATTATGCATTAATAGGAATAACAAACATTTCACATTGACTAATTTGTGAATGTATTATAGGACGATTTAATTGACAAGCTAGACGCTAATAATAATAATCTTCAATAAATAAGCTCAAATCACGATGAAGCTCGGAAAACATATTTAGGATTCGGCATACAATAAGTTGTTAAATAAAGCCGACCGAAGCAACACTGAGCTACTTGCTGGTTCAGTTTGGCCGTGTTCGGTAAGACCAAGACCGTTGTGCAAAAGATTTATGCGAAATTCATATTTCTCTTTCGCATTCTGTGCATCAGGACCAGCTCATCAATTAAATGATGAACGCGCAATATGCTCCCCAAAAACATATTTCTTCTGTCATTAATCAGAAGATAGTTCGAAGCGAGCAACCTGATGTTCTAGACCGTGCCTTCTCCATCGTTTCCTGCAAGGACATCGTATATAGTAATGTAACGTGTGCAAACGAAATTACCTTTTCCGTTCGACCTTATATAGAATAAACAGGCAAACCCCTTTGCTAAATACCACAAGAGGGCACTTTCTTTCATGCATCGCAAAAAATGCTCTGGGAAGCCAAGTATTGCTAAACGTGTCGCGTCCAGTCCTAAAACCAGGTTATATAATAGTATGTCGAGTAAAGAAATATCACAAAACTTGCCTTTAGTATCATCTAACATGCAATACTGAGGCAAGAAATTACTTTTCAACCACTTTGTCCCTAAATAAACAATATTATTTACGGAGTACTCAAATATGTTGCCTCTCGTGACTGGTTCAGATTTATCAAGTTGAAGTCTTGCGTAAAACGTTCCTCCTTGAGATAAAATAGATATACACGGAAAACTAAGTGGAAATTAGCTCTCCGTGATCCCTGCAATCTATAAACGAATTTTCCTCGTTACTTTACGAATTTAAGGGAAGGAAATAGACTTGTGAAAGTGGAATCAATTCCTCCGGGAAATCGACGCGATTAGAAACTGCAAAATCTAGAGAATGGCGTGGAAAGTTGCCAATGACTTATTGGGCATTTAATATATATTTTTATTTTTATTAAGTAACTTGAACTTCATTATAGTTGAGATAATAAGAGCCCTAATATTCTCTTTCAAGGAGTTAGCAGTTAGTTGACTGGCATGGTTTGGTTAAGACAAGATATACATATTTATTGCAATTCCGTCTGTTTGCGTATGCGTTGGGGCGGGGTGGCAGTGGGGGGTGGGTGATATCACTATCTACTATGAAATTCATTGTATGTACTCTTTATCTATAAAAGAATAGTTTTTACTAAATATTTCCACCAATTCACCCCTTGGACGGAACAAGTCGGAAATTTATTTAGGCGCGCAATTGGTCTTTAATGTAGCATTTACAAAAAGGCAGAAAACAACCTCATTAATAAACTGATTATTTGCAAGAGAAATATTCGACCCACACATTAACTAATTCGGTCCCAAGTTACAAAAGACTTCCCATTCCCCAATTCGTTAGTATTTTATTTTTCTGAGCAATAAGATTTAACAAGAGCACGACATGAATAAAAAAATTTCAAATTTATTCAAAATAAGTAGGTACCTATGTAACTAATGCTACAAAAGGATAGTCTTAGTTTCCTACTCCTATACTTTAATTGATTTATTAGACATTTACTACCAGTATCGTAATGAAGTGCATTACGATACTGACGTGTCATTACTAAACTGAGTTTTAACCAATCAAAATTCAACATCACAGTGATATTCGGTTGATATCAAAGACACCCATGATCATGACATTTTGAATTTTCATTATTAGGACGGGTCGTAGAAAAAATAGTGCATGTAGCTCATATTTAACGGCTATTTAGACCCTCGTATTCGTTACGACACTCGCCTACGGCTCGTATCGTAACTCTCATGCTCGTGTCTTGATAGCCATTATTAAATGCTCATTGCATAATATACTTTTATGTGCGTTAATTTCAAATTATCATTGTTATTAATGATATAAATCATAAGGCCTTTGGCTTGATTTCCTGATTTCTCGTTACACCATTGTATAGCTAAAAGAAATGAGAAATACCGCGATATGCAAAGAAAAAAAAATCTACGGGCAGCATGCTCAAAACCATGCATTAACTCAAAGAAAAGCACTCGGAACTCATCACGGCTTACTTTTTTTGGCATCAAACTTTCCTCAATTCTATCTGCAGTTTCTGTCAACTCCTGTGTGTTCATTGCTTCGTCATCACTAGCGGAAATCATATTCTTCTTTGAAGAGAAAACGACGGAGCCCTCTTTAAAAGAAAGTTTTGAAGCGCCAAAGGCCAAATCATCAAGTGGAAAAATAAACAGAAATGCTGACTGGCGAGGCGTGAGAAGTATATAATTTTCCGAAAAAATATCATTGCTTGAAGAATAAGATTTCTTAGTTTGGTTGGATCTCACAAAAGGGCATTTCATTTTTAGATGTGAATTTAGTAGGTCTATGTAGGGAGAACCATTTTAAGATGATCACAGAAAGAAAATTTGTGGAATATTAATTTTTATTTTAGTTACATGATCTCAAACTTGGTGTTATTTTTCAACATATGATCTGGCCCCTTATTGCTTAGTGCCGTTTTCAAATATATGACAATTGCCAGCGGCGGGGATTTGTTTTGAGCTAGTTTTGGCCCATGCAGGAAATGGTCATGCATGAAGACGTTGTTTTGTAAAAAACCAAGCGCTTGCAATAAAAATAAGATTAAGTAAGTGGTTTTTAACATGCTATTTTTGCCTTGCTTTAATGTCATGATTTAAAATTACATGGTTGAAAGTAAAATTTTATACAATCCTCGACGGAAAATGTCAATGCTTCCTCGAGACTAATAGCGTCCAGTTTAAATACGCATGCGATGGGTCAAAGAGGGAACGCATGCATATATTATGTGCTTGTTCGTATGCAACTGAAGTAAACTGCAATGTGCATGCGTTGAGACCAGAATCTTCGTGCTTTCTCGCTTTAGTTCGCCACACATGCGCATTCAAGTCTGAACACGGCTTCATATTTTTGATGAATCCATAGACAGAGCAGATCATTCATAAATTACCGGGGGGGGGGGGGAGGGGATAAAGTAATGAATGAAAATAATGAAGATGGCGGCCGAAGCGCGTCAAAAATTTCCTTCATGTACGGCCACAACGACCCTCTTGCTCATGTTTGTCCATGCGGCGCACCATAGGCGTAACATTTTAAGGGACACCTGTTTAAAGTCAGGCAACACCGAAATAAGCCAGCCGTCAAGCAGGAAATAATAAGCCATTACAGAAATGGAAATGACTAGACATAAAAGAACAATTTATTAACATTGAAACATGCACATAACTAAAAGTAGTATATTATTGTATATGGAGGCAAAGTGATACTTTTCATGGCGCGCTCGAGTTTAACAGCCGAACGGAGTGAGGCTGGTAATAGAGAGCAAGCCATGAAAAGTAACTTTTCCTCCAAATAAAATATGCTGTTTTTCCTTCAAATGTCGACAAATTAATGCAAAAACATCTCTTTTTAATAGTAATAATAATAATTATTATTAAAGATAAGTGGGTTCGCAAGGGGGCTTAGACCGGTGTCGGTGAATAGACACAGGTTGTTGGTATAGTAATGTAACATAAAGCTGTCAGTGGACACTGTCAACAATAATTATTTTTTTTTTAAATTGCGTCTCCGATTGCGTTTTAATTCCGTATTGATAAGCAGTTATTGGGTAAGTTCGATTAAATAATAACCAATTTGTTCCTAAATTAGTGATTTTTAGAAATGCAGTGCACAAATTGAGTGATAAATACAAATTTTAGTTTAATAAATCTCGAGTTGTTGGCGCTTATTTTGTTGTTTGTTTGTATCTATGTTGCTATGATAACACTTTTACCTCCGCCGGCGGAAAAGTGAAAAGTAAAGCTCCGGCGCCGGCGGAGGAAAAACGAAACTTCACTTCTTCAAAAAAAATATTTTTTTCTTCAAACGTCAGTAAATCCGTCATTACTCGACTGTGTAGGCGGCCGTGAAGTTTCGTTTTTCCTCCGCCGTAGCTTTATTTTTCACTTTTCCGCCGGCGGAGGTAAAAGTGTTGTCATAGCAACATAGATACAATACAAACAGACAACAAAATAAGCGTCAACAACTCAAGATTTATTAAACTACAATTTGTATTTATCACTCAATTTGTGACTGCATTTCTAAAAATCACTAATTTAGGAACAAATTGGTTATTATTTGATCGAACTTCTCAATAACTGCTTATCAATACGGAATTAAAATGCAATCGAAAACGCAATTTTAAAAATATAATTATTGTTGACAGTGTCCACTGACAGCTTTATGTTACATTCACCGATATCGGTCTAAGCAAGGCCACCTACGACCGTGGTCTAAGCCGCCTTGCGAACCCATTTATCTTTAATAATAATTAGACATTATTACTATTAAAAATAGATGTTTTTGCATTAATTTGTCGACATTTGAAGAAAAAACAGCATATTTTATTTGGAGGAAAAGTTACTTTTTCATGGCTTGCTCTCTATTACCAGCCTCACTCCGTTCGGCTGTTAAACACGAGCGCGCCATGAAAAGTATCACTTTTCCTCCATATAAAATAATATACTATTATTTACAGGTTGGGAAAAGAGCGATTTACGTTTAATTTATAATAATTGATTAGAGTATTGATTACAGATTGATTATAGGGTGTCACTAGCGCTTCATTACGAAATAAAATTAATTTGGTGTTCATACTTCGTATTCTGTCTGGATTCTTTGGGTTCCCTCATGATGAATTCTTATATCTTGAAGTACTGCCTCAAGTCGACTTTTATTAATTCATGGCAGTGGGCGTCAATGCACGATTCTTCCAAAAAGTTATCGCTAAACAGGCATATATTCCACTTGGCAATTTCTTTATGGTATTTATTTTCCGTATATAGCACACATATATTATATTTTTGTCAAAAATATTTGTTGTTTTATGAAAAAATCTAAAGTATTTTTCTGGTCCAGATAACAATAGCGCTATCAAAAATAACAATTTTTCTAAAAAATAACAAGATATTAAGTATTCTATATTAGTTCTCTAATGGAAAATACGGATTTTTGTTTTTATTTTTTTAACTTGAAACAGATTTGTATCGAACATACAGGATCTCTGGCTACGTTTTGTCTTCAAATATTTGAACGCTTCATGCCTGGCCCTCCGTTGGTTTCGGGGGCACAACCAACAAAAATTAACCCCAAATAATCCAAAATATTGGCGAAAACATCCTCCTGAATTGATTTCCATAATAAAGGCAATTGACAATACACAAACCAACAGAACGAGACGAAGCGAAGTCACAGAATAGAAAATATTGACAAGACAAACGGACGGCCGAATGTCAGTCACGCCATCCCGCCAACAGAGCAAAGAGCGACTGTATGTATACCTACGCGAATACGACCAGTAGAAAATGAGCACGCTCGATTGCCGAAAATAGTTCTAGATTGAAATATTAATATTATGAAAGAAAAATTAATATTCCGCATTTTATTAAATAGAAACAATCATGTTGAACATACCTTAAAAAAAGGGGGTCACCACATTAGTTTAGCACACAACGTTTATAGGCGATATGGCCGATTTTAGTCTCAAAAAAGAATATACATCACAACTGTCAAGTGACGCTGCAAACGGATTCATTCTTTGAGCTACTTGGAAAACCGCAAGTAAGATCACGGGAAGTAAAGTAGCGAGAGTATCGATAACACAAATCGATTAGTAAAATGAGAAAAACGCACTACTATATTTTGTAACATTTACAACGTTATAACATTGAGGGGTGGATGTCAACATTTTCACTAACAGAGATAGATCCAGCAGCCCAAAGTAGCACTAAACAACTTATAACAGCAGTAGCTTTCATCCCCAGGTGCCGAGAGGATATTTTCATGAATACTTTCAGTTTTTTTTGCAAAAACTGCATGTTAAGTTATGTTTTAATATTTTTGAAGAAAATTAAAAATTGTTTTTTGGTGTTTTGTTTTAGTAAGTATATATATATATATATATTTTTTTTTTTCAACTTTGAATTATTAAAAAAATCCAAATTAATTGAAACAGTAGGACTTTTTTTTATAAAATGCACGACTTATTCCAACTCTGCAATTTGTTGTTTAGACCATGCCCTTCTATTTTGCTTAGATTGCGCCGAACTGGAAAATTATGTTTTGTTTTATATTTAGAATAGTAGTTGTTGTTACATTTCTTACATTAGTAACAGCTTTTAACAATAACAAAGAAATATGCACAACAAATACCTTTAATGCAATTCCTTCATCTCTGACATCGTAAGTGTTACTACGTTCTGCACCACCCTAACGTTAAGATTATTTCTAAATGTCGACTAATTAAATCCAGACGCAACAACAATTGTATATAATAGCTGGCCATTTAAAGCGGAAGAATTCCAGTTTACAAAAGGCGAACACCGTAAATCTTATTAATAGCCATTAAAATAAAGCTTAACCATAAATCTCCACCTAATTTGTGTCTTTTTCCGTTATTATCCAAGGAAGTGCAATTAAATTCTGACTATTAAGTTTATGGTTGAATAAAAGATTCAGGAATAAATTGACCTCTGTAACTGGCCATATGTGTAAGTATCAATTGAGAAAGTAATATAAAAAAAAACTGTACTAAAACCAAAACTAGACAAGCCATGAAATGACATTAAAATTTTATAACTAAAAAAAAGGCATAACCATGTATATATAGTTTTTTTTATCTTTTAAAAGTATATGCATTTTAAATTTCCTATCCAAAATAAAAGCCTCTAACAAGAGTTAACTTCATGTTCATTTCACAATTTACGTAAATATGTTTCTACCTACGGAAAGTTTTTTTTGCGATGGCGTTAGGAATTTGCATTGTAAATTTTCTACCCTCTGCTAACTTTTGTTTTCTTGAGAGTAATAAAGTTAAAACTTGAAACAGGGTTGGTTTGAGGATTCAGGGTGCATACAGAATGAAACAAGATTAAATTACACAGCATAATTTGCGTATTAAATTACAAAATTATTCCTAGTATCTCGACTCGACATTACTTAATATACTTTGAAAATTTCTATCCCATCAGTAATGGTAGAAAGCTGCAAGTGTCATTAAAATATTTCAAGCTTACCTTGATAGACAAAACTATTAACTAATCAATGCTTTTGATACTTTCGGCACCACTGATTTTTATTCATTACTTTACTAGTGAACTTCTTTAAATTTAATTGTTAATTCTAAAAGGCAAGATACTCTTAGTAAATTAAGCATTTAGGCGATATTTTAAGTTAAATAAGCTATCGATTTTTTGAGACCCAACACTTATGATAATGGTATTGCTACCCAGTTCAAAAATGTTACGAGGCAGGAGCCTAACGTGTGTCTACGGGGATAGCTGCTACTTTAGGTTTGTTGCTTTCGGGTTCGGGAAACCGTACATAGTTTTAACGAAGTCGCATGAACTATTAATTAGAGTAAATATGAGCTTTAAAAAAATCGATCAGTCGCTCCGGCTCTAACGAACACTAACTCAGTGTTACCGGTTCATCGATTAAGTGTTAGTTTGGCAAGATTTGAACGCAGTACCTGACATCTGCAAGGTTCATCGATTAAGTAAGTATTTTTTTTATGTTTCGGGTTGGCAAGATTTGAACGCAGGATCGGACATGTGCAAATCTATCACCTTATTTATATACTACGCTGCAGAGCTCTTGTCAGAAGACCGAGAAAATGTTTCACAAACCAACAACAGCCGAATTCGTTTAAACTTGGTACAGTTCCCCGAACACGAAAGCAACTGATTCAAAGTAGCGTTTTTCTCCGTGACGCGAATTAATTAGCAACTTGTGTATACGTATTTACAGAGTCATTCATATTTTACAAGGTGCGCGTATAATGTTACCCTCTTTAACTTATTCGTTTTGAGCGCTAAAGATTGAAATAGGGATTTATTGAAACTATTTGTACCATATATCGTCGTTGCCGAAACGAGTAGCAGATCAAACTCTATTTTTAAATAAAACACCTGCATATTGTGAACTACTAAAAACATTTAAACTACTAATTATCACCCTGTCCTAAGTCGTTTTACCATCCTAATAAACAAGAACTAAGTCGTTTATTATCTTTAAATTATTCCTTGTATCGAATCACTTGGCATGTTTCAGCTCATTACTAGTTGCTGATCTGACGTAGTTTCATCTCGTGGAGGGAGAAAGGCAAATTGACGGAAACGAATAGAGAGTTCTTCTAAAAATACCTTTCGAGGCGAGAAGAAGGTTTGCTGTTAGTGCAGTCATACGGACTCAACATTTAGGATTGTGATTTAATTCTACCCTTTCTTTGGGGAGATATTGTGTTGATTTCTGTTTGTGTTTTGACACCACCGATTAATCGGGATCTAAATACTGTACTAGGTACTCATTTTCTCTGGAATTATTTTTTTTCTCTATTGCTTGTGAAACACGCGGACGACGCCATGACGCTAATGGTTTTTCCCCTATTTCTAGAGGCTTTCCAAGTTCGTCGTATAACACCGAGACCGTCGAATCTCCCGTAATCCTTACACACTAACGAGTTAATTATTGCTACAGTTTTTTGTCTAACGATTTAATTGCTTTATCTGTGTTAACCTTTTTTGTGCATAGTCCGCCATTTGCTTTGCATTCCTTGGGTTATCTTATCTACTCCATTTTATCAAATCTGAATTTTTATTTTAATGTAACTTGAGTTTTGATCATATGGGGAAGTTTATATTTTCTTTTAGGGGTGACTCATACCTATATTTTTTATATTCAAGATGTCTGTACCTCAGTATTTCTTTTATTTGCTGATGGTCATTGAAAATTCATTAATAATTTTTGGGGGAATTTGTTTTATAAAGAAAATATATTAAATATATTTTACAGCAAAGCCCAAATCGTTTAGATTTGATCCAATCACTAAAATAGGATATTATTGTTATTAGGATAGCTTTACTTAATTTATATTACATTACCGTAGAAAGGCCAGCGAACCGATTTATATTTTTAAGAATTTTGTTAGTAAAACCCGCTTTTACGTTTCATTAGACTCGTCAAATTCATATTTTATTTTTGGTTTGAATATTTCATAACTTTTTGGAACCCCTGGTTGCTGGATTCCAATCACCGGCCGATCATTTCTGAGATTATTTTGGGACCTCTGCTTTATATTTGTCTTTCCACCCGGCATGCTGCACTTTTGTAACATTCGGTTGTTGGTTCCGAGTAATAGGAATGGGCTATTTCTCATAGTTGCAGCCCCCTTGCATAAATTTTATGCAAGGGGTGGCTACAGTTTTTTTAATTAAAGTGAGGGGGCTTTGTCTAATGCCCACTGGGTTATTTCAGGGTTTTACTACCAGGCTACCACTTTTATTACCAGGCTACTACTTCAATTAGCGGGCCACAACTTTAATTAGCGGGCCACAGTTTAATTTCTGGGCTACTAGTTCTGATTCCGGGCTACCAGTCCAATTACCGGGCCACAACTTCTAGCTCCAGGCTACACTAGAGCCAATTGAATTGCCGAGTTTTCTGCGGGTTCTACCCTCGGGGCCAGTGCCATAGTAGTACCAACAGGTTCCCGGCGTCTCCACCAGAGTTTGACGGATCTAAAGGGTATCGTACAGAAGCATTTATCTGTATTATTATTTCTTTTTTTTGTGACTTGTTATAATGAATTTTGCACTATAGATTGTGCCTCAAAAGAGCTAAGCTTCATTAAATCATTTATGTTTCTTGCCGATTAATAATAGTTTCTAATATTTGAATATAAATCAAACATTGACAGCCAAGCTTTCAATACTTTTATTCTAATTTTATTCTTTTTATTAATTTATTGAGTCATTTGATTTAATTATTGCGGCCGTTCATCGCTACGTATTATTATTGCTATATTTATAATTGGTTCAGCTACTAGCGCACGCATACATATATGTAATTAGCTTAGTTAACATCAAAGTGATCACTTCGGTTTGTAGTGTTTAGTGCATTTAGTTGTAAGGCATACAGTACCGAGTGTTAACAACAGAGTTGGTCTCCGTACAATCACCATATTGTACCAATTATTAGTTGAATTTAATAGTCATTTGACATTCTTTTGTCTTTAACTTGCCATATTACCTTAGTATTCTTGCTGTGTTTTCCAAAAAAAAAAAACGCCTTAGCAGCAAATAGATTGTTCCTTAAATTATAGATTGTGTTTTCTTGTTTTCTTATTAAGTTGAGATTGAGTACCTTTTAATTTAATAAACGGGCCTAGCCACCCTGCACAATACTGGCGAAGCTTTTTCAGTTTAGTTGGAAAGAACTGGTGGCGGTCTAACGACTCCGGGGCTAGGTTTCCTTTTAATTATAAATATTTACTTTTAACTTCAAGAAGAAAAATATGTTGCAAGATAGAACCTGATAATCCAAAATTAATTAAATTATTGCAATAAACAAATAACGATAAGTCGGCAAATTGTATACAGATCGACAGTGTTTTTAAATAATTAGAAATAGGTTGAATAAATTGTAAGATTAATAATATAGGTATGGTACTAGGTAAAATGTTCAGAAGCAGGAGAGTCTTTATAAATACTTAAGTGATGAATAAATAAATTTAATAAAATTTCATTATTATAAGTAAGACAGAGCCGGATTTTGAAAAACTTATATTATATTTTGTTATTTGTACAAAACACAAACAGGCTTGCCCTTATGGCATCTTCGGACTAAGTAAGGGCATTGCACCACCATACAAGCTGAAAGCTGCATTACACCACCATACAAGGTGAAAGCTGCATTAGAGGGACTTGCAAATGGTCCGACGAGAGCCAGAGTGTAACAAGATTACCGATGATGTGATGTATTGTAAATTAACCTAGTTTTTGTAAAATGTGATGTGTCCTCGAATTGAGGTCTTTCTGTTTTTTAAACGTAGAGTTCTTGGCAAACGTTGGGATCCAACGCTATGAAGATGGGGAAATATGTGAACTACTAAAACATTTAAACTACTAATTAATTATCACCCTGTCGTAAGTTTGAACTGGAACTTGAATAATATTATGTAAACATTCAAGATAAATTATAAGCAACGCGAACGAACAGCGCAGGCAAATATGAACCTTAAAGTTACAACGGTCAATAGATTTTATTATATAAATAGTCAGGCGGACCATCAGTCCGATAGGCTTTTGTCTCTCACCTAGTTCGCTCTAATCATTGCCGTTTTACCGATATTCTAATCCTCAAACCCAACTCAAGAGGTGCAGCTCGCAGGAGCACTGCGCTCTTGGGGTATAAAAGTACTAAAGTCAAATCTACGATAGATCTGTCAAAATTCTAAGTCAAGTGATTTCTAATGCTAAATAGATACAGAGCTGACATTAAGATAAACTAAGAACACAAATAAGTATCTCATTAAATAACCAAACCGAACCATAAATTAAAACTCAACAGAACTTTAGTATAATACAGGGACCAAGACCTATTATATACAATTCAAACAATACCTCAACCGAAAAAACATTCGTGTTTTAGTAACCGGGTATAGTGTATTTTATTAAGTCTTTGACCAATAGACATTGTTATTATTTTACCGAAGTGCCTTATTTATTATCTCTTCTTATCTGACGTGGATCGATCCCTAATCGGCGCTACATAACCTGCACACCATCCAAGGTGTGACATCACGGATTACTAATCGCGACAATATTTAGACTTTTTAGATTCTGCCTTTAATTCTGAACATAATTTATATATAATGTCATGTGTCTAAATTGCACCGTTTTCGGCTTATTAACGTTTAAAAATTCAGTAGTATAGTTTAGGAAAATTAAATAATATATTTCTTGACTACATTTCCTATACTATTGAATTTTCAATCGTTAATAAGTAGTTAGAAACATTTGCTTTACTGTTCATGGATTATGTGAAATATATACCACCCTATTGCTGATGTAAATGTTCTTCTGTGTTTAAAATACATGTTTTAATCCAAACCTATGAATAATATTACAACAACCTAAACAGTTATTTACCTACCCCTCTTTGTGGATGACAAATATTTAAAAACAAATATGTCCCGTTTAATCATCAACATGCGTAATATAAATAAAATCTCTATAATTACCATCTAAAAATTTGCCGAACATAGATAAAATATTGCACTTCTGCCTAACTGCGTATATTAAGATACTACAAATATTAGCAGACACAATAAACCTACTAAATTACGTTTTGAAGAGTGTTCGAGTGTTTATGGTACGTATAACTTTGTAAAGAAGACAAAACTTTTAGGAAAAAAAGTCCATCGACAAAATAATGTATGAAATACACCACGTCGGAATTTAATCATTCTTCTGTTTTACCGACCCTTTCTATATGATTCACCCTTAAAAAGGCTCTAAAGTGGCCCTAAAGGTAAAATAAAAATTATCTTTTTTAAAAAGGTTAATAAGGTTTTATCATTTTTACGCAGACCCCGCCGGATATTAGTTCATAAAATTTAAATGTGATTTGTCTCGATGCCTATTTATTTTTCATGCAATTTTTTTCAGTACGGTCGTAAAATGCGTGAACGATTTAATTTCAGCTTTTAATCACATAACGTTGCGTAACAGCTTTCTGTAAAGCTGGCAGTATCCCAAATTTGGATTTTGCTCTATATTCCGATATTGTTATAGCTGGACGAGATCGATTTGGATTTCCCTACTGGAAGGTGGGAAATTGATTTTTAAAGTAGGTGGATAAATGGAATTTAAAGTATTTTAGGATATATTTAGCTGCATGCACTGCAGTGCTATTAATTCGAAGAGTCTCATACATCATCATATATCATATTTATTTTCTATAAAGTACAATTCTAATTATAGTACTAGACTTATAACTACCTTACTCTAGCCCGGCGAGTTTCAGAACGAGGCTGATCACACTTGGCCAGCCTTTATCGCTCGACTCGTCGGTATGCCCTACGCAGTAGGGAAACAGGCATTATATGAATAGTATCGGCAATTTCAGACAATTTACTCATATTACGTGGCTGTGCCTTCAATAGATTTGCGTTATAGGTTACCCGCAGGATGTTTGTGCTTCTGTAACTTAGTTTTATGTTAATGATTTATAGGTGAGTGTCTCTGTAGGGAAAAGCACGTTGAAAAACCCTACTACGCTTTGACGAACACAACATTTAATATGGACAATTTACATATTTACAAAGATAGAAATGGGCGTAGCCATTCCAATTATCTGGCTCCACACACACCCCATCTGATATATTTCTTTTATTTTCATGTTGTATTCATCTATTAGTGCATTCTTAATTTCTTGAGGTAATATCCCTCCGTCAAGTCCTCGTAAGACGAACGCGTGCGTCTTAGCAAGCTTGTCTGCATAGGAGTGATATTCCATCCCTTCTGTATCGAATATCCTTTTAAGATTGGTCCAATCCTTGGCCTCGGCACACCATACTATAACCGAGTTTTTCGTATATTTAATTTTGTAGTCCCGGACATTAGCTGCCGCCAAATTAGCCAAGAACTCTTGGTGGCTTTTGACACCACCTTTAATGACAATTGGCGGCGGGGGTGCTGGTTTGGTCTTTAGTGGTGTTTTTGGTCGAGGGATGACGCGGCGAGGTCTAGTGTTTTTTTGTCTCGCTTCGTCATCTTCTGTTGAGGCGTCCATGTTACCATCATCGTCAGTGTCGGTGAGAGGCTCGTATCGATTTCTCGTTTCTACGCCTCCTATGTCCAGTTGTACTTGCTTAATGTTCCTTTTAAATTTTAGAGTGTTTAACGGGATTTTAAAGGGGGTTTCCTTGGGGATAGTACCCGTCGGAACGTTTGTCAATGCCAGGAGTTCAGAAGGTGTAGGTGGAGGTGGAGTCTGATCCATTGCTGGGGGCGGAGTTTGGTCGGCTAAAGAAGGCGGGGCCAGTACATCTACTTTCGACGTCTCGGCTGACGCAATTTTAGCTGATGTTGTTGTTGCTAACTGCGTAGTCGCAGAGGTCACTGGAAGGTCGATTGGTTGAGTTTTTTCCATGATTTTTTTGTGATCACGGTGTTGTCACCTGGCTTTTTTTTCTTAAGCTGTGGTGAAGTGCTGCTTTTGCCAGCTAATTGAGGATTGCTTGCACTAGGTGCCGACAAGGCCCTTTTTGATTTTTGACCGCAGTCGATCTTCGATCTAACCTCGATTTGCTTACGGTTCTTTATGCCCTTGGGGTGCGATTGAAGGATATGCGAGGAGCCTCTTACATAGGCTTCTTCTAACTCAGCTTGCGCTGCATGCTCGTTCAAGAAAATAGAGAGCCAGTGACGGCATTCGCCGCACCTGGGATACTCTTGCAGGTTGTTCACTAGTTTAGTAATTTCCTTCAGTGTCTTCGCTCTGTCGCTCAGGTCTGAGTCTCGAGAGATCTCGGAGAGATCATCTCCCGTCTCGGACATTGCAGCGGTGTTGGCCCGGGGATCCGTCCCCGGTAACTAAAAAACGTATAAGATCTCTTTTCTATTACTAGGGCTCGTTGTTCAGGAGACCCCGTACAATCCTGTCCGCTTCGGTCGACGGTCCAAAGCGGAATTTTCATACATCAGTTCAACTCCATAATTCGGCCACATTTGAAAATTGTTAAATTACCTACATGTCGCAATGGTAAATAAATTTGAGATAATCCCCTAGTTGTCTATTAAAACACTATTCTAGGCTGTTTACGTTTTTTTCTCACGCATCATCACGCATTCAGTTTTTTTTTTCGTCGAAAAATGTAGAATTTCTTGGAAGTGGGAAAATTATTCTCTCTGTAGTAGAAAGCTTTAATCTTTTCCAGTTCGTTTCCAGATCCAGGTATGTATTATTTGGTATGTTATAACCGAGGTTATGTTTGAAAAATTGCTACCAAGCTCATGCTTTAAAAAATATCTGTCAAATTGAACACCCAAGATGGCGGTTTTGTATATTGTTAGCAAGCTCTGATTGATTAAGATACATTTACAATGAAGCGAAGAATTCGATTTTTTTTTAATGCGGGAAAGTACCTGTTTGGCGTACCACTTAGTGATAGATGTGGTCCACCCGCATCGCCGGGTTTTGGAGGCGTGAAATGACCTCTGGTTCATGTTTGGTCACCATGCCCTTGTAATCCGATTCCCAGGGTGGAAAAGAAGAAATACTGCATGGCGCCTCTCAGATCATAATATTCTGGAGGTAAAATAGCCTCCCATTCGAATTTCCGAGTGGAGGCTGGTCTGGGTGGACCATCAGGCCTGAAGGTCTCCAAGACAGAAAATAGACTGCGATTGGCCTTCTGTAACATAAAAGACATCAACACAAATATTAACTCGGTCCACCAGCACCTAACATCAAATAAGCCTCATATTTAGCTCTATCAGAAACAAAAGGTGAAATCAAACACTACACATGTTCACTTGAATATACCCTGATATGACCTTTCCTCCCGATTTCGACATAACTCTGGATTAGCTATTTTTATACGAGACGATTTATGTTGTCAACGAGAAGAACCATATGAACGTAAGGACTTCGATGTCATGTGGTTCAACTTAAGCACAGATCGAGCAGCCAAATTCATTTGTTGCTTATATAGATCGCCTAGCGGCCACCAATATAGACGGCTGTTCTCAAATATTGGCAATCAAATTGATTTTTTGCCGAGCAACTATCCAACTGCAGAAATTGTCATAGCAGGAGACTTCAACGTTCATCGACTGGTTGAAACTCTCCAATAAAAACGACGATGAAGGACGAGAAGCCGAGACTTTTGCTGTAAGTCATGGACTGACTCAGCGGATCCCTGAGCGTCAAAAAGACTAGCCTCCTGGATCTATTCTTACACCGTAACTGTCCAACCTCCTCCGTTGGGCTCATCAGACCACAATCTTTTCAATTTGTGAACTTACTATCAAGATACAGGAGCCACAGGTACTCCGAAAGGTTTGGCACTACAAATTTAATCTGCAAAGTGGGGTGATCTTGACGAATTTTATCTTTCTTTTTCTTGGAAAGATGTTTGCTTTACGAATCAAAACACCTCTGAATCTGCTGATGAGATAACTCAGGTTATCCTAGTTGGCATAGCTTCTATGAAATGTATCTCCAACAGTGAACCATGGTTTGGGAAAAGCAGCTTAGGAGCGGTCAATGCTAAAAATGCCGCTTACATTAAATGGCGCTGAGATTCATCAGCCGAGAATCTAAATATATTCATCTTGACTAGAAACCAGTGTAAGCGGACCATTGACGAGAGTGAGGAGGGTAGGTACACCGAGCATATTAAGAACAAGCTTCTCAACTATCCTAAAGGATCAAGATCCTTTTGGTCAGTTTCCAATCAGGGTTTCTCAAAGACGTCAATCCCACCAATGATCAAAGATGTTGGCTCAATAGCGGAAACCGCCAAAGAAAATGCGAACATTCTTGCCAAAATGTTTGCATCAAATTCTACCTTAGATCATCAAGGAAAGACTCCCCCAGGTTACATATTACAGATTGGGAGAGATTGCCTTTGAGCCTACTTGTCACCGCGACCCGACGGGTCTATTGTGACTCTCTCCATATTATAGAGCTTCATCCCGTTTTGTCTTTCTGATTAGACCCCACAACCTTGATAGTGGCTCCGTCGTGTAGCTATTAGCTTCTGGTTTAGGTACGCCAAGTAGTTGGGAGCGCACTCTCGATAAGCCTTCACAGTGGCATACCATCGTGAGATGCCGTCTCCTCCTCCTCCTGGCAGAACCTGCATTCGCTATTTTCTGCCAAACCTATGACGCTTAGGTGCTTTTTCAGCCGGCAGTGGCCCGTCAGCAGACCCACCATTATCCTGACAGCCTTCCTGCCGTAGCTTAGCAGGTATGTTGATAGTTTGGACGATGGACCTATTATAAATTCCTTGGCCTGTCTTTGTCCCAAAGTGTTGTTCCACCATTTTCGGGATTCTTCTGCTATCCATTTCTTTATGGCTGTTTTAGCGATTGGTTTGGCTATCCCGTAGAACGGTTCTGGCCCTATCATGTGCCTAGACGAGCCTTCTCTGGCTATTTCGTCGGCAGTTTCATTACCTTGATAGCCTTCATGCCCAGGTACCCATGATAGTGTCACTCTATGTTGACTTCCTATGTCATTCAGAGCATTGTGGCAATCCAGTACCAATTTCGATGTTATTTTGTTGGATTGCACAGCTTTTATTGCCGCTTGGCTGTCGGAGAAGATTGCAATTGTTGTTTTGTTGCAACTATATATTCTTTTTATTTCCTTTGCACACTGTTCTATTGCTGTTATTTCCGCTTGGAACACTGTCGCTAGTTTGCCCATGGAAATCGAAATTTTTGTTTTCGTCCTTGGTTCATAATAATATATTGCGGCTCCTACTGCTTCCCGTGTTTTTGAGCCGTCGGTGTACCAGATCACATTTGCCATAATTGGGGGGGCCATTTTTCCAATCATTCCTGTTTGGAATATGTGTCGAGTACTTTTTGGCAAAGCTGTACTTGGCTATGGTGCTATCCGTGGGCAATCCCAGGATGTCATCTGCGTTGATTTCTTTGTTTAGCTTCTCTTGTTTGGTATTATGTCTACCTATAATCGGTTTTTGGCCTTTTGATAGCCTGTATGTGACGGAGCGTGCTTCGCCCTGTATGTATGTTTGGATTGGTGGTAGGTTTAGTAGGACTTCTAGAGCCGTTGTGCTCATGGCTCCAGTGATGCACAGGCATGCTAGCCTTTGAACGCGACTTATTTGCCTTTTTGCCTCCGCCTGCATGGTTCTTGTCCACCATACTACTGAACCATACGCTATCATTGGTCTTACTACTGCTGTGTATAGCCACAGTGTCATTTTGGGATTGAGGCCCCAATTCTTTCCGCACATCCTTCTGCATCTTCCTAGCGCAACTGTGGCTCTAAGAGTTGTTTTTTGGATGTGTGGTTTCCAGGTAAGCCTCTGGTCAAATATGACTCCTAGATATTTTGCTTCCTTGGAAAAAGGTGTTTCTTCTCCATTTATCGCCAGTGGTTTTAGTCCTGTAAGGGCTCGCCTTCTGGTAAATGGAATGATTATCGTCTTTTTTGGATTAACTGATAGCTGTTCATCTTTACACCAGTTCTCCACTATTTTGAGAGCTTTTTGGCTTCTCTCTGAGAGAGTACTGGCAAATCTGCCTCGTACTACAATCGACTCCCCCAACTATACCGAGAATGAATTCCTCAATGGCAAGTCTGATATTTTGCCAACGCGAAGTGAAACGAATACTCAAAAGCCTAGGCACTAACAAGACCACAGGACCGGATGGAGATTCCGCAATAGTGTTTAAGAAATGTGCTGCTGAACTAACACCTCCACTATGCAGAGTTTTCTCCCTATCATACCGAACTGCATGCTTTCCTTCTAGTTGGAAATGCGCTCAGGTACAACCAATCCCAAAGAAAGGTAAAAAAACGATTCCAAGTAACTACCCTCCTTTTGTCTTAGTTCCCACAATGTCCAAAGTCATGGAGAAACTGATAAACGAACAACTCTTAAAATATCTTGATTCGGCAGGCATCATAAGCGATCGCCAGTATGGCTTCCGCAGGCACACATCAACGGGAGATCTCCTGACTTACGTGACCTACCTGTGGATCAAAGCCATTGCCAGATTGCTGCAATGAGGATATGAACGCCATCCTGGAATGGGGTGAGGAAAGCAATGTCCAGTTTAACGCAGAAAAGACTCAAGCAGCTGTTTTCTCAAAAAATGCAAACACCGCAAGACCTGACTTATCAATGACAGGACAAACACTGACTATGGCCTCATCCACAAGCTTGCTGGGCATCAACTTAGAAAACAACATGTCTTGGTGTATTCGCGTCACCAAAATCGCCCAGGCAGCAGCACAAAAGCTAGGAGCACTATAGAGCAGAAAAGTTGTATAAGGCCCAGATAAGGTCATCTCTGGAATACTGTTCCCATGTGTGGAGCTCGGCATCCAAACACTTGTTCAAGGTATTGGACTCCATGTAGAAAAGAGCAATCCGTCTGGTGGATGACACAGAGTTGACTAAATACCTTGATAGCCTTGAACATAGAAGAAAAGTGGCGGACCTATCTCTTTACTATCGATACTACTTCGGAAGGTGTTCGCACGTTGCCAAACATAAACACCCATCAGACACAAGCTGCTCATCAACATACGATTCGGTTTAGAACATCGCTGTTACGGGGCTCCTTTATCTGGAGAACTGCCTCGCTCTGGAATGGACTTCCGAGTAAAGTCTTTCCCGAAAACTACAACCTACAGCGCAAGTCCAACGTCCACCATCTTCTCCGCACACGCACCGCTCGTTGGATGGTATAAGCTTTTCCTTTTATGAATTTGCCGAACATAAAAAAAACTGGACGTCCGATAAAAAGTTAATCGCATTTGAAATATTTATTTTTTATATATATTAAACTACTTTGTTAGCATCCATTATCAATAGATGCTTAAACCGGTAACGAAAAGTCGAAGGAAGCATAATATTACCTCAGTCCACAAGAAAGGATACAGACTGTAAACTGTAACTACGGAGATATCTGTAACCAGGACACTGAGTTGCTTCAAGCAAATAATTGAAATCGAGATGCCAGGCAAGGATGTTGTATCTGATCAACACTTTTTAAAATATATAATATAGGATCACGTAATACTTATGTTCTTTATTACTGCCCAAGTAAAAACCCCTATATTTCATAATGCTGAGAAGTTATTTAACCATGCCAGTTAGGCTCCCCTAGGAACCTTGAAAATGTTAAATTGGTCGTGTCAAATTAATTACTACAAAAAACAAATTATACTGTATAATATTCCAACGGTCAATTTTAACGGTCTTGTATTACCTAGTTTTCTTTAATTTGTGTATTTTTCGACTTGTTTTTAATTTACTTGTTCAACTGGGTTTTGCATGATATGTGTCCCGTTAAATGTATGTGTTTTTATTTTATTGCTGTATTTCTTAATTATCATTTTATTTGTTTCATATTCATATATCTCTTTATATTTTTATTTGAACATTTACAATTTTATCATAGTAATTATCGTAGGTCAATGTTTAGAGGCCTGATAATGACCAAATATCACAGGTAAAATTCCGGACGCGTGGCAGAAGGAAGGATGCAACTTTTTTAAGAAAGAGATAATGGCAATATAGCTAATTATCGACTAGTTAGCTTTCTCTCTCACTTATATAAATTCCTAACAAAATTGCCACCAATAAATGTGACACATATCAACCAAGGGTTTAGCGTCATTGACGACCTACACACCATTAACACTAAGGGAAAAAACAACCGAATAAAATGTTCCCCTCCACTTGGTACGCGTTCGATTCTATTGAAGCGTGGGTGTTCATATAAGCAATGAACCACGCTAGAATAAATTCTCGGTATACAAATGTATTAAAAAACAAAAAATTTAATTTTCACGTCAAAATCAATGAAGATCTAAAAACAGACAAAGTCAAAATAAATAAGGAAGTACATCAACGCGATGCAATATATCTAAAACTACTTGCCCTGACGCTAAAGAGCATGTTCAAATCACTACACTTGGAAACTAAAGGTATACACATCAACGGGTCCTACTTGAACCATCTCCGACTTGCCAGTTCTGATAAGTAGTAGCATACAGGAATTTAGAGAAATTGGAAAACATAGAAGAGTATATATATGATACATACAATAAAAATCGGCAAAGAAAATCTCAAAAGAAAAGTTTCGACACTTGCATATTCCCAGCAGCGACCTATCGCTTGGAAACAATGGCGGTGACGTAAAAGACCGCGAATCAGCTAAGAGTAATGCAAAGAGCGATATTAGTCTCAGGGACAGAAATAAAAGCGAAGAATCCGGCAAAGGTCTGAAGTGACAGTGGGTGGGATACAAGACTAAAGCAAATGGACAACTAGACTAACACTAACATAACATTTATTTCTTTTAACATTTAAATATTTGAATCACTCAGCCTAGATTAAGCATGCCAAGTATAATGTATATATAAATACTAATACAACAACTGTTGTTTTGCCTGGTGCTGTTGCTGCAGGACCGTGGCCAACACCCGTAGGGGGCTGGTTTTAAGCCTACTTAATTCTAGGGTTAGTGGTACTGCATAATGTACGATCTCTACTTGGGCAACCCCGTCAAAGTCATTGCCAGTGTCGTAATTAGCAATAGCTAGAGAAAATGTTGTACATTCTTAAGTATGTGACTATATTACCTGGCGTTTATACAGGGAAAACTATGTAAAACCCTGCTTAAATGCTCTATTAGAGCAGGCGATCAAAATTTAAAATGACGAACACACTGTACAACATTTACTATATCTAACAGAGAGTATATACATGTTGAGGACTTATTAAGTCGATTCCTGTATGGACAAACACTGCCGACCAAGGAAAACAAAGCGTAGCGTGGGAAGAAGGTGGCACAGGATAGGACAGAATGGAGAAACATGAAAGAGGCCTATGTCCAGGAGTCAAGCGAAAGAGGCAGAAGAAGGTCACGTCATACTTGGACATAACCGTTAAACATGGTCAACAAAAAATATGGGATATTTAGTTATGTTTTCCAATCCATCCATTCAATTTTAAAATTTAAAGAATCTAGTTCTGTATATTTTCTTTTCTAATTGCATATCGATCAAAAAATGGTATTGCCATTTAAAAGATGTGAGTAAGTTGATTTTTAGTAACCCTTCACCGATTTCAAACTGTTAGCTTTAAAAATGCGAATAAAAAGAATAGATGTAGTCATCCAGTATTATGATAGTGATGTTGCTTGGATATATTTGTGTTAAATTTCTTAACAAAAAGTGCGATATAAGCATTCACCGATTTTAATATATTGGTTTTTTTTTGCAGCAAGACTGTCCAAATGGTAGACTAACGCCCGCCAAATTCGTAGACATGTACAAGATGTTCTTTCCAAGTGGAAACGCGGAGGAATTCTGCGATCACGTTTTCAGGACATTCGACATGGATAAAAATGGTTATATCGACTTTAAAGTAAGTATTTTCAATCTTGAATAGTAATGCAAATTTAGCCACATTGTTCAACCAGTTCAATAATATAACCTACATTAAGGTTTAATATCCGGTGGGCGTCTACTAATAGCTTGTTTAAGTTATCGCTTAAATAAAAAAATAATTGGTCTTTTGCCCAAACATCGGAAAATTAAAGGCGGATGGCCGGATTTAAAACGTTATAAACCCAAACTAAACTAAAGCTCCTCCTAGCGAGTAGCAGCCCAATTTGCATGTAATATGAGGTTCTAGAATATAAAAACAACGTTATATTAACAATGTTAACATTAGCAAATTAATTATATTTATTTTTAGGGATCAGACTTTTTAGTAATAAGAGGAGAACTATATGTTAGTTTTTTAGTTTTTTTGGCGGTTTATTATATGGCTGCATGCATATAAACGTTGGGGCCCATTAAAACACTTTCAATCTGTAACTAGGTTATAGAGCCAGTGCATTTTTTAAAATGATCAAAATACTATTTATGTAAAAATTACTAAGCTCTCGTGATCTAGTCAAAATCTCGTGATCTCAAACTGTTTAATATGGTCTCTATATGTATATAGTTTGTAAACCGAGCGTTGATCGTTACGTCATACCTTGTCTTTCTCTCTCACACCACCGTAAAACGGGGGTGACAGAAATTTGACGTCACGGACGTACGTTTAGCTGCGCATGCTAGGATATCAGATGAAATTAATGAAATTCCTTATCTGTCAGTGTCAAATATATATTTATTTATTTTATTTGAAGTTCGTCCAACGTATTTTTCTGTTTTTATTTGTGATTTTTATCGCAGTTGAAAATGCCTGGACATCGGTACACTGAAAATGAGCAAGTCCTCATTTTAAAACTAATAGACTATTTTAATCGCGAAAAAGCAGCAGGAAAAACGCTTTTATCCGTGAGTGCAGTATATACCTAATGTAAGTTGATACAAAAGTACAGTTTTAACAATATATAAAGAGTAGGATTATTTGTCGTAGAGAGTTTCTGATGAGTTCTTTAGGAATATCGTCAGCCACTGGGTAAAGAATGCATTGAAAGGCAGTCTAGAAACTTGTTGACTTTAAAACCAAGGCAAATGTTGCTATTATTTCCTCTCATGGAGAGCCTCTTCACAAAGTTCATGGTCATATTATAAGGAGAGCATATATGCTATGTATGAGAAAGGTAATCTGCATTTAATTTTTCATTATTTTAAATAATTTATTAATTATTTCGGTTTTATTGTAGGCTAACATCTCACACTGCGTTCATTGCAAACGAATCTGATGAATATCGACATAGTGCAGATATCCACTGATCTGCTAATATAATCCTATTGAGATGGTATGGTCAGAACGTAAGCTTTACTACGAGGCTTGTATCAGTTCGATACATCCTGTCACCAGCGGATGTATCAGTTCGATACATCATGTCACAAGCAAAACTGTTTTAAATTTGTGGAATGAAGCACTTCAAAAGGTAAGAATCTAGTCCAACTTTTAGATACTGCTATTTTATAAGAGAATATGTTTTAGATTACACCAAAAAAATGGAGAAATTATGTTCATCACACAAATGCTATAATACAATTAACGAGGACTGGAAAAAGGAGAGATGCTTCGGATATATTACTGGTCATGATCGATCTCAATTCTTGTCACTCGGATGATGATGATGTGTATTATTTTAGCGATGAGCAGGAAACAGTGTGCTCATAAGCACAGAAGATACTATGACCCTTAAATTACAACATCTCTTTCCATGGATTGTGTGATGTGTTTTTTTTTATAATGAGTGAATTATTGTTTCTAATGATGAGTTGAATTATAGTTTTATTATCTTTTGTCTTGTCTGTCATTTGTGTTTGTATAAAGAAAAATATGATTTTAAATTGTTAAAGTAAACACATATATGCCAAACCTTTACTGTTGTTGTATATGAATCATGTTATAGCACACTTTAAGTTATATAAAATGTTTTGTTTTTCATTTCATAAACATTTGGGCATTCTTTGGAAATAAATTAGCATTGTTTTCGTTTCCTTTCATCCTTGAATTTTATTTTATGGTATCAATCTACTCTACTTTGTTTAAGTTACTTTAGTTAGTTTTGGTTATAACTGAAGTACAACAGACTCAAATACAATAATATGCTATACTGTCACCCATTTAATATATTTTATACGAGATGTCCTATGTTAAAAATAGCATAAATATTATTAAAAGTTTGAACTAAGGCCGTAATGGTGATATTTACAGCTACATAATAAGCAAAACTTGTACAAAAATTAAATAAACTTTTACGAATCTAAGCGTTTGAACTATTGCAAAACACAAATAAACAAAACTTGCTTACCTACATATATAAAACTAAAGAAAAGCTACATGTTTGAGGTCTTTCAATTTTATTAACTACAGAACACTGCTATAATGTGAAATGATTAATTAAATGATAAGACAACAAAAACCGTAGCTAACCGAAAAATAAAATTGCATTTACAGTCAAATTTAAATGTATGCCAAAGTTTACTGCAATGGTAAATATCTCTTTACAGATGCTTACAAGTTCACAATCGTATGACAAATAAAAATTAATTGGTAAAGAAAAGGTCCAAATCACGTTTCAGTTGCATATCTGATATTAAAAATGTCTTTGTGATTTTTTATACACTATTCTCACGGCCAAGTTTGTTTCACAGTACATTGCTTTTGAATTGAATTGAATGTTTCTTCAATTAACCACATATCACATGCATAAAACTTTTCTCATAGCAAAGATTCCACTTATTATTCGAAATTTCGCAGGTTTTAGATGTTTTCATTCACACAAGATAACACGACCCCTGTATATCTAAGAATTTCTGCTGGAATTTTACTAGAACACTAGAATATTTCTGTTTGGTATTGTGTTGTTAATTTAAGTTCCTATTGCAAACCTCACAAGACTTTTTTCTTCACCTAAAACAAAGTAGATTGCATAAAATTAAAATATTCATATTGGAGATCCAAATATTATCTTACCAGAGTGAAAAAAGACATGTTTATCGGTTAGTTTCTTTAAATTAAATCTATCACTCGCGAGTTCATGAGCATGACATGTTGTTTGTTATTGTTTTGGTTTTGAATTCAGCGTCCTATCTAACCTCACATTTGAGATCGACAATAGCCGTCTATTTTACCGACACGAAATGGATCATGCGCGAAGCGTAAGTTATGCTCCTCCCAAGACTCTTGTGAATCAATTCAGGACATGCTTCAAAACTGATCTGACGATGACGTCAGGATTTATGACGTAACGATCAACGCTCGGTTTACAGACTATAGTAGCAAGCAGTCCGTTTTCTTATCTTATCTTATGACCAATGAATGTCCATGCAATTCAGCATCGGTAATGATCTCCATACGGTTATTCCAAGCCTCGTTACTAACTGAAAGTTTCCGCTATAGGTAGATAGTTTATTAGTTTGTAGTGTTTCAGTACAGTCCAAGTTGCGGTCTGCAAATTACCAAAAATTCTAGGACATTTAGATAGATTGATTCAATGTGATGTACTGATGTAGTTAAAAGCTTCGTACTAGCACTGTACTGTAAATAAAACTAGTTTTATTTTTCTCATTTTAAAAAGAGTATTACTTCTTTTGAAACCATTGATCTGCTTGCCTCAACAAGTCACCGTTATTGGAATAATTCAATTCTGGAAATCACCAGCATCAAGTATCTTGCATGACAGCAAACTATTCTATCTTGAGGTACATCGATTTTTATAGGTTGAAGTTCTGAATTATTTGAGATGTTATCAAACGTTAGTTCTTCTTTCGGTGAGTACTTATGCGACCAAATGTAATTCAATCCAATACCGAAACCAATCATTTCGAACCAGATGGAGTCATTCTCATAGCCTTTGATAAGTTCAGAAAAAATTAAGTTAGTTGCTTTGCAAGCATTTATATACTTCCTCCAAACAAAACAACTGACCGCTGACGCTATCTCAATGTCAATCGATTTGCCTTCAAAAACGACACTGGCACTAGGCTAAAAATTTTGAGAATTTAATTATTTTTTATGATAACCTGATTTTTCCATTTACATTATAACTTAAATCTATGTCACATGTAACCATAAATAATGTTGCTTAGTGGAGTTTACATCCTAGTAAGGAATAAGGAGCATAGCCCTTTAGCGGATAATCGAAGTATAGCATCAAAACGGCGCATAATCGAAATATGCCACTAATGACACGGTAGAGAATGGCGATATAGTATTAGCCAATTTTTTTTTTATTTTATTACACATTGGGAAATTGAGCAGATATAATGAATAAAGCTAGACGTTAAATAATTGTATCAGAGCCATATTGAAAAATGCATATAAGCATCAGCCAAGGAGGATACACCTTCGGATGTATTCAAAGCCTTTAAAAATGTCTATAGTTTTGATATACAATTAAATTCCCTTATATTTAGTATGTTTGGAATAAGATCAAACATCCACCAAATGGTTCAACGTCACTTAGACTGGTCAATTAAGGGGCGGTACTTTCGGTTCTGAATCGTGATAAGCAAGTGTTATACTCATATTATAAATGGAGAAGCGTAGATGTCGTGTGGCATTGAATAATGCAATAAAAAATTTTAATGAAAACTTCTCAGGAGGGATTCGTTAGATGCGTACAACCGAGTTTTTAAGGCTCGACACAGAAAATTTGTCAGAATGCTGTAATGCAATTAAAATGACTTTAAAAGACGTGTCTTCGTTCCAGCCCTCAAATACAACCCCACTAAGTACTTGATTAAATAAACGCGTCCGAACCTATTTACTAAATGTTTAGTTATTGATTAGTTGGAGTGGGGCTACTCTACTCGACTAGACATCTAGAAATGGATGGATCGGCTTGACTAAATTACTACGCTAAACTATTGTTCTAATGTTTAATTTCCGAACACTCAATTACTTGCTACTTTACTAAAATACTAAACCACTCGACTAAATTACTAAACGTGTCTGAACAAGGCTTAAGAGAAAAGCCTCTTAGTTTCAGACAACTATACGAAATTTCGTAATATTCCTGATACACAGAAAAGACACTTAATCAGATGAAGGAATGTGGTACACTCATAATCGGGCTGCACCGACAAAGGTAGTTGCCCGGATTAAAACCTTTTCTGCATATAAATTCTGTATAAATGTCACTATTAATTTATCACCTTTCATGCCTTCTAGTACTATAAACACAATATTAACAAAAATCAAAATGTGTCAATAAACTTTGAGATACTGGGAACAAAACACCTAAGCCACGAACGAATTCAAACAATAATCTCGACAACTGAAATATTTCCATGAAAACCAGTCGCCGTCCCGAAATAACGGAGAAGGCCTTTAGCATCATGGCGTGCACGTGCTTCACAAGCAATAGAAAAAAATTAATTCCAGAGAAAATGCTTACCTAGTGCATTAGTTAAATCCCGATAAATCGGTCGTGTCAAAACAAACAGGAAACCACAATATCCCCAAAGAAGGGAGTATAAAATTACGATACTAAATGTTGAGTCACTATGACTGCACTAAAGCAAAAAGCATCTCTTCTCACCGAAGGGTATTTCTAGAAGAACTCTCTCTTCTATTCGGTCAATTTGCCTTTCCACTATCACGAGATTAGAAAAAAATAGAACGTCGAATCAAGAAGAAGTGATGAGCTGAAAAATGCCAAGGGATTCGATACGAGGAATAATTCTAAGATAATAAACGACTTGGTTTTCGTTTCTTATGGTGGTAAAACGACGGCGAGAGCCACAAATAATGAGCTGAAATTAAATTGTTCAAGAAATACTAGAGAATATTCCCCAACAAAACGATAAACTTTTAAAAATCTAAATCGATAGCAGCAATTATTGGAAATCGCACATTCCTACTACCCAATGCTATCAACAGTACCAACCGAATATTGCTAGGATTGCAACAGTCCGCGTGGAAAGATAAATATAAATACCTGAAACCAGAGGTCCCAAAAAGTTTTATCAGAAGTTCTCAAAAGTTATAAAATATGAATTTGACGGATCTAATGACGCTTAAAGCAGGTTTTATTAACACAATTCTTAAAAATATAGAACGGTTTGCTGGCCGTTCTAGGGTAATGATAAATTAAGCAAAGTTATACTAATAACATAATATCCTATTGTAGCGATTTGATCAAACCTAAGCGATCTATGGTTCGCTTAGCAATTAAAATAAATATAGTTACAAAGTGCCTGAGGCTACATAAGAGAAAAGATGAGCAAAATAGCTACTCAAGGCCACACCAGTGTTAAAAGCTAATACAAATTAATCGTTAGCCTATATTTAGAATAAAATTAATTTACATTCATAAATGCGGTAACTTTAAGCTTATTGGCAGCAAATCGAATCAATAAATTCAGAATTAATTAACCGAAGGGTATTGACCTCTTTTGAATAATTCTTACCGCAAAATACAGCATTTTATTTTGCTAAATGCAACATATAAAATGAAATTTAAAAATATCTTACACTGGTCAAATCAGACTGTACAACGAAGATGAAGGAATTGTCGATCCTGCCCATAATGATGTCAGGGCCCGCCGCGCCGTATTGGCCCTCTTGGTAAACATGGCTGCTTGGGTCTTTGCTGCATTGAACTAGAAATAATAGAAAACATTTTCATTGTAGCAAACAAAGGAAGAATGCCATTAAACTTTTGAAAAAGCTCTCCATGTATAGCGAAACGTTAAGTATCTACACATAATTGTGGTTTAGCCAAAATAATCTGTAACAGTAAAATTACTGTGCTTTAAATAGATGCAACATTTTAAAATGACTAATCAATCTTTTCTGGAATAACGACGTTTATGATTTAGCACTTTGAAATTCATTGAACCACAAGAATAATTCAGCCCTGTCCATAATCAAAAGCCATCCTCATAAATCCTTCACCGAAAATATTTCACCTTGTCAATCGATCCAACAGGAGCTGAACCGCAGGCCAAGATGGACAAATTTACTTCCAGGGCATAGGAGAGAGATGGATGGAGCCGGAAACCATCTTAAATAATGTATAACTTTTAACTTTTAAATTCGGGTCGGGTTGTAGGGGGTGGCAAAGCGGTGGTTTATATAAATCGATGTTGTGCCAGAGGCGGAGGTAGAAAGAAAAATTATATGAAGGTTTTGTACTGAACAAGTATTCGCCTAGAAAATTGCTAAATATACATTAGCTCCTTTGTTAAAATTCATCAGTAAGGCAGTGTCTTGAAAAATATGGGATATCATGCAAGTACCGATTCCCAAGAAATTTATAGAACCTTGCCAAATTATTAGGTTGTTTATCTATCTATTTTTATTTTTGTCTTTTGCGATGCATATATTGTTATCTTACAATGTTTAGACTTGTTTGCGCAATTTCTACTTATATATCTTCTGCTATGAATTCTTATTATATTTACTTTATCATATTTTCCCGTTATTGCTCATAGTAATTTATCTGAGTTCGTAATAATTGATTTGGTTGCTTATTCGAGACCCCGTTCCTATTATGTCGGTTTATCCGGAAACTTTAAGCTATTTCACTCAATATTTGTAGGTGGTAATAAGACATAGCTTCTATTTTTTAAATTTATTCTTGTATCAGAATTAATCGATTTTTAAATGTTTATTCTTCCTATACCCGTTCCTTGACGGCATTCCCATAAAATTAATCAAATCAATTAATTATGATATCTCTCACATCTTAGTTGAACTCTACAATTTATCACTTTTCACAGGGAAATTTCCACAAAAACTGAAAATTGCCTCTTTAAAAAGGGTGATCCTGAATGTTGAAAACTACCGCCCAATTTCCATCTTAAGCATATTTTTCAAAGTTTTTGAAAATGTACTGTATGGTAGACTTCTCTTATTTTTAAACCAAAACAATGTTCTCTCTACACGGCAGTATGGCTTCCGTCCAGGATTCTCAACTGCTTTGGTGTGCACGGACCTACTGCAGCATATTTACAATAGACATGATAACAACGAGACTGTGATTGTGTTTTTCTTTGACTTTACTAAAGCCTTTGATGTCGTTAATAAAGGCTTTGTAGTGAAAAAGATCGAAAAACTGGGAATAAGAGGCTTTTTCAAACATCTTACAAGATTATTTCTGTCAAATCGTAAGATGGCCGTTAAATTTAAAAATTTTCTTTCTGACATTAAAGATTTAGACCTAGACACTCCACAAGGCAGTATTCTGGCGCCTCTAATTTTCCTACTCTTTGTACAGGGTGTCCGGTTATAAATGTAACCCCCTTTAACTTTTTTATTTGCCCTCGTATAAAAAAATGTTAAATACAAAAGTTGTAAGGATTTTCATACAGTTTTCTGCGGTGTTACTAGAAAAACAATTGAACATCGAAATTCTACTGTACAGATTAAATTAATGTTTTTTTTTAATGGGACACCCTGTATATTCTTCTGTATATCAATAGAGCTCTTTAAGGCGAGTTCAGAAATATAAGGTTCGTTGGGTCTAGCTATAATAGTTACCACGTAAATTGTAAGAATGTCGGGTATCTGATTATTACTGAACCCCTCTCCTAAATTGTTTATTTGGTGAGCTAGAAAAAAATTATTCCTTCAGAAGCTTTTCTGATGTTCAATTGTTTTTCTAGTAACACCGCAGAAAAGTTTCTGAGTTTGTATACAACATTTTTTCTAGCTCACCAAATAAAGAATTTAGGAGAGGAGTTCAGTAATAATCAGATACACGACATTCTTGCAATTTACGTGGTAACTATTATAGCTAGACCCAGCAAACCTTATATTACTGAACTCGTCTTAAAGAGCTCTACCGATATCCGGAAGAATATACAGGGTGTCCCATTTAAAAAAACATTAATTTAATTTGCACAATAGAATTTCGATGTTAAATTGTTTTTCTAGTAACACCGCAGAAAACTATATGAAGATCCTTACAACTTTTGTACTTAACATTTTTTATACGAGGGTAAATAAAAAAGTTAAAGGGGGGTTACATTTATAACCGGACACCCTGTACATGACCTTCCTGAATATATCACCAAGGGCATGGTTTTTCAATACTGTGATGATGCCATTGATACCACGATAGTTGTGTCAAATAGGTGTTGCCAAGTTCTGCTTGAAGATGTAAAGATCATACTCTCTGAATTAACCGAATGGTGCAATAGTAATAATATTATGATTAACTGTAGTAAAACAATCTGCCTGGAGATCTCAACTGTTAGGCAACTACCACAAAACCTGTCATTTGATTTTGGCAGTCACATCGTTAGAACTGAAAATACAGCCAAATTTTTGGGTATTACGAATTACGATCGATAGTCAATTGTCCTGGTGCCAGGATATTGAGTCCGTATGCTCAAAGCTCAGCAATTCTTTTTTCATGTTAGCTCCTTAAAAAACTCACTTTATAGAAAAGCATTACTTAATGTTCATTATTCTTTAGCTCATTCAACAATGTCAAACAACATTTTTGTGTGGGGACAGGCTCGGGGTGTCGAGAGGGTACTCATTGCACAGAAACGAATCCTCCGACTGATGTTCGGCCTACCCTTTAAAGCTAGTTGCAGGGACACTTTTAAAAAATATAAAATACTGTAGGTTCCATATTTATCTACTTAATATTTTAACATACGTCCATAAAAATAGATCTAACTTTGTTGTTAATGGAGATTTTCATGATAATGCCTCAAGATACCAGGACAAATTCTGTATTCAGCGACACAACCACGAATATTTCAAAAATTCCCCAATTTTTGCTGACCAACGTTTATACAATCCTCTTCCTCAGGATTTGAATAGGTTATCAGAGAGAAGATTCAAAAGACTATTAAAGAAAAAATTATGCCATGATGTTTTTTATTCCATTTCGGAGTTTTTAAACAATTTTCACTAAAATATTAGTTGCGTTACTGTCGCACGCTGACTTCGTTTGATTTATTTGTTTGTTGATTCTTTATGTTGTGTTACTTAAATATTTTGTGTTGTGTTTTGTATGCTTTCTTATATATATATATATATATATATATATATACATTTTTTTTTGTAAGGTAATAATGTGACATATTTTAATCATTGTATTTTTGATCACTTTTTTATTGTATTTTTTTTTCACTTGCTTCTTTCTACTGTAACTGTGTAGTGCTCGGAATCAAACAAATATCTATCTATATATCTATCTTCAAAGCAGGTCAGCCAATCTTCTACTGTACTAGCGACTATCCTCTTTATGTCGCGTTTCCTGCTGAAATTGGAAATCATCATGGTCTACGCAATCATTATTGATCACCGATCAACAGTATTGTATGCTGCTACATCCAAAACATATTACAAACTTCAAAAATCTGATGTTTTCACCAAGCCAGTATAATTATTTATAATAAAGTACTGCTGAGAAGTCCTAGCAATTGAACATTTGTGATAGTGCCTTCCAACTCGCACTTTTGTAATTTAATTTAAATTGAATAATACTTTAAAGAACCAGAGACAACATCTAACAGTTTAATTAATGCAATCAGTAACTCCTACGAAAACAACTGTCCCGTTTTGCAAAAGGTAATCGGCAGAGAGGAACTGAGCTTAAACGCGTAGCCATAAAGCTGTCCAACAGGGCGAAAATTACTGGGAAGAGTATAGAACAGCCCTCACAGAATAGAACAAAGAACATAGGGCAAGAACAAGAAAATCTAAAAGGAGATCATGCAAGAAATTCTGCGAGGGCATAGACGAGTTAGCCCCAGCACAGCGTCTACCAAAACCCTTTCAAAAAATCATTCAAACAGTATTGGCCTATTAAAAAATCCAAACGGAGAATATTGCAACGATCAGAAGAAGGGTTTAGAGGTACTATTACAAACTCACTTCTATGGATCACAAATCGTAGAAGGTACCCAGAACCAGACTAATCCTCACAACAAAGGGTTCCAGAGCCCAAACAGGAAGTACGAAAGACTGGCAGGAAAAATCCTCACTAACAATATAACAAAATGGGCGATCAATAGCTTTAAGCCCTACAAATCCCCCAGCAAAGACGAGATATTCCCTGCCCTGCTTCAGAAATGCCATGAGATTCTGCAGGTACACCTACAGAAAATCTTCAAAGCTAGACTTATCCTAGGACATATACCACTAGCTTGGAGGGAGGCAAATGTGATATTTATACCTAAGACCGGCCGACGCCCCTCGGAGGACGAAGCAAAATCATACCGTCCCACCAAGCAGGCAAATCCACATTAAGTGCACTGCACTATCTAGTTAAAGACATAGAAAATACAATCGAATACAAAGAAATTGCTGTTGCTGCATTCATTGACATAGAGGGGGCATTTGATAATACCTCCCATCAGTCCATCAGAAGATCACTTCAAGATTGGGAAGTTGAGCTTCCAATCATAAGATGGACAGAAACTGCTAAAGCACGTCATAATAGCAGAAATAAACGGAGCGTCAACAACCGTCAGCGCAGTGAAAGGGTGCCCTCAAAGAGGATAAAATCCTTACCACTCTGAGTAGAGCTGGATTTATAGTTCTAGGCTACGCAGACGACGTAGTTATAATCATAAAGGGCAAACATGAAGGCGTAATTTCAAACCGCATGCAAAATGCCCTAATAATAATCAAGAATTGGAGCGAAGGCGAGGGACTCCTTAAATCCTAGGAAAACCATTCTTGTCCCGTTTGCAAAAAGAAGGAAGCTAGAAATGAGAACGCCCATTCACACGGAACACAGTTAACTTTTTCCACCGAGGTAAAATATTTAGGGGCCACACTGAACCGTAAACTTACCTGGAACAAACATCTAGAAAACACCATCTCTAAAGCCACAGCGGCAATTTGGACATGCCGCAAACTAGGGCAAGACATGGAACCTAAAACAAAAAATGGTATATTGGATCTACTAAACAATAATAAAGCCCATGGTCACCTATGCCTGGCTGATATGGTGGCCAAAAACCCAGAATATCACCGCTCTGACCAAACTTAATAAAGTGCAACGGCTGATATACCTGGGAATAGCAGGTGCAATGTTAACGTAGCCTTCGAGGTGTACTACTGAACATGCCTCCTCCCATGTCAGTGTGAAGAGGGAGGCGATTATCAGTGCTCACGGACTATTCCAAATAGGCAAATTCAAGCCTGGAGATTTGACTGGCCACCTGCGCATCTTTCAAGGAATAAAATTGGAAAATGCCAGCAAACCTAGTGACCAAATGACGTTCATGTTGGGCCTAGATATTTCAGGTCCAAACTGTAAGCTTTCCAAACTGCTAGGCAAATATATGACCATCTTCCAAGCGGAAGTGCTTGCCATAAATATATATGCAGAAGAGTGCCTCACACAAGGACTTCACAGAAAGCACATCTACATATTTTCAGACAGCCAGGCGGCTCTAAACGCTCTAAAAGCTTTCAAGTGCGTGTCAAAGCTAGTCTAGGAATGT
The DNA here is from genome assembly GCA_016904865.1 of Pissodes strobi. Taxonomy (NCBI): domain Eukaryota; kingdom Metazoa; phylum Arthropoda; class Insecta; order Coleoptera; family Curculionidae; genus Pissodes; species Pissodes strobi. Next base: position 180,358 of record MU182095.1, read on the forward strand.
AAGCAAACCCTAAAACAACTAACAACGCAACACGCAGGTAACTTTAATGTGGGTTCCTGGCTATAGAGGCATAAAGGGCAACGAAAAAGCAGACTGCCTTGCGAAAGAAGGAACTGGAACACCATATTATGGTCCAGAGCCCTATTGTGGCCTTATGAAGAGCTACATCACCGAAAAACTAAAAAAAAAAATGGGAAAAAGACCAACTGTCGTCCTACTGGAGAAACACTCCAGGACTAAGACAGGCGAAAAGGTCTATCACCATCTCTGCGAAAAGAGCAGAACGACTCTTAGACATGAGCAGAGCGCATATTAAAACTGTCGCCGGACTGCCACTGGACACTGCACGGTAAAATACCACCTAAAAGCAATAAGCAATGCAGAAGACGACCAATGCAGATTTTGCAATAATGCAACTGAAACCGCAGAACATCTTCTCTGCCAATGCTCACCCCAACTCTGCAAAAGGCTCAAGTACCTTGAGTACAGCTATCACATCAAGAAGTGAGTCAACTGCCTCTCAAGAAAATAGCTTCGTTTGGAAGAAGCCTACGTGTCTCTTGGACACAAATTAAGTTGTAGTCATGCACAAAATATCTGTAACGGTAGCAGTGCCGGGCGGCTGAAACTAGCCGAAACGACTCCCTAGCAATCTACTTTTATTTTGTTGAATACGGAACTTGGGACTAAAAAATTGGTGATTCCTGAACACCTGACTTCTCTGTTATAAGTGTACTTAGTTCCTTTTGAATTAGTTTCGAATTCAGCTTGCGTTTGAACGTTCGTCACAAAACCTAAAAGCTTAAAAGGGAGAGTGTATACAAAAAATCCTTCGCAAACTCCTCTTTGGAATCCTTTATCGATTTTAGGATCTGTCCTGGTTCTAGTTTTTCGTGACAGGGTTTGTTAAAGGCCTTTTTAAGGATGAATTTAGAAATCTAGTCAGGGAGTGGCCATAAAGTATAACGCAGAATTTTTTTGCGGTACATTCGCCATTTTGTCAAAATGATCACGTTTAAACGATACAAAAGAATTTGTAAAAAATAGCAAAGGTTGCTATTGTTTCTTACTCCTGCAAAGAGATTAGGCATTGGTCGACATCATCAGTCTGTTCCGGATTTGGTCCTGATATGGGATCTGATGAGGTTTTCCAGGTGTCCCTCAAAGTTGATTCCTATCAGTCCCGGTATCGGAGGGAGAATATTGGGGTAATGATCTTTCCTAACAGGAATCGACCCTTCCAACTTAACGGCTTGAGTCGTCGAACCTCTCTCCTCCTAAACACCGCTTGTAGTTACTCCGAACTGAATCAATTTTACGAGGAGATTGACTGGTCCTCCTGAGGTGATCTTCGAGGGCATCGATCGCTTTGTGCCGAGGAAGTGCATTTCAACCGAAAAGTATCCTACATGGTTTGTTGGGGGGCTTTATAAATGCATTTCTCGGAAGAACAGACTTTATAGGAGATTCAAGACGTCTGGTCTTGGTAGCGATTATGATCCTTTCTCTGCTGTTCATCGTGAGGTTAAGATTCGAACTGATATATGCCTCCTCCTATATCTTACCAATACATTCAACGGTCTCATAAGAGAATCTAATCATCCAGCCCTGATGTCTTACAACAGCCGGGTACTTGAGGGCTCTCTAGAGATAGCTGAGGCGTTTGCCGCACACTTTCTGTCTTCGTATTCCGACTATTTGAATTTGACTTAACACACATTAAGCCCGTTGGGTTTGCTACCACTTTGTCCTCGCCCAGCTTTGTTGTCCGCGAGGTCACTGAGAGGTTGAAACAGCTCAATGCTTCCAAGAGGGTGGGTCCAGTTGGGTTCCCCACAATTTTATTGAAAAACTGCGGATCATCTCTGGCTCCGCCATTGCGAAGTATCTTTCAGAAGTCAATTAATTGTGGCTGTTTTCCTGCAATGTATCAAAATATCGGTATATCAAAACTTTTCCGCATGCGAGGCAGGATATCAAGTTGTCTCCATTTACACCGATCTATGTAAGGCATTTGACAGCGTTTGTTATCGGCTTCTGATTAGGAAACTCAGAGATTAGAGTCACGGGTGGCTACTTAGCATGAATCGGTTCCTACCTCTTCCTAAATAAATAAATAAATAAATATCTTATTCTAGAGATGTAACCCGATTACCTAAATGACTATTATAACGATAAATGATACAATGGCTCACTAAAGCCATGATTAGTTCTGTGAAATAGACTTAAGTTTAGGGCCATGTATAATTTTGCATAAAGGTATAGACCCGCGGAACATCTACTTTTTTCCAATTATAATATCCAATGAGTCCCTAATATTCATATGTAACCCCATCTTAAAAGCGAGGACTCAGATTAGTCGCATAAATGACAATCGGATGGCTACACTGTTTAGGCATATCCAGGATAGCAATAAAGAGTTCGGAGAATAACAACAAGGAAGTCTCTCGAAAAGCGTAAAACAAAACCAAATAAGGATCTTCAAGGCTTTTGAAATTATGTTATTCACATGGTTACTGGCTCTGTGATAATGAGTTAGAGCAGGCGCATTAATTCTTAAGGAGGATATTTTTTGATATATATTTGATATTTAAATTAATTTTGTTAGTGGTACACAAAACTATAAAAGGCAAATCAATGGTGCCAGCCAATTCACCAATCATTCCAAAGATATTCAGATCATTAGCAAAGGGAAGCACACACACGGGCAACACCCGATATCACTTAAAAAATATTGGAAATAATTGGGCCGCAAGGGGAACCTAGAGGGACTTCAGATGTCACTTGAGCAGAAATTTAGTTATTGGTATCAGATCAACTAGGTAGCTTCTGAATCATGTTCGCGCATGCCTAGTGATCTTAACTTTAAACTCCAATGAGAAGCTCGTGGTCAATAATGTCAAACGCCTTGGAAAAATCAGTGTACGCAAAGTCGATGCGCAGGTCTTACTCCATAGCATTCAGAACAGGATTCGCCTAAAAAGCAGAATGGTGAATATAGACTTACCAGACATAAATCCACTTTGTTTTGGATTTATTATTGTTTTCTCCACTGGGTTATGCCACGAATTATTTTGACCTCTTTTTCCACTTTGTTAAAATTGCTATTAGAATAGCTAAATCCAAACCTTTAGGGCTACAAATTTGAACTCCGATTAGTTATTTTAATCGTTCGCTAATTTAATCAGTGCTATGACATTAATAGGTGAGTAATATTCAAAACACTGATTAATTTAGCAGTGACTAATCAGAGTGCAAAATAGGGGCCATTAAAGTTTTTGATTGCTAATTTTGAACATTTGCGCCACCCCTGACCACTTAACCCTAATATCCCCTTGGCACTTTACCTAGGCGGAATTGTCGTCTGATTCTACACCATCCCCTATCCGTTTACAAGGGCTGCTATAGCCATTACCTACTTTAGAAGCTTTGCAGGCCAAATATAGTGCCACGTGTGACGGTCGATTCCCTTGTGGATATCTGTTTACTTTTTTATGATATATATAAAACAAAAGAAGAATGATTGCCAGAAGAGATCCGGCTATTACGAATGGGGTGTAAATGATTATGTATAAGCAAAATAGTAACGTACATCGGCACACCGTCCTTTCAGATAGTTCCAACTTTCTAAACAAATCTTCATTTCGAGAACGATTCCTAGTAAATGGTGGATTTAACATTTTTCCAGGAATATTTGCATGACCAGCAATATTTCTATTGTTTCAGAATAATAGTTATTTGTTTTACTAGGCAGCAAAGTAGTAGATTGACTGCCGCGGCTGATAGTTCATAGCCGAGCGTAGCGAGGCTAGGAATTCAGCTAAGGCAGTCAATCTACTTTGCTGCCGAGTTGAACATATAATTTTTTCTCCGATTGTTTATAATGATATATGTATATTGTATATTTGCAAATTAATACAATTCCCACAATCTTTTTATTTTTCCTGTAGTAATAAATTAAGACAAAATTTGATAGAAATCGCAATTGTTGGAACGGTTGGTTGCTATGGAAATGTATATGTCCATAATAATTATAGTTTGACAACTTATGTCAGACGTTTTATTCCCATGGAGACTAATCACTTTGCTGCCTAGGCAGCAAAGTACTTACTTTGCTGCCTGGACAGAAAAAGTAATACTTTGCTGATTGATATGGGTCTGCAAAATTAATATTTGCTGTCAATCGGAGAAAAAAATATTTGTTTGAAATTTGAGAATTTCTTGATTAGATTACGCTACCAATATACAGGGTCGCGCATCGAAAACGAAACAGAGGCATTTACTGGCAGCTCAGTTCTTTTTTGAAAAACGCTCAGACCCGTCGATTTTGTTTTCGTGGGGGACACAAAATTGGAAAAAATCACGTTTACACGTGCCACCCCCTAGGCGGGGATGGCACCACCCCTAAAATCTTAAATGGTCGAATGATACATCATTTTAAAGGTCTTTCAATTCCCTTTATAATGATGTAAAATATCATGTACTTCAGTTCAGTAGTATTGGAGATTTATTGATTTAAAGCTTCAATAGAACTTAGTACATCATCATTAGTGGAGATCAATTAATGCATTAAATTTGGCAGCAAAGTAGTTTAAAAATGAATGAATGAGGGTAGTTATTATTGTAATGCAGTTTTAACTCGTGCGTCACTTACGGAGTTCTTTTTAAGGTAGAGTTGATTTTAATATTTTAAAAACTTGATTGTCAAAAAATTATAAAATAGTAGAACATAACAAGAATGAACCTACCCGTCAGCCAAGTAAATATTGGAAATGACCACCTCGACCCTCCATGCAGTAATAGAGATTACTGCTCAAAACGTTGCCGCACATTTTGCAATATTTCAGGAGTAATTTGAAGACACTCATTCACAATTCTTTGTCGCAAATCTTCTAACGGTGTTGGCATAGTAGCATAGATTTTCCTTTTTAAGCGACCCCACAGAAGGAAATCCAAAGGTGATAAATCTGGCGATCTTAGGGACCATTCAATTGCACCTTTCCTACCAATTCATCGACCAGGAAACGTCTGATCTAAATATTGTCGAACAAGTAATGCGTAATGTGGTGGGACACCATCCTGTTGGAACATCAACCTATTCTCAATGTACCGCCGATCATTTTGATTTCCAATTAGGGTTGTTAATGCTGGATTTAGGGCGTTTTGTAGTTATTCTAAATACATTTCACCGGTCAAATTTCCAGGTAAGAAAAAAGGACCAACTAAATGATCGCCAAAAATGCCAGCCCAAACATTTAATTTTTGTGGATGTTGGATGTGTTCCTCATGATAAATTTTGGGATTAGAATCGGACCAATATCGGCAGTTATGAGGATTTACTGCGCCATTTAAGAAAAAGGAACATTCGCCAGAAAAGCAAATAGAAAATGTTCATCATTTATAATTTGTTCACTCATATCTTCACAAAATTGGAATCGCCGATCAAAATCGTCTTCATTAAGTTCATGTACAAGATGAATTTTTAACGGATGAAAACTATGGGCCTGGAGAATCCGTTGGATACTACGTCGACTAAACCACACACAGTATCCAATTTCAGGGTACTTAAAAATTGTTTTGCCGATATCTCTGCAACGGAGCCTCGGATCGAAAATCTGATATGCGATGATCCCGTATCACGAGGTCATCGGTGGGGGAGGGGAATTATACCCCTTACCTCCCACCTCCTCGAATACCCAAAAATTCTCGAAAAAATATAGGAAAAAATTGATATTGGTTTTTAAATTTGAGCCGGGCCTAAATATGGGATATGATTCCGGCCCATCTTACAAGCCAAAACACATACAATCGCATAAAAATAAAAAGATTTAAAAAAATAAAGGTAGACAATAAATTGCATTTAATAAAAAAGGAACATAAACATTGTTCGGAATTATAAAACGAAATAAGAAGAAAAAAAAGGTTATATAAAAACGTAAAAAAATGTTCGGAAAGTTAATAGAAGTATTATAAAACGAAATAAGAAAAAAATTAATAAGAAATGAAAACAAAACCAAAAAATTGTTCGGAAAGTTAATAGAAGTATTATAAAACCAAATAAGAAAAAACATAATAAAAATAAAAGAAAAAATTGTACGGAAAGTTAATAAAAGTATTATAAAATGAAATAAAGAAAAAAATTTACAAAAAAAAACTTAGAAAACGCGATTTTCGGCGAAAAAAAGTTGAAAAAAAATTAGGAAAAAAATAAAAATAAATTGTCGAGACCGGGGGTAAAAGTTCAGAAAACGAATAAAAACTCAATTCCTTATATCCCTTTCAGAAGTTTCACTTCAATTGTGTGCTTATAAAGGTGAAGGTGAGGCACATAAATTTTTTTATGTCATACCAGTACATTATTGTGTTTTTATACCTTAGATACCATTTACATAATGGATTACTTTATGCCCGTGCGGACATAAAGTACACTTTATGGACTCAAATAATTGAAGTGAATTCGTATTTTTTTTTATACTTACATATTGTGAATGCAATAACGAACTAGTATGACATAAAAGTTTGTATGCACCACGGATATTAATATATGTGTACGCCCTCGGGCGACTTATAAACCCTCAGGTCAGAGGCCCTCGGGTTTGTAACATTGTCGCCCTCAGGGCATAAACATCTACTTAATACCCTTGGTACATAAATATCTATGATTGCGTAGCTACTTTTTTCTTTGATCATTCTCCTGAATCAAGTTTATTTAGGAGAATTGACTAAAATTGTTGTGAGATATCAATCAATCAATCATTTATTTAATGTCAAAAATACAAGGTATTTACATACGTCAATAGAAAAAAATACACATACAAGTTTAAAAAGTAAAAGGGTCATCCCTACTGGGTATAACAATATACAGCAAAATAATACACATAGTAAAACATTAGATACATTAGATTTTAAAAACAACACAGTACTAAAAAATAAAATTTAAAAACTATTCTTGACTATAGAAGGCCTGTTCCAATAGGAGATCTTTAACTTTGTTTTTAAACAGAGACATTAGAAGTTGTTTGCAGCAAGCTGGAAGTTTGTTATAAAAATGAATTGACCAGCAGTTTGGGCCATTTCTGCACCTTTCCAATCTCTGAAAAGCAGGGACCACCGCCCACCGCATGACTGGATCTGGTATCATGGTTATGAAGTTGGTGGTGGACGGGAAAGAGATGAATATTTTTCCTAAGGTACAAGAGATTTACATAAATAAACACACAACGTAAAGTCAAAATTTTCAAGTTTAAAAGCAATGTGACAGTCATCTCTGTACACCATCCCCGCAACCACACGAAAGGCTCTGCGCTGGAGACCAAAGACCCTCTTAGCACCTGCACTATGGCCCCATGCTAAAGTAGGATAAGTCATAACAGAATGACATAAGGCAAAGTATGCTTGCGGCAGCACTTGGTGCGAAACGCAGCTTGCCAACCCTCTAAGAAGGAATATTGTTACATCAGTTTGGATGTTCCAGCGAATTCCTCGATCAAACTGAACTCCTAGAAATCTCACAGCATCATTATCATCTTGTAGCACTTCTCGTGTTGAGAATATCAAGGAATCAGTCTTGGCCACATTTAGAAAAATACGATTTGCAGTGAACCACCGCTCAGCACTCGACAGTGTCCCAACAGAAGCCCCCCGGACCTCAGAGAGCAGACGGCACGTAATGGAGATGGCTGTGTCATCAGCAGAGATGGTAAAGTGCACCCTGGGGTCCACTAGTGGAAGATCATTGATATAAATCAAAAAAAGCAAGGGTCCCAATACGGATCCCTGTGGGACCCTAGTGCACACAACCCTCTCCTCCGACTCTACACCCCCCACACGAACCCTCTGAGTTCTACCGGAGAGGAAACTCTGTATTAAGGCGATACTAGATTTATCCAAATTATATCTCTTCAACTTGTCCAGGAGAATTCCATGAGACACACAGTCGAATGCCTTGCTGAGGTCACAAAAGTTAGTGCTTACAAGATTTTTTACCTTCAAGTGCTCCTTGTATGGATGCGACCAAGTCCAAGATTCCATCCGAAGTACCCAAACCACAACGAAAACCGAACTGTCCCGAAAAGAAGAGGTCGTTGGACTCAAAGTAGTTGGAAATTCTGTTTACAATGCATCTCTCGAATACCTTTGCAAAGATGGGAATCAGGGATATGGGTCTGTAGTTCGAGACATCCTTATTGTCCACTTTTTTAAATATTGGGACCACAGGGGCATGTTTCAATATATCTGGAAAAGTACTCTCACAAATACATTGATTTATAAGCTTAGTTAGGAGATAAACAATGATGTTTTTTATTGACTTAATAAGTTCAGTATTAAAACCAGAAGTGTCCCTGCTCTTCTTGTTGTTAAGTTGACCCAAAATGTCTCTAACCTCTATAAAAGTTACTGGGGTCATGGTCAGTGACAGTCCCACATGATGTGTTTGTGGGATAAACATAGCTGGTTCAATATTCAATATCACTAGGGCCAATCTGTCTCTGCAAATCCCTTGCTACATTAACAAAAAAAATTGTTAAAAGAATTAGGTGAAATCCCCGGATCAGGCTGCTGCTTAGCTGATGAAGTACCCCTAGAATTATTCACTATTTGCCACATACTTTTAGCAGGATTAGACGAATTTTGAATTATATTATCATTTGATCTTTGTTTAGAATATTGTATAGATTTTTTATATTTATATTTGGAGTCATTTCTTATTTTCTGTAGATATTCGCTTGGGTACTGATTATACAATTCTGAAAGAAACTGGAGATTATCCCTCTGTAATCTCAGGTCATTATTAAGCCAGTTAACTATGTGATTCTGGTTATTTCTTTTACAAAAAGTTTTTTCTGGAAATGAAGCCAGAAACGCCTTCGACAGGAAGTCGACAAATAAATAAAATTTGTCATTCACGTTCAAAGATGTGCCATTCACAAAGTCCCAGTTGATTTCTTCAACAAGATTTAAAAAATGTATTTTGCCAGCCCGCGTAATTGGCCTAAATGTAGCCTTTTCAGATACTATTGATTTCGGCTGATTAGGACAAGGAATATTCACCATCAAACCCAAATGATCTGACAGTCCAGTGTCAAATAGATGTAATTGACAAGATTCTGTACTCTGGATGTCAAAAAAGATATTATCAAGGCAATTCTTATATCTAGTTGGCTTATTATTTAACTGCAACAACCCATATGTCCCCAACAGACAACGGAGATTTAAGCAATCTGGAGCTTTGGTCTCAAAAAGCACATTAAAATCTCCCACAAGCACCACTCTTCTCCTTTGATCAATTACATTCAGTACATTTTCAAGAATATTCAGAAAGGTGTCGAAACAGCCCCTCGGTGGCCTGTATATAGAAATTACATTTAGGTTTAATTTGGGTAAGTAAATGGCACAAATTTCAGCAGTACCTTCCATAGACATTGAATTAACAGACGAAATTACAGAAAAATCAATACAAGAACTTAACAATATACCTGAACCTCCACCCTTATTATTATTTCTACATGAAGCTGTTGCCAGAGTAAAGCCGTTAATCCTCAGCGAGCCCCATTCTTCTTCAGTCAGCCAATGCTCGTTTAGGCATAATATCTTAACGTCTTTGTCAACCAGGAATGCCTCAAGCATGTTCATTTTATTACGAACAGATTGAATGTTTAAATGAAAAAGCTTTACTTGACTTACTTCATTTCTGGGGCCACCGCTGTTGAGCTGCGGTTCTGTAAATTGGAAAAATAGTTGACCAGAACACCATCCGGCCATACAGAGTGGTCCATAACCTCCCTCAGTTTGTGGCTGGAAACACCCACCTTGAAAGAACTTTTAAGATGGTCCTTCTTCGTCACCATTTTAAAACATTTAGAGCCATGAAAGTTATTTTGGTTCAGAAATTCTATAACATCCTTTTCTTTTGTACTAGGATCCAGTCCAGACACAAAAATCCATGAAAGTTGAGTTCTGGTTGTCTTCATGGCCACCTTCAGTCCAAAACAGTTGGGGTTTGACCCCTTGATTGGAGTTGGTCTCTTCTCTTTATTATTCACAGTCCTATTTTCCAGACGGTTCTTTCTTCGAGACTTTATTTCTGTCCATGTTTCACTAGGATTATGCGTGACACCAACCGGTACACTAGGCGTATCACTTCTGGACGATTCAAGGTCAATAATTGGTTGCAAAGTTGTCCGAACCACTACATCATTTATTTTGCCATTTGTAGATTGCATACCTGATGTTTTACTTTTTGGGGGCTTAATTGGAGATTGTCCTTGAATTTCCTCGGATTGTTTATCGGGATCAGCTAAACTGGAGCAAATTGGAGCACATGTAATTAGAGGGCTCTTTGTAGGATGAGGATGTGAGCTGCAAAAGCTGTTTGCTGGTTTGTTTACATCTAACCTAATCTCACGTTGTTCAAAGATTTTATTGGATAAATCTTCGATTTTCGTCTCCATTTCCATGATTTTCCCGTGCAAAAGCTCATTTGTGTCCATGAGGGTTAGCACAAGTTTATTTAATAAGTCGTTTTCGCGATATAACTCATCCCTGGCAGACGCATCGTCCGTTAATTTAGGCGCGCAAAACGGGCACAAAAGAAGACCCAGTCCAAGGGTTCTCGCACCCTTCACCCGCACCAAACACGCTGGGTGATATTGCCTGGTACATTGTTTACACTTGAGTTCAGTTTTTACTTCTCTCTTACACAATTTTTTTCCGAACTTTCGGACGGCAAACTTTGTTACATTCACTTTCAGCCATATTGGATTTGATATGCGGGCTTAATTGGCCACGATAGTGCAAAATGCGCCAATATGTTTAGTAAAGCTGTATCAAAGAGTATATAATGTAAAGAGAGGACAGTAAGACAGAGCAATCAAATTAGAGAGGGATAGATGAGAACTCCGATTTAAAGGGCGCCTCGTATGTTATCGGATTATATCGGACACAATCGTCAAGCAAGGACGATCAGCCAACACAGTGGGTTAAATATATCCCGTAAAAGTCAAGTTTAGATTTATTAGGGAGACGTTTCGTTTAGTTTTTTAATTCATATTGTGTAATTGAAATTACGTGTGTAAACTTTACTTATGTAACATTCATTTAATAGAATCTTTTAATAATCACTCGGTAAAATTTTGTTTAGCTGCAATACATGCATTTTCAATGACTTTTCTCAAAAAATCCTCGGATTTCTGATTAAACATTAATTGTTTTAATTTTATTACTAAATATTCAGAAAATTCTACTCTAATAATTAAGCTTCATACTCACTTTCGCGAATTTCGCCTTTTTTCACATAACCTGTCATTTTCAGCTTTAAAATTATTCGCGGCGAAAAATTTTATTTTTTTTACGAATTCTACCATAATTGTGAATTAACCTCAAATTTCTTAACTGCTTTGCTATATTTATTTGTTTCTTCTTTTCAGGCATTGGGTTCATTAGTTAAATTGTAGAATAGATACTTTGATCATTGTATAATAATATTAATTATAATTTTTTTCGGTGAAGATATTATTTTATGTTCCGTTTGTGTCCTTTTGGTAATTATCCTAAAACTACGAAATACCCACCAGCTAAATGACACCAGAAAAGAAAATTTTCGGTTAGAAATATATTTTTAAAATGCGATTTTCGCAATTTAGTTGCAGAAATGAGATTAATTGAGCCCATTCTAGACTTAAAAATATATCACTAACCTGCTTACATCTTCCGGTACTTGGACCTAACCTATAAAACCAATTCTATAGAGTATAAATTCACAAAAAAGTTAAAACTATTTGAACTTTTTAGCAAATATTCGCCGACAAAATTTCGCATCAATAAGTATGGACCAAAACTTACATTCGCGCGAAAAATCAACAACTGTCAAAAAAAGGCGAAATTTGCGGAAGAGAATATGAAGCTTTAAAGTGAGATTCGAATAGAATTTACTTTTTCGTTGGTTTATCTACATACTAAGAGTTTATCCCCTCTATGATTTGAATGGAACTTTCCTTTAAAATAATCGAAAAATATTGATTACACCTTTTTAATTTAAACTGAAGGAAATTCTTATTTGATTAATTAAAGCTTTTAGACGTCCTGAATAAATTTTAATAAAAATTCGCCGGAAACATTAAAAAACTGAATTTTATCACATTTTTTAATTAAAATAAGTTGATCACAGAGATTTTAAGAAAATGCAAAAGTTTAAACAAATTCAGAGAATTTGAATGAAAATCACTCGATGTAAAATTTTATCCTATCAGAAAGTATTAGATATTTAGTAAATTTTGTCCTCATTTTCGTTATTTCGACCCACTGTGATGAAATCGATTATTCGCCATCTTGTTTGACTAACATCGCCCGCCTTGATAAAAAGTTACATCCGGCAACGTCGCGATATCTCCGAGTTAAAGGGACAAGGTCATTGAAACGGCTGACGAAAGATCAAAGGAAATTCGCCGGCTGTCTTCTCTTTACATTATATACTCTTTGGCTGTATACGATAATAATAGAAACATATCAAAAGCATGAAGAACCGTAATAGTTGCGATAAGAGAAGGTCGTAATTAGAGAATGAATATACAATTACGAAACAAACTAGATTTCGCATAAATTTTATCTGCACACATATGTTTATATTTATATTTTATAAAACATATCAATGCTACCTGCTTCAAAATTCTACTTACTAGTAATATGGCGTTAGCTTTTATATGCTTTCACTAAGGGCCTCTAAAGCCTGCGCAAGTATATTAAGACAAGAATTTATATCACCTAGATACCTGCCTTAGTCAGTATAGTATATTGTGTAACTAGGAGGAAAAGCAAAACATTCCTGGACGACTGTGGTAGTTGCTGGACGAGGCGCAGCCGAGGCCAGCAACACAGGAGTCCAGGAATGTGCTTTTCCTACGAGTTGCACATACTATTTTTTTATCCGATCGAAATTAATTAGAATACGTACTTATATAAATAGTGCCAAATATTACTGCAAATAAAAACGGTATTTTAAATTTAAACTCAACATAATATTAAGTTTTGAATCGAGCGAGCTTGAAGTTTATTACGTAGCTACGGAAACTACAGCTAAATGTTACTTTTGATAGACGTCAGATCTGACAAACAAGGCGTTTGAATATGACAGAAATGTTACATTCCCGGCCTAGGACGGGAATGTTATATTCCCGGACTGTTATTTTCTATTCTTGTACAGTTATTGCATGTTGCCAAGCAACGAATACAATATACTGGAATCATGACTTTTGCGATGAGAAAACACATCGGAAAGGTGTCGTTTTTCGTCCGATCGGATAAAAAAGATTTTTTCTTCAAACGTCAGTAAATCCGTCATTACTCGACTGTGTAGGCGGCAGTGAAGTTTCGTTTTTCCTCCGCCGGAGCTTTACTTTTCACTTTTCCGCCGGCGGAGGTAAAATGTTATCATAGCAACATAGATACAATACAAACAAACATCAAAATAAGCGTCAACAACTCAAGAGTTATTAAACTAAAATTTGTATTTATCACTCAATGTGTGACTGCATTTCTAAAAATCACTAATTTAGGAACAAATTGGTTATTATTTAATCGAACTTACTCAATAACTGCTTATCAATACGGAATTAAAACGCAATTGAAGACGCAATTTTAAAAATATAATTATTGTTGACAGTGTCCACTGACAGCTTTATGTTACATTACTATAGCAACAACCTGAGCCTATTCACCGACACCGCACCGGTCTAAGCCGCCTTGCGAACCCACTTATCTTTAATAATGATAATTATTACTATTAAAAAGAGACTTTTTGCATTAATTTGTCGACATTTGAAGAAAAAACAGCATATTTTATTTATTTGCTCTCTATTACCAGCCTCACTCCGTTCGGCTGTTAAACACGAGCGCGCCATGAAAAGTATTACTTTTCCTCCATATAAAATAATATACTATTCTGTGTTTAATACTAGCTACGGTTTAATATTCTCTCAATATTCCCACAATATTGGTAAAGGAGAAGAGTGTGGGCTGACACGATTGTAAAATAAGTTTTACCGAACTATGTTCACATAGAACATGTATGGAAGATTTATAGAGCGACTCACTCCCCCGGAGGTTTCTGTATAATATGTTAATATGTATATTAGAGTACATTTGCATGTAGTCGGTAAATCCCAACAGAGGGAGAGAGAGAGAATTCCGCAATTTGTTCTGTAGAGAGCCATTCGTTACTAGCGAATGACCCAATGTACCTTTGTGTTTACGCCTTTAATAAACTCTATAATACTTTTTTAGGAATTTCTACTGGCAATAGACGTCACGTCCAGTGGCACACCAGAGGAGAAACTTAAATGGGCATTTAGAATGTATGATGTCGATGGAAACGGCGTCATAGATATTCAAGAAATGACTAAAATTGTTCAAGTAAGTAACTAATTCATATTTAAATAAATGCCCCCGTGTAAGTTAAATGCTAGATTATATATAACAGCCGGTTTAAAACGTCTGTCGACTTTTTTGGCGACTAGTCTCTATCTTTTTCGATCTTCCCAGTATTCTGCTGTTGTTTCTTTCTATTTTGTTTGTTGCCATTCTATTCTGGGTCTACTCCTTTTTCATTGTCCTGCTGGTTGCAAATTCTCGATGTCTGTTACGTGGCCGTATTATGTCAGTAGTTTTTTTTTATATCTAGCATTATACTTCTTTCAATACCCCTCATTTCTAATTCGGTCCCTTCTTGAAACGCAAAACTCTTCCTGTTGCATCCATCTCTACTGCCTCTACTCTTGTCTGGTGTTTTTCAGCTGCTCTCCACGTGATTTGAAACATTGTTTCTTAGATGTTATATTTTGTTTTCTTTTAGATTTGCTTTATCTAGAATATACTGTTAAGGCATCCGATAGTTTTTTTGCTACTACAATTCTTTTCTATACATTGGCAGTAGAAAAGTTGCGCACCGTTCGCAAAATTTAATTTGCCTGGCAGGTCACCTGCAAATAGGTAATTTGCCTTTAATGCAACATTCTTGTCTTAGCCCTTTGGCTACCGGAAGTTTTTCAGTTAGATATTTTCCCATATTTAATATAGATATTGAGTTCTATTTAGTGCTTGTAGGATTTTTATAAGCTTGATGTTACACGTTTTCTAAAGCTATCCATAAGTTGAGAATTCATATAGTATCAAAGGCTCTTCTTAGCAACTCTTTAGTTTCTATTATTGCTTGTGGCGAAAGACGTAAGTGCATGGTATGATATTTCTGAGCGAAAATCGCTTTGTGCTTCTTATTTGTCCTGCCTGCAGTCTTCTTCAATTAGGTCTTGCAAAATTCTAACATATAGTTCTCTCATGGTGCTAGTGACTAAGATATGGTTTTTACAATTTTGAGGATTGACGAGACATATCCTACATTCTTTTCGGTAATGCATGGGCAAATAGTAAATGCTAAACTATTATAGACTGTTCCATTTTTAGCATTTTTTGATATATACCTTCGGGTTAGTTTAAATTATATTCCAAATGGTTCACTAGATTTACCATTTTTAAGGCTCATGATAGCCCGTTTCACCATATCTACCTCCTCTTGTCCTTGTATTTCTGTGAGATAATTTTTGTAATGATCTTTTCATTCTTTTGGTTTTATATTTTACTTTGTTGTTCTTTAAGATACCGATGCCATTTCATATCTCACACACATTTTCTTCCGTCCATGTACCTGCTGATTTACTACCATTTCTTGTCCCAGGTTCTCTTACAAGGTTTCGCAATTATGTCTTGTTCACTTTAAAGGTTTGACAATCTTCTTTTTTGTATTGAGCCACTGAGTACATTTATTTTTGCTGTTTCCGCCATTTTTGTTCTGATCTTTTCACGTTCTGTTCCAATTTCCTTCTTTGCAGCCTTATGTAGACTTGCAATAATTTGTCATATATATCTGAAAAGGTGAAGCCTTCTAAGTTCATTACATTTTTATTTGGTCGATTCTAGTAAAGTTTTTTTATAGTTTCACTTATAAAACTGTGATACTGCTTAATTGTAAAAACAATTACGGCTGTTCAGAGCTGTATAACAGATGCGTACATACTTCTCATTCATAACATAAACGAGATCGTTTTCCACAATGAGATAAGTATGTTTTCTCTTATTAGTTGCAACATCAGTTGCAACTAATAATAAGTCCATATTGTTTAGAATGTATTTCAGTTTTCGAGACAAGAACGAACGTGAAACCTTTAGCGGTACTAACTTTACTTTCATTTGCGGCTACAGAAAGTGAATGAACTCTTGGTGCTATTTGCCTTTTGATACCTACAATATCCCAGAAATGCCAGGCATTTAAGGTGCCTCTAAATTCAAACGTACCGGTTACTATGAACTCGACATATATATTAACACACCTGACACATTCAGGAGGCGATTACTACATTAACTCGTCAACACCGTGATTATTTACTTGTCAATCAGTTCTAAATATTTTAACGTATTACTAGAAATAAATAGCTGACATGTTGCGATTGACGTAGCAGAAGTTATTTCCATACGCTCCTTCTGATGATTATTGAGCCTTGTTTTTTGGCAATTCCATTTTTAGTCCTTTTAATACACATTTGTTTTAAAAATATTTACTATTTGCCTTTTCATTTCTACAATATCCCATCCATTTAGGGTGCTTCTAAGTTCTAACGTATTGGCATTGTCTTCCTGTATAAACAATGGTATTGGTTAGTAGGAACCGGATATAAATACTACCATATTCAGGAGGCGATTTGTGCTCTCGTATAACTTGCAGTTAACTTATTGCAATATAATTAATTCTTGATGAGATAAATGCTATCAAAATACTACATTAAGTCATCAACACCTTCAGTATTTAAATGTCAATCAGTTCTAAATATAAAGAGCTGACATGTTTTGAACAGAAGTTATTTCCACACGCTCCTTCGGAAAATTATTATTGAGTCATGCTTTGTAAATTCCATTTTTAGGCTTATCAGGGGCGGCTTCTCAATAAGTGCGCCCGTGCGCGCGCACTGCCTGCGAAAGTAAACGGAAAAATAAAATTTTCCCTACATACAATTTAACATAAACTAACTATAATTTGCGAATTTACATATTTTTGAATCTCCAGTGGCCGCAGAATACATTATTTATAAGAGCGAAATCGAGGCACGACGGCGACGATCAAAACGCAGAGCGTCCAACGGCGGCCTCCTTCCGTAACCACAACTAGTCTAAATCCATAGATAAAACACTAAAAAAAATAGATAGGCAACTCTATATAACGAGCCCAATCGCTGTAACACTCAGCGCCGTACGGCGGGTTTAGGAAGAACTAAATAAGAACGGCGGGACGTTTGAAACGGTTACATTGGCATAAATTTATTCTAATTGTTCGATATGATCCAAATTTTGACAAACGCATGTCTGACAAAATGAAGACCACATCGGGCAAAGAGATTTCTCACTCTTTGCTCGAAGTGGTCTTCATATTGTCAGACATGCTTCTGCCAAAATTTAGAGCATATCGAACAATTGCTGGTCGAAGCATTTTTTGCATTAAGGGTTAATTTGAAATAAAAAACGTTTCATTGTGGATATTTTTTTAAATATTCAAATTCAAAATATAGCAGGATTATGGCATATGAAAGTACAACAAATATATAATAATACAACATAACAATATTAATATAATATAAATTCAATAGTGTAGGAGACATCATCTAACCCAAACTTTTTCTTCAAACTGGTGCAACTGAAGTTCAGTTTTTTTGGGAGTTTTTCGCAGCTGACTGGCTACTTTGTGAAAAGATTTTGCCTTGGAGTTAAATCTGATGCTCTATGTACTTTTATGTATGACAACAAATTGGCACGCTTTCCTAAACCTGGAAGGAAAAAAAAATGTGAGATGATTCTCTTATTGTAGAAATGTGTATTTAGAAGGGTAAGCCAACCAAGAATATTTAATTAAATTGAAGGCTTTTGTATTTCGTGCAAAATCTTTTTAATTAGCAATGCAGAGCCCTTTCGGCCTTAGGCCATCATCAGTGCTTCTTTGTCAGGAACTAGCACAGTCGAGTCGAAACAATAAAAAAATCTTGGACCACACATAGGTTAAACATTGGAATTAAAATTACATCACAAATTACACAGAAAGAGAGGGCTGTTATAGTCCATTTTTCAAATTTCTAAGGAATATGTGCGGCTACATCTTTAGCAACTTGACCTACAAAGGGTCAAGTCACTAAACATGTAGCCACACATACTCCTTAGAAATTTGAAAAATGGGCTATAACAGCCTCCTCTGTAATGTCAATCTTAAACCTATGTGTGGTCCAAGATTTTTTGATTGTTTCGACTCGACTGTGCTAGTTCGTGACAAAGAAGCACTGATGGTGGCATAAGGCCGAAAGCACTCTGCATTGCTAAATAAAGAGATTTTGCACAAAATACAAAAGCCTCCAATTTAATTATTTCCACGTGCACACAGCCTTAAACCTTATCTAAACCAAGAATATGTCATTGAATTAATCATACATATTTGTTCGCAAAGGCTTCATATGCTACAATGTGTCGCACTATACCCTTTTATTCAACAACAGTACTCACTCTAATGCATTTAGACAAACTAAACTGTATGATTTAAAGCTTCTTTTCAAGCTGAAGTTTATTAAAATATATACTTTTTTATTCATAGTTCAAAACCCCTAGGTCGATTTTCATTAAACTTGGCAAGTTTGTCATAATAAAAGATATCTTTTGACACAAGCAGATTTTCCGTAAGTATTTCGGTGGCGTTACAAAGGGCAACTTATTTGGAAAAAGGTAAGAATATGGTATACGCCACTGCTTTTTTATAAGTTTCAGTTTTTTTAGATTAAGCATTTTAAATTAAAACCTCTTTCTCTTATACATTTTTTATCTATCTTACTTACTTTTCAAGAAATATAAAAAACTAAGTTAATTCAGTCGATAAATTTAAACAACAAATGAAGGGAACAGTTTTTATTAAAATAATTTACATTAAATGTGTTGTACCTACTTACTTGATATTTTAGCTGGTGTACACACTTTATAAGAGGTGTCTTAACAGGTGTTGAAGGCTGGAGATACGGAGGCTCCACAGATACTGAAGTAAGTGGCACCTCAATTGTCGGTTCAGGCTGAGGCATATCTGGGACAATTTTTTCATGTTCCACCTTGTCGCATGGGGAATCTAGAAACAAATATTGAAACATTAAATGCTTGAATTTTCTTCAATGTTTCTTCATATGAACAAACAAAATAATATAATTAACATACATATCCCTAGAGGTTTATCCAGATACAAAGTTGGAATTGCATCTTGTTTTAGTGTGGATTTGTTACGAGCTGCTATGAAGAGAGCTGAGGATGCGAAGTGAATGTCACAGGTGCGATTGCGAACCCTGTCTAAGGGCTTCACCTTCATATCTTCCTCCCAAAGGCTGTAGAGCTAAGAAAATAAGAAATTATTGTTAATAACAGATTTATTGATATAGATGATCAGTATTTCTCAAACTATTCAATGAGTACCCACAGTTTCAGTTAAATAACAACAAAATATTTTGGCAAATTATAAAGATGTATAAATTGTACGTAAATATGTGTGATGTTTATCGTACTTTTGGCACTTGTCAGGCATTTAAAAAAAGAACTTTTTCCTTAAAAGTATTAATACTCTGTCGAAAATTGTTAACTCTTTGGAGCAAAGGGAATTTTTCACTTACCAATCGATCTTTCGGAAAAATATGCATTTGAGCATCTTTGTTATAGTTTTTGCAACTTGATACACAACAGTTGGACACCATTTCGCTAATTATTTAGAAAAATAAACAAGAACCAACACACAAACAACAAAACAAACGCTGAAAGCTGAAATACAAATTTCGAATGGCGGCCGTTCGTCTTTGTTGCTGTCATCTCCATCCGTATGACAGGTACGAGTCTGCGTACTGCAGTGTAGCGTATCTCAGCGACGCCTGGCGGGTTTAGGAAACAACTACTTGCTTAGGATCCGACGTTTTCATTGCAGTTACCAGAGTGTGTCTAAATCTGCCGTGCGCTAGTGTTCGGCGCTCTTGTTAAATGCATTTTCGTCATGCAAAACGGTCGGGAATGTTCGTAAAATCACGAGAAGTCAAGGCTCGTCCGTGCGCTATTTAGGTCCGCACTTTGTAGCTTAATTTAGTGATAATTTGCAATTCTTGCGTATATAGTATGGTGTCACAAGCTGATTTTTTCAGGGATGAAAGTACATGATAAGATAACCCTTATAACGGAGGTAATACAAAATTAGACTCCACAAAAGGACACTATCATCAAAAATCGAGATATTGGTACAATCGTATAGAGGAAAAAATACTTATTTTTTGGTCCAATGCACAATAAGGTCTTTGTAGGAAGTATTTTTTGATAATTATTCAAAAGAAATCATTTGCATTAGCCCATATGGCCGAAAAAAAATTAAATGTAAATATCTCCGTTTCAACCGTGCAAAAATTTAATTAAAAAATAGTTATTTTTAAATATAACACTCAATTAACAAAAACTAAAGGCCTAAATGAAAAAAAATATATTCTTTATAAAAGTTTCGCTTATGTCTTGACAAGGTAATAGGGCGAATCCCATATTTTTTGCATATAAACTAACAAAGGTATTACAATAAACAATGAGAGACGTCATGGGTTTACGCCCTAATTAAATATGTCCAGCCTCTTCGCCTTCAAGCTACGGCTGATGCAACACATTTATTATAGGTCCTGAAAAATTCAGCTTGTGTGGAAAAAGTGGGAGCTAAATCGTTTTTTAGAGCGAATATTACATACTCCTATTATAAGTATTATTCTGTATTATACTCCAGTCGAGCCGTGAATTTATTTTTGTTTTGTTCGGTTCGTTGACGCTTGTTAATTAGCTGCATATAAACTCGTGAGTTTAGTGTACGTAATATTGTTTAGTGTTTTATATTTTTATTTATATACCTACTATTATTCTACTGTCATGGCCAGTGGCGTGCACACAATGAAAGCACAAATGCATTGCCTACCCTGATGTTTTGACATTTTTTATATTTTCTCATTTAATTTTAATATTTTTAATCCCGATAATATAAATTATAATTTTACTAATAAGTATAATCCAAATTTAAAAAGCTTATCTTAAGCGCCAATTAAAATATTAATTATATTATAGAAAAACATCACAGTCTACCACCCATATTACGCTACATATATTAAACGGAATAATATTCTCCGACGGCAACCGCTAAAAAGCATTCCATAACAAACCGAAGGCATGCATTTATACAGTCAATACTGGATTTACTATGGATGGGAAAAACAGTGCTTGAAAAAAGACAGCCAAATGAAACGTTACATAAAAAGAAAAGAGACAAAGCATGCGAAGATGGTCCGCGCCGACCGACGGATGTGACGCAACGATAAATGCTGTTGCCAAAATGTGCTCTCTTTAATTAATATTTTGATTTGATAGACATTCTTTTTTACCAAGGATCATATTGTTATTGTTTTTTGCGCTTTAGTAATTGGTTTGAAAGCGATTACCGGTTACATCATTACAGGGTATGGTTAAGAAAGCTTTATTATTTAATAATGTTTAAAATTACAGTACATGGGGTATCCCTAAATTTATTAATATTTCGATATCTGGGTATTCGTATTAATAACGCCATGCATTTTTTTTGCAAGAAACTGAAACCCGATAATACAACACCGGCATTGGCCAGCCATAAATAAGAATAATCTCAGGTTCCCTTTTTCATGTGCCCTATTCTTGTGTGAGATTGGGATTTGACGCCCTGCGCTTTTAGTTATAGTTTTGAAAGTTTAATTAGTTTAGTACCTATACAAGGGGTTGTTGTTTTCTTTGTGGGTTAGTTTTGTTGGTTAGAAAAAAAACCTCGATATTTTAATAAAAAAATCCATGACAATTATTAGTGGCTCTGCAGGTGTCGTCATAAAATTAAAATGTATTGTTGGCTATGCTTACTCTTTGGCGAAGAAGGAAATTGTAGAGTAAACGTGGGTATATTGATGTAAATAATGAGTCAAATGTCTCAGAAAAACAAAGCTAGTCCACTAACCATTTACAACGCATTTTCTTTGCATAGTTTTGGCGAAACTCGAATTGAAAAGGCTTTATGCCTACATTTTTTGGAGCCTCAAAATGGAAGTTTTTGGGTGTGGCACCTGAAAAAAAATTCTACCTACAGCGGCGCCTGCAGCGGGCTTATTCCTTCTGTACCATTTTCTATTATATTGCCTACCCTCTCCTAAATGGCACTGCACGCCACTGGTCATGGCATGGCATAGTTCGAGTTCTGACAATTGCTGTGGGGGCATAAATTCAGTTGACAATATTATTAAAAATAACTTTTCTTTATTGAATCTGAATAAAAAGATTGAAATAAAGAGGTTAGGGCGACCGATGCCGGTTTTAAAATTAGACCAAACATGTGCCAAGAAAAAGGATGGTCGGTCTTTCACCAAAATGTCTGGTGAACCCCCGAAATCTTGTGGCGGATGGAATTTCACTTTTAAGCTAGGAAACGGCAAAGTCGAAGGGCTAACCATCGACAAAAAGATGTACAATAACACTTTTTTGCCATCAAACCTATATATTTTTTAACGTTTTCGAACTTCTCCTGATTTTTTTTAACTTAAAATCGATAAGTACCTACTTATTAATTTCTTTTAGTGCGCAACAATTACCATTCAAGAGGGCGCCGAATTCATGTTTTTTAAACGATTTTAACGAGTTTTGGGTAAAAAATGGGCGTGGCACCCCCAAAACTTTCCGCCTTCGGCGGGTTAGCCACCGGCGGCGCCTGCAGCGGGCATCCGTCTACGCGCACGAAGACACCTACATCAATTGCGCACTACCTATTTAAAACCTCACCAGCCGCCACTGAGGCTTATTAATATATATCTGTTTGCAAAATAATTGCTCTATTTATATATTTTAATGGGTGACGAAACCAGAGTATGTCGTACTTTTTTCCACCTCGGTTCCCTTGCCTTGACATGTATATACAGTTTCACTGTTTTTCATTATTTTTAAATATATTTACATTATTTATGGATATTAAAATATCTGCAGTGCATATAAATTTACATTTTATTTATGGTTCTATAGATTTTTCGTTTTTTTACCATTTATGTATGCATGAGTGTATAATATA
>MU182095.1:218554-241112 GCA_016904865.1 Pissodes strobi
GTAAAAGATGTTTTGCATTGGGGACCAATGCTGGTTGAAGGAGGGCATATGTAAACTAGAAAGCGTATTAACTAAAGAACACTCAGTCTAGAGTTTGCACTTGATACTTGACATTGAAGGATCAAATATTATGAGTATTATCTAAACATGTTTTAAAAGAACAATCAGTCAAATATCAACAAAATTTAGTATAAAAGAACGGGCAAATCAAGTAGACAACTTATCTGGTTGAGTAGTTCCCTTTTAATTAAGGCAAAACGCTCCTCTGGTAATAAGTTCAAACCCTCCGATCCTGATTATCTGGTTAAGTAGTTCCCTTTTAATTAAGGCCAGACGCTTTTCTGGTGACCAGGGTCAAACCTCCCGATCTTGATTATCTGGTTAAGTAGTTCCCTTTTAATTAAGGCCAAACGCTTTTCTGGTAACCAAGGTCAAACCTCCCGATCTTGACTTTCCGGTTAAGTAGTTCCCTTTTAATTAAGGCCAGATGCTTCTCTGGGAACCAAGATCAAACCTCCCCTAAAGTTACGTCAGTGAAAAAGTAAAGTGAACCATAAATAAGAGTGAAACCTAATTAAAGCATACCGATATAACTGAAACGAACTATAACGCTCATAACAATTTAAACTGAAAGTAAACTCAAGGGAGCCGAAGAGGTCGAGTCCAGTCAGTCCTCAGCGAATGGTCATGCGTTTTACGCCATTCTGGTGAATTATATTCAGTCATATTTTTCATTCTAAATACATATCTTCCTGTATCTGAAGACCAATATACGTAGAGTTTGTTTCGAATTAAGCGAGTCGTTATTCCATCTGATATACAACCCCCAGCTCAAGGAGGAACGCCGCCAGTAATCCCACTCAGCAGCACGCATCTGAGAAGCGCCCAAATTCCTCTTTGACAATATGTGTTTGTGTTTCAAAGTTTAGTTGACCAACGACTATATCAGCATCTCCTACCATATTTTTATATCATTTAGAATAAAAATCATTTAAGATTTTAAATTTTCAAGCTTCTTCTCAGGAACAGTTTTGCCATTAGGCCATAGTTTCTGAAGGTATATATTGAATTTTGGTACTTCTAAAGAGGAGAACTTTCCTCGCTTTTTTGTCAATTTTCTGTGCAGTACTTGAAGTCATTCCATACAAATAGCTTGAATTATACTTGGGGAATTTATGAATTTGAATTTTGTTTTTCCCTCCAACAAAAACCTCTTAAATCTTTTTCTCTTTCAGGTCTTTTTCTACCTTTTAGCACTAAATCCACTTTTCAACTGGAAATTCTGAACGTCTGAAGAAAACTATAACACTTATTAATAGAATATTCTCTTGTGAAATATTTTTTATTAGATTTTTTTTTCCATTTCCTCTCAACAGGACATTTCGGAACCATTGCGTAAATAACTACTCTTGGGGTATCATACGAATAGACAGCATAAAATTTGTTATATTCTTGTCTTGCTTTTGGAAGCTTATTTTTTCCAAACAAGTACATTTGCATAAAAACTGTCTAAATTCTTTTGGCAGTTTGGTTTTCCCTTTCTGTGTAATATTGGTTTCTTCCCTTTTTCGGATGCCCTTGATTATCGTCTAACGTTCTTGTAGCCGGAACTTTTTCATTACGCGCGCTATAACCGTTGTTTTCTTCAGTCCCTAATACCATCAAGTTGTAGAGTGCACCAAGTGTGCATGTTTCGATACTTGGACAACGTTGACGGTATAAGCCATACAACAGGTCACGGTATCCTCACGGGTATATAATAGGCCTTAGCCTTTCGTGACCTGTGGCACACACATAAAGAAAAACTTACAGTCAAAGGGAAAGCCCTGGTTCGACAGAAGATGCGGAAGAGACGTAGGCAGGAAAAACAAACCTACAAGTACTGGTAGCAAAATCAGACCGCTAAGTCGCAATTATTTTACAGAAGTGAGAAACGAATACAAACACAATCAAAGCACCAGGAATAAACTTTTGGCTCCAGGAATTTCTGGTCGGTAGCAAAGGCAGTAAGTTATAACTACAAAACGTCTCTTCCATCTTTAACAGACGAACGAGGCGTCACGGCGACTACACCTAAGGCAAAAGCACACATGCTAGCCGAAATGTCTTCATCGCACTCTACCTTAAACGTCCCTAATGACAAGGTTCTTCCCACCATATCCAACATCAACACTACCATGACAGACCGTGACACCAGCACCGTCACATCCGTAAAATCCTCAGAGAGCTAGATAAGCAAAAGGCATCAGGGCCGGATGGAATACCTGCCATGTGTTAAAGGACTGCGCCAGCGAACTAACACCCATTTTTTCCAGAGTTTTGTCCCTGTCTTATGGAAAAGGGATTTACCCATCTTCTTGGAAAGTCGCTCGAGTACAACCTGTTCCAAAAAACGCAAGAAAACCACGCCCTTAAACTATCGGCCAATTGCCTTGCTTCCAATAATCTCCAAAGTTATGGAACGTGTAGTCAATCAGCAACTACTCAAGTACCACGAGACCAACAGAATAATTAACGATAACCAATACGGCTTCCGCAAACAGAGATCGACCGGAAATATCACTCATATATGGAGTAGGGCAATTGAGAACTACGGAGAATCTCAACAATTAATCAAAATGTGGAAAAATTTCGAACCTCAGGCGATAGGAATTTGGCCCGCCTCATCCCTGCCTACAACGCCTGTCAGACACTCACGACCGACGGCAAAAGCGCACCCGTTCGTTGTACAACTGGAAACACCTGGTACATCGCTTTACAAGGACCCTTTGTCTGGCGCACTGCGTCGCTGTGGAACTCACTCCCAGGACATCTATTTCCCCCAAATTACACCTATAGCTATTCAAGAACCGTATCAATCAACCTCTTCGCACATCTTCGCACACATACCGCTGGTCAAGTGCCATAGGATCTCCCTTTAGTGTGTAACACTACTTCAGCCCTCTAGCTGGGGTCAGTTCATCTCCTAAAATTTCAGATGAAAAGAGCGGTTAAATGACACCTCATTTGATATCCCATTAAATTATCTCTTCAACGATGCTATACTTTTTAAGTTTCATATTAGAACTTTTGGAGAAATTGCCTTCCAAGGTTGTTTAGTTTAATAATGTTTTATAAACTACGTAATATATTTGGAATAATTTACTTTTAGTTGCTTCTAAATCGGTTGATGGTGAAACTTTATTTTATAAATGTATCAAAATGGCATCCATTCTTTTCCAAACGATAATAAAGTTTGTTGTCTTCTCCGATTTTTTAAATCTTCTGCAGTAAGCTGTAATAGTCCGGAGTTCTTCATTATTTTCGGGCTTATTTTTATACACAGCTGACAAGATACTCTTGTCTAAAGAAAAAACATCTAGGCGAGTGAAGTCAGACCTTGCTGGCCAATCAGTTGTTCCTATTTTTAAATCCATATGTCTGGAAAATTGTATTCGCATTGAAAACAGTAGATATATCTGAAAAATAAAGTGTATTTTCTTCCAGAACAAAATTACCATCTACCTGAGTTCGATTTTCCAGTTAATGCCTTACGAGGAAACTGAAAGTATGTCTCAACTTGTTCAGCTATAACTCGCATTAAGATTATTCCTAATATATAAAGCCCCGATTATGGCATTTGTCGAAATAGCGATCCAAACAGTAACTTTGTGTGGCCACTGCTTATAACCCTCTCTGAAAACATTTAATCGCTCCAATACCGACAGAACTGTATTTACATTAGATAAAATAAAATATAAAGATACATTTATTTACTTTTTGCATGTACCCCAAAATTAGATCGCATTCTAACACACACTGTGGTACAAGAGCATGTTTGCCATATTTCCTTATTAATCAGTGAATTTAACTCTCAACTAGGTATATTTTGTTTTTAAATGGCACTTACTATTTTAAATTTATTGCACCATGTTACATTTGTTATTCTATAAATACCTAATTTAAATCTACGTTAATTACCAAAAAAACATACGTAATTACCTACTTTAGAATTTGAAATATTGTCATCAAGGATGCGGGGAATTTTTATAAATAAAAGTGGCAATGCCGCGCAGCAGTCTCGGTTGCTTCGGCTACGTCTCGTCTACTTTCGGCCGATTCCGGCCGAATGACAACATGGATGGCGTACTAGTAGTAAAACGGCATATTTTAAATCTTATATCGGGTGGTGTTCTTTAGTGCTTTGTAAGACTTTTTGTGGCAAATTAGTATTTAATACTTTATCATGGTTCATCATTGTAGAGTTTGCAAGAAAACAAGTCGGAATTTTCCATGTTTCATCGGTGAGTATTAAATGTCATTTCATATTTCATTGACGTCCCACGAGGGCCATACAAAGCAATAAAATAATACATGTGTTTCTAGTTCAAGTACAAGTAGATGACAATTAGCTTCTAATAACACTTTACAAGTTTATTATAACTGCAAATCAAAAATAAAACTAATCTAGCATAATTGATATTTTCGTCTTAATGGTCTACACGAGTCCTACTGCCTGACGAGTCCTAGGCTTGTGGTGCGCGCATTATAAACACACTTCTGAAAACTGAATGATATATTGCTTATAAATACTTTTAAAACCTTGCCATCTACTTTTACTGGACTGGTTTGAGGACCATATATATGAAGATGACCCGTTAAATTGCCATGGAACCGAATTAATAAATTAGTGTTAAGAAATTATTTTAAAATCAGGATACATTATGAAACTTAAAAAGCGTGAATTTTCTCAGAAACCAAGAGTTAAGTTTACTTGCAAAAGCTGCCTTATTTAGAAATGAATACACTTTTGTATACATATTAGTTATTCAACTAGATTGTTTAAATAAGCGTTGTATACCTACTTAAAATTAAATCTCAGGACTTAAAAACTTGTCAAAATTATTTTGCCTGGTATTTTCTTAATCTCTATCTTTGCTTTGTTTTGTTCTTTTGAGATTTTTTTTATTGTTGTGATTATTATTTTTGAATTTTCAATAGCGAAATCAGTAGTCCTACTCCATTTAATTATTGGAACATTTTGAACGCCGTTACAATATTATAAAAGGCAATTTTACATCTATTACGATAAAAGTATGTATATACTATGTATATATACTATGTATATATACTATGTATATATCCTAAATGAGCGATTTGATTTAGTATTATGGTGTATTGCAATATCTTTAATTTTTAATTAATTAAAATTCACAGTCCTTCGCAAAGATGCAACCGGGGGGACATTGGAAATGCTAAATAGAAAAGCAAAAATGTGATATGTGTTATAATTCAAATAGTTTTTAAAAGCAGAGTTTAAAAAAGTAAATATTTTGTATATTTACGAGTGTGTATAATATTTTTAATTAAAGAAATGCATTTTTAGATTAATATTAAAGATTATCATAATTAAAAAATAAATAAATAAAGAAAGGTGCAGATATGAAGACCTAAAAAAATTACCCTCCACTTGTAGATAGGAAAATATATTAATAATATATAATTAGCTATAACATTACTGTAATATTTTTAACCAGTTCCGATTCGTTTTAGCCAGTTTTGGTGCCTCTGGTTATTTTAGTCATTTTCGGATAGTCGTTCAAACAACTTTCGGTTAGTTTCAGTTAGTTCAAATTTATTTTAGCCATTTGAACCGACTCCAATACGTTATAATCAAATTTAAGATTTTTGATTAGTCCCCAAAATTCGGTTCGTTTTGGTTGGTTTTAACTTACTTTAATTTTTGTAACCTATTCCGGTACGTTTTAGCCCGTTTTGGTGCTTTTGGTTAGTTTAAGTTAGTCATTCAATCAACTTTCGGTTACTTTCAGTTAGTTATAATTTATTTTAGTCATTTGAACTGGTTCCGGTACGTTATCACCAACTTAAATGTTTTTGACTAATTTTAGTTAGTCGCCAAAATTCGATAAATTTGGGTTAGTTTCGAGGTACTTTAATATTTTTAATGTTCCTATATGTTTTGGCCCTTTTTGATGCTTTTGGTTACTTTTAATTAGTTTTGGTTAGTCGTTCAATCAAGTACCGGTAAAGTTCAGTTAGTTTTAATATATATTAGTCATTTAAATTGGTTCCAGTACGTTATATATGCAATTTTAATGTTTTTGGTTGGTTTTGATTAGTCGCCAAAATTGGATTAGTTTTAACTTACTTTAACATTTTTAATCTATTCTGATATCTTTTAGCCCGTTTGGTGCTTTTATTCACTTTTGGTTAGTCATTCAATCAACTTTCGATTACTTTCAGTTAGTTCCAATTTATTTTAGTCACTTGAATTGGTTCTGACACGTTATTATAACCAATTTAAATGTTTTTGGTTAATTTTAGTTAGTCGCCAAAATTCTGTTAATTTGGGTTAGTTTCAACTTAGTTTAATATTTTTAATATTTTCCGATATTACGTTTTAGCCCTTTTTGGCGCTTTGGTTAGTGTTGGTTAGTCGTTCAATCAACTTTCGTTAAAGTTAAGTTAGTTTTAATATATTGTAGTCATTTGAACCGGTAACCGGTACGTTATAAACAATTTTAATGTTTTTGGTTAGTTTTGGTTAGTCGCGAAAATTTGGTTAATTTGTATCAGTTTTATCTTACTTTAACATTTTTAATCTGTTCTAACACGTTTTAGCCCGTTTTTGGTGTTTTAGTTAGTTTTAGTTAGTCATTCAATCAACTTTCGGTTACTCTCAGTTAGTTCCAATTTATTTTAGATATTTGAACCGATTCCGCTACGTTATTATAACCAATTTAAATGTCTTTGTTTAATTTTAGCTAGTCGCCAAAATTCGGATATTTTGGGTTGGTTTCAACTTACTTTAATATTTTTAATCTGTTTCAATATGTTTTACCTCTTTTTGGTGCTTTTGGTTAGTCGTTCAATCAACATTCGGTAAATTTCAGTTGATTTTAATATATTTTAGTCATTTGATCCGGTGCCGGTACGCTATAAGCAATTTTAACGTTTTTGGTTAGTTTTGGTTAATCGGCAAAATTCGGTTAATTTGGGTTAGTTTTAATTTACTTTACCATTTTCAATGTGTTCTGATAGGTTTTGCTTCTTTTAGTTAGTTTTGGTTATAGTCATTCAATCACCTTTCGGTTACTTTGAGTTAGTTCCAATTTATTTTAGTCATTTGAACCGGTTCCGATACATTAATTATGACCAATTTTAATGTTTTTGGTTAGTGTTGGTTAGTCGCCAAAATTCAGTTTATTTGGGTTAGTTTTAACTTACTTTAATATTTTTAATCTGTTCCTATACGTTTTAGCCCGTTTTGGTGCTTTTTGTTACTTTTGGTTAGTCATTCAAACAACTTTCGGTTATTTTCAGTTAGTTCCAATTTATTTTAGTCATTTAAACCGGTTTCGATACGTTATAATCAATTCTGTGGCTACGCGTGCCAGAGTTTTGGTGTTCGAAATTGTCGATACCTTTTTGTCATACGTTTTGATACCCAATCAGTATGAACAAAAAAATTGGAGGTATGGTGATGGAACTCTATTGACTTTTAATCTTTTATAATTTAATATCCCTCTAAATCTATAATATTAATAAAGACTTTTCAATACATTTAAATAGCATTCCTGCTCAAGACAATCAAATTTATATTATGTGCTAAAAAATTCGTTTCCAAACTTGAAAATTGTCGGTCTCAAATTACCCAATATTTCAATATCCAAATTTAATTTAAGAATCGAACTCTATAAACGACCCACAAATTCCCATTTTTAGTTTTTACGTAATCGATTGAATTTTTGTGAAAGAAAAAATATTAGGGAAAATAAAAATGCTACGCCTATGTTTGTTTACCCACTAGCCACTTTCTGTACCACAGTTTCATTGATAAATACGCACATCACAGTCTGTGGTTTACGATGCAGTTTTCTAGAAAATTATGAATGACAGACTTTGTCTTTTTAAGTAAGTAGTCTTAGGTATTTACATATACATTAAGAAATAATGTGCTTACATTCATCACTAAAGCAAATGTTTTGCAGCATGAAAGGGTTGGCAATAATGGAATTTGACACGATTTCGCGGAATTCTATAAAGGACATCTTGAAAAAGTGTCTGTAGCATTTTGTAGTGATATAATTTATTTAATTTTAATGCCTTTCTCCTATTTTCATCATTAGCCATTCATGTCCAACGTGTCACTAAGTGCTGAAATTCGGTTCTGCAAAAAAATTACCTGACATTTCAATTTAGGTAGTATACGTCGATAAACTTTTTTGCAGTAGTCTGAAAACTTCCCAAATAATTCCAACAGGTACTCTGCGACTCACACTCAGACTCGCATTATAATTCGGGTTTCGTTCATTAAATATTGCTGCCGATTTTGTAGTCACTCTTTTATATTAAGTTCCCCATATAATGAACAACCAAAAAATTATATCTTCGGCCTGACAAACCCATATTGTTTAAATATTGTTGGCTTCGTCCCTATTCTAGCGGTTTTACATAAGAAAGTTAATATATAAAATATGTCAATATGTTGGGCTGAAATTAATGGCTTATGCATTACGGTTTTCATTGGAAGAAAAAATTTCTGATCATATTACCGCTTATTTCTGTTTATAGCACATATTAATTTTAGTGATATTAAACAGAACATTACTTGAAATAAGCCAATTTCAATTTCCAATGAAAATCGTAATACCAAAATCTCTTAAAAGAGAGGTTCCTCCATAAAGGGTTGAAACACGGGATACTAATATTTTGGCATGAAAATGTCTATAATAGTCAAGACTAGAGTACTTCAAACATTGTAACCAATATCAGTAAAATAGCTGGAATTTAAATCACAGTTCGAACAAACCTAAGAAGCTGTAGTGGTTGTTTAACCTAGTTGGTCGATACAAAAAAATTAATTTTCTTAACTTATTTTGACCACAAAGATGAGGTTAGCAATTAACAGTATAATTAACTCCAAGCAATTAAAGGAGTGGACTGTATTAAGATAGGGTGGTGGGGGTTTTAAACATACTTTGTGAATTGAAAATCGGTAAGTAGGTTAGTTATTAAATCCTTTAATAATATAATTATGCACTTGCATTTGATACGAAAGATAGAAATATACTTACATATACAATTCTTAGACTAATTTCAAGCATTCGTTCATTCACACATAGAAAATCAATATACAAAAAGTTTCTTAAAATTAGGAATATCTGCTAAAAAGTCTTGATTGTTTGATTTAATACTGAGTTTTCTATCTTTCTTATTTTAATACTCTTAGTTCTCCAACTTAGCAACGTTAACACATCGTACCTTTGCACCTTGACTCTGCTTAACCTGTCTTCAACGGGGAGAGATTTTACTTAGTTACTTTCCAACTTAATTTTCGTTTTACGGAAACCATAAAATCCAGCTTTCACCTTGATTGAAGGAATTATTCAACCAGGAATGTCAATCCGCCATCTTACGTTCAAGTTTCCAAAGGGGACGCTATATTTCTGGCTTTGAGGAATTGGGTTAAACTGGCCATATGATGTCTTTGTCCAAGTTTGAACAAAGGTTACTGAGGTACACTAGATATTCTACAAATATCTGTGCATATAAGCAGAGCAATTGGCCCAAAAGGAATTTGACCTTTGGCCACAGGGAGTACAGCACGTTTTACTGCTATTCGAGCGAACGTTTTAACTGAACTGAAATATGATCTTTCTTACGAGCTCGGGAGGGACAATAACGCGGGAAAGTTACGCGTCGGTTTTATCTGAGAGGGTGAAAACATCTTCTTTCTTTCTTTGACACACTGCTGTTTACTAAACACTGACGGAGACACGGATACATTAAATTGAAAAAGATTACACACGATTGAAGTGACGAAATGACATTTAGCTTTATATAATGGAATCGAACATCCAGGTTTGGACTAAGGGGTAATAAGAACTGACATATGCTGATTTAAATGCACAAATTTCTGTTTACCTGGGGTTAAATAAATATGTATATTCGTGGATCAATTATGGCTCATTCATACTACCTACATACAGGGTGTTATCACCAAACTATACGATGAAAAACGAAAGTTATACACGTGTTGGGATGTTTCCCCAACACTAGTTTACACAATTGTAATGCCAGATTTTACGAGGCATTGGTGGATCCCTCTTTAGGAGTGGCAGTTGACAAACCGTTGTAATAAGTGTGTGGTCCAAAGTACCTAATGGCGGACCAACTGTAATTGTGTACTGATTAGGATTTGTGGTTAGAAAAAGATCCAGGAGGGCGGCAAATTCGTCCCTCTATGAAATTCGAGTTGGTTCGTCTACAAGTTGAGTAAGTCCGCAGCTTATGGCAAATACTTCAGCTTCTCTACCTTCGTTGTCGGTCTTGTTGTGATGGTTGAACCAGTTGGTGTTATGGGCATTGAAATCTCTCAGAACGATTATTTGTGAATTGGGGTGGTCGACTTGTATTGAATCAAAATTGGTACCTAGTGTTGTAAAAAAGCTTTGGTAGGCCCTATTGCTCAGAGGGCGGTAGAGACAGCATATGGACTTAGTTAATTCCTTGGCAGTTAACTTGAGCCACATGACGTCTCGGTTCTTCCGTTCGAATGTTTCCTCGCGGTCACACGAAAAGTCGCTTCGGACAAAAAGGCATATTCCGAACTTATGTCTAAATCGGGAGTGTAGGTCGTTACCAGGACTATGAAAAAAGCTCTTAATTCGGAATTCTACGTTGTCTTGGAAACTTATTATTTATATATATACATTTTTATTTGCCACTTTTATAGATTGACATGACATAATCATAACATTGACATTGTATAGCATAATAAACTATCGAATTCTTGGTTTAGAAATGAGCTTGTGTTATCAATTGTTCATTTATTTTCATTGATCGTAATAATTTCATAGTTTTATTCACATAAGTGTATTGGTTTTGCGAAAATATTTTATAAACTTAAAACAATGGATTATCGAACGGTGCCAACTTTTGTGGTGAACCTTTATCATTGAGAGAAAGCCAGGACACAATTTTTTTAGGAAGTGCAACTGCCATGTAAAAAAATATCTATTTTCCTTACAATAATTCAGTGCTTTTAATGGTCCAACGTACATTTTCTAGTAAATTTGCAATTTTAACTTCTTATGTGTAAGCTATAATTATGATATATCAATTTGTAAATCAAGCTTTATAAAAGAAAATCTAATTTGCACTAACTATAGACAGAGAGACACCACTTGACATTCTCGCACGCTTTAACTGGAAGGTCGTAATGCATTTATAATCAGACAGAGTGTAATAACGGCTAACAAAATTACCTCTGATAGCACAAAGGCAATTCCGTCGTAAGTCATTAAATGCAGGACTTCATGACACTCCATCTCTATAGAAATATTTAGGCGCTTACAATAGCGCCAGGATTAGTTCAAAATGTATATAAAGAAAGTGGTCAAAACCTATTTCCGTCTTTGCAAAAGCAGCCACTGCAGATGAAGTACCGCATCATGTATCCACATTCAACAAACAGTGGGTCTTACAACCCAATTTAATAGTATTGAGTACAATTACAATTTTTAGACATTATTACATGAAGCTAATGAGATTATTTTTTTATGATGCTGTGAAAACTATTCGATTTTGGATAATCACAGGATATTGATCCAAATAACTAAAAATTCCAAGGAAATCTGTAATTATTGAAACACGTGATATGGATTTTAAAATTATATGTACAATTTTCAATAAATTTGATAAATTTTATAATTTTTTGAGATCGTTTACTATTTTTCATTACAAAATGAAAAATATTCGATTTTGGACAATTGCCGAAAATTAATCGCAAGAATTAAAAATTCCGGGGAAAGCGACCATTGTTCGAACTTCTCGGATGTTTTTCCAAAATCTTTGCAAAATTCTTTAAAAAACCAATAAATTTAATGGTATTTCGCCACCGTTTAGAATTTTTTAAGACACAGTGAAAACTATTCGATTTTTGTCAATCGCAAGAAATTCTTCTCAAAAATTAAAAATTCCAAGAAAAGCAACCATTATTCAAATTTCTAATATGTATTTACAAAATCTATGCAAAATTTTTTATAAAACCAATAAGTTTAATAATATTTCGCCATCGTTTAGTATTTTTTTATGATCCAGTGAAAACTATTCGATTTTAGTCAATCGCAGGAAATTGATCTCGAAAGGATAAATTCCAGGTAAAGCAATCATTATTCAAACTTCTCGTATGTATTTACAAAATCTATACAAAATTCTTTATAAAACCAACAAGTTTAATAATAGTTCACCACCGTTTAATATTTTTTATGGTACAGTAATAACCTTATTTTGATCAAAACCAAAAATTTGATTGGCATTTCTCGCTGAATATAAATAGAAAAAAATCCAGGAAACGTCCTAACTTTTTCCCACTTAAAATTACTACGTGTATAACGAATATGTTTTCACTTCATCTAGGCGAGTGAAGTCAGACCGCATTACCATTCAAATAAATACTTCAAGCACTCAACATGCCCATAAAATCACATATAAATCGTAACCAATTCTTAGAAATTAAATATTCAAACCATAATTTGATAGAGTATTGAGAGATCTTTCAAATAAGTATACGATCTCCTTTGCCATTTCAGATTTCAAAATTGTCCGAAAGAGTCATCTTTGAAATTTTAGGCTTTAATTTCGCCTTAAATAATAGTAAACTGGATATTATTTCGCCCAGTTTATGTTCGATATTTCTAACTAACCTGATTCAAAAGTTAGGAGGGTTGGGACTTTTTACGTCGGCGCTGTTCGATTTCAATTTACCTTTCTAGTGTCATTTTGTCTAGGTTTTTGTGTCATCTTACCGGCTTTAAAATTTAGGATAAAAGACACGCAGTAGCTACATCCGCATTTTATGAACATCTTTCTCGTTTTTGACATTTATTAAATTAATACGGTTGGAAGTTTTGAAAAGTAAGTGTTCTACTCATTGGCGTTCCAGCCTTGGATTCTAGTAGCTTAACTATACCTTAAGTTAATGTGTACATAAACTCGCTTTTTACTGTTATTTCACTATTTTGAAAGAATTCGTCCTTTTGAGTCTTCTTACCATGAATCGAATGAATGAGTTTTAGAAATGATGACGGAAAAATGCCCATTGTGCGCCCACTCTTACACCAATTCAGCTTAGTAGCTAGGCCTCTCTAGCGAAGGCACGAAGCTTCCTTGGCTGGATCTCTTTTATGACCTCAGGGTATAGCACGCAACTTCCGAAGTGCACCTCTCTTATACGTATCGCGACCTGATTTTGTTTGTCAGATTGTTATATGCCTTCCCTGGCGAGCGAAATCAAGGCAGGATATATGTTTAAATATTTAGGACCCTGCGAGCGGTATCAAGGCCTAAATAAGAATTGGTTATTATAATATCATTCATTAAAAGTAAACTTTTTGAGCAGGCAACAAGAGGAATTATTGTGGGTATCCTTGCGTTTCTAAAGATAGCGTAATTATACAGTTTATGGTGAAATATATTAACAAATCCATATAACATGTACAATGGTACAGAATTGGTGACAATTGCAATAACAGTACTAATATGAAACATGACATTATATTATGAAATATGGTGTCGTGCACACAATCAAAATATATGTAGTCATAATGGTTTACATAGGAATGTATACGAAAGTTCCCTGGTAGATTATAAAATATTGTATAGGACACAAAACAATATATAAAGATATATATGCGACACTTCAATCATATCTACCATTACTATACCGTGCACAAAATCATTAGAGATATATCTGATCAATCAATAAGGTTTTTATAAGCAGTTTATAGTGAACTATATACATTTCGGTAAGTTACTCTGGAAAATAATATAACTTGCGGCGTCCCAGTTGTAACAGTCTGATTTTGCCACTATAAAAGATTATAAATTTTAATTTATATGCTGCATTTGGCAACAAAAGATTCTATATTTTGTGGTAAGAATTATTGAGTATTATCCTCTTCGGTTAATTAATTATAAATTCATGTATTTGATTTGTTGTCGATAAGCTTAATGGACTTCCCGTTAGTTAAATGGTCAGCTTCCCACAGAACCTGCAGATTCAGCACGCTCCCAGGCGGACGATTCCCAGAAGCTATTGCAGAGTGTGAATCCGCACCGAAGTTATAAATATTGCTTTGCTATAATCTAAAATCACTTTTACTCTATTTGCTTGCTAGTATTGTACTTAGATCCGTATTTTGTAAAATAAAATTATTTTTAAAAAGCGGTTTCAGTCTTTTCAAAATATATTTGGCGCAGTCGGTAGGATAGTGCGGTGATTAGGTCGATCGTCGAAGTCACTTGTGGTTTCAACCCTTAGGCGCTATCCAGAACCTCCCCAGAAGAAATTATAAAATATTTAAAGACAATATACAATGAAAGCGAAATACCAACTTTTAAAAGTATCTTAAACTATTATAAATTTTTAGGGACTCAGGTTACTTTTTCAGGTACCAAATTAATTTTTGATAATCATGTACCTATTTTAAAACCTCAAACATACATTTTCTACCATGTATATCCCGTTATGCAAAAATCGCACCTTATTGTCCCTAAGTTCCCTTACTTGGCACGTGCAAATAAGGAAGTCCAGTTCGAAGAAAGTACTTGTCCTTCATTAGAAGAAACTTTCTACTGCAACGAAGTCTTCCACCCATCGGACAACTGTGTACTTCAACTTTTCAATTGTTCATCCCCTACCGGTTGCGACACCCTTTAAGTCCACATTGAAGAATCGCCTTGTGAACAAATCACCCAAGAAGAAGTTCTGATCCTACCACAGAAGAAGGAACGAGTCTTCTCGCAGTGCAAAATCGACCAATATTTCGATATCGACCAACCAAGTCTAGTCAAAATCCCAAAAAGCTGCCAAATTCAAATGGGTCCTAAGAAGTTTGTCAACTATGTGAAAATCCAGTATGGAAAACCACTCGTCCTACCAGAACTTGTAATAGCGAATTTTACTGTTGCCAAAACCTTCAAAACCACAAATTACAGTAAAATCGACTTCGGAGAAATTTATCGACTGAAAGACATTGCCAATCAACTTTCACCGATCCAAGAAGTGGATCAAGCTGCCCAATATTCTTCAGTCACGTTTGGTATCCTGTTAATTCTAGCATTGATCGCAATCATTGCAATTCTTGTGCTAAGAAGGGAACCCACCATTTGCAGAAGACCAAAAGAAAACCCAAAAATTCCAGATGAAGAAAAACCTACCGAAAATACTAGGAGTATTTTCTCGTCTTAAGGAGGGAGGAGTTAAATGGTCAGCTTCCCACAGAACCTGCAGATTCAGCACGCTCCCAGGCGGACGATTCCCAGAAGCTATTGCAGAGTGTGCATCCGCACCGAAGTTATAAATATTGCTTTGCTATAATCTAAAATCACTTTTACTCTATTTGCTTGCTAGTATTGAACTTAAATCCGTATTTTGTAAAATAAAATTATTTTTAAAAAGCGGTTTCAGTCTTCTCAAAATATATTTCGTTGCAGCATTTGTTAATGTGAATTAATTTTATTATACATACGGTTAGGATTACATAATATGTACTAGCTTTTATAACACTACTCTGCTACTCTGAACATGCTTTTTCTTATGTTGTCCTCCAGCACTTTGTGACTGTCTTTATGTTAGTGGATAATCTGTGGCTCGCATAGGTTGGTCAAACAACTAAAATGAGATATTATGTTATTAGTTTAACTTTGCTCATTTATATTACAATAATTATGTTTACTGGCAGTTATGTATTTGTAAGAACTGAGTTAATAACCTACCTTGTTAGATCGATCAAATTCATATACTACTTTCGGTTTGATTATTTCAGTTCTAATCTCAGGCTGATCTGGCTTTAATTTGTTGGGGTCACTGATTTGCTTTGAGATACTGCTGCTGCTTTGTTGTTTACATGTTAATTCGAGAACAATTGTTAGTTATTACATTTTTCTTTCTCTTCAATAGTAAAAACTAGTACCTGTTGCTTATTTTCTTCTAAGACTTGTTGATGTCTGCGTAGATTACTCATTGTTGTTGCTTCTCATAGTACTTTAGGGATTTAGGGCGAATCCCTCATATATTCTCCTCGTGGGTTTTCCAATATTTTTCTTTAATTTTCATTCAGTCGTAAATGTTGTACTTTGTTTTCCTTTCTTATGCTTTAGTGGATTTAGAGGTTATATTGTAGTTCCATCTTCTTACCGTCAATTGGGGACTTTGTTATTTGAGATTACTACTTCATATTTATCTTTTAACGTGGCATCATATAACTTTTGTAATATTCGATTGGTAGCCCTGAATAGTAGTAATGGGCTATCTTCCCATAATTGTTGCTGTCGATTTGGGTTTTTAAAGGTTTATTATTTCGTTTAGGAATATTTTCTATTATTTATTGAAAAAATGTATTTTAGCTCATTAATTGTGGCTTCCGCAGACGTTTTACAACAATAAACGAGAACTAAGTCGTTTAATATCTTAGAAGTATTCCTCGTATCCACTATTTCTTCATTTCGACTAGCACTACCATTTTTTTCTGATCCCGTGGAAGTGGAAAAAGGCAAATTGACTGAAACTGAAACCGATGATCTCGTTATTCTAGAAATACCTACCGGAAAGAGAGGAAGTGTTTTGCTGAAGTGTAGTTAGGTGACTCAGCTTTTAGTATTGCGTTTTATACGACCCTTCTAGGGGATATTGGGTTGGGTTCCCAGTTTGTGTTTTGACACGACCGATTTATTGGGATTTAAATACTACACTAGAGGCTTTCCGAGCTCATCTTATAAAACCCCCAAGGCAGTTGATCCTCCAGGCAACCCTCCAACTCAAGTGAGGGTTTTACTACCGGGTCCCATTGCAAGGTTTCACTGTCGGGGCCGGATTTTTATCGGTATTCGGAGCTGTTACAGGGTTTCGCCTTAGAGCCGAGACGTCCCACGTTCGTCTTAGTGTAGAGGCACTTTTACTTAGACTGCGGAGCTTGCAGCCTTTTAGCAGCAGACCTTCGGATCTAACGGCGTATCGTTGACTTTGATTTAATTTAATCTCCTTATTTTTCTTGTCAATTGATATAATATAGTTCTTAATATTTAAATATAAATTTAGCATTGTCGGCCAAGCTTTAAGATAGCTTTCATTAATTTTATTTATTTATCTGGTCGATTGATATAATTATTATGGCTTTCTATTGATTGATAACATTATTATTGCTACATTTATAATTGGCGCAGCTACTAGTTCATGCATACATATATGTAATAATCTTAGGTAAACCAAAGTGATCATTTCGGATATTAGTATTTAGAGTTTTTAGGTGTAAGGCATACAGTACCGAGATAACAACAGAATTAGTCTCAGTACAATCATCATAAGTACTTAATACTTTTTTTGCGGTCATTAATTTTTTTTAATTTCACTGGAAGGTTGTTGCTGTTTTAAATTTAAAAAAAAATCTAGAAGCCAATAGAATGAACACTTAATTAAGGTTGTGGTTTCTTGTTGAATAAAACGTGCCTAACAACCCCGTACAACACCAGCGGAGCTTTTCCAGTTTAACTGGTAGAACTGGTGGCGCTCACGAACTCCACTCCTGGAGCCGGGTACATCCCTATTACTCCTGGACATTGAGAGAGCCTTCGACCGGGTATGGCATGATGGCTTGCTGCATAAGCTATTCATCAAGCACAGCTTCCCATTGCACTTCGCAGCGCTATTAGAGTCGTACTTGGCCGGGCGCGCCTTCTCGGTGCGTATAGGTAAGTCCTTCTCATCCCGGAGAAATATTAAGGCGGGGGTGCCTCAGGGAACGGTACTATCGCCACAGCTATTTAGTTATTACATAGCAGATCTTCCCTCCCACCCTGAAACGTCCTTAGCGTTCTACGCGGACGACACAGCCCTCTATTCCCACTCCTACACCGCGCAGGAGGCGACAAACAAGTTAAGTGCACACATGGAGTTAATAACTCAATTTTATTCCGACTGGAAGATACGTCTCAACCCCGGTAAAACGGAGTTGGCCGTGTTCGCCAGAAAGTTTACCAATATTGAAACCGCCCCTATCCTCGTCAACAACATCCCCATCCATCCTAAAAATCCTGTAAAGTACCTGGGAATCATTCTTGATTCAAAGCTCAACTTTAGCAAACACATAAGTCATGTGCATGTCAAAAACAGGGACGCCCTGCAAAAGTTGAAGCCTTTGATCAGGAATGGTTCCTGTCTAAGCCCCTCAAATAAACTCATCCTTTATAAATCCATTATTAGGCCCTACCTGACGTATGGTGCACCGGTCTGGTGTTCGGTGGCCGACACACACCTCAAAAGACTGCAAATATTGCAAAACAGGCATTTAAGGGCTGTATTCTCGGCGAGTCGGTACACTAGAATACGGGACTTGCACGCCTGGGCAGGTATTGATTACATCAACGAATATGTTGATAAAATGGCGTGCAAGTTTTATACATCTGGAATACTCGGCTCGCCGAGAACTGCCCATATTGCAGATTTGAGGTTTGAGTCGGTCGGCAGACCCAAACACGGTCCCATACACCGAAAAACGTCGATATTCTTCCAGGCGCCACGGCCGCCCGAATAATGGATTTTCCTATCACCCCTCATCCCTAAAACTCACCCCTATCCACCCCTTCAGCGCCCCTGGGGTCGCCACGAAAATGCCGATACCAGGAGCACAGAAGTTGGACATCCCGAAATCATAGTCTATCGCTGCCCGAGGTAGGCCCCCTCCATCGCGCTGAAAACGCGGTGGGCGGGGCTTGTTAAGGGACCTCGACGGACTATATATACGGTCAAAAATCCGAACCATAGCAGTCTTAACACTGCTTTCGAGTCGTCTCCATGCTCCCCTGCTCCGGCAGGCGAAGTATGGTCTAGCGCGCCGAGACTATGCCTGATATCATGTTGCAATTCTCACCTCACTGAAGCTAGAATAACCTAGCTTCCTACCTTTCTACCCTATGTGTATGAATGTGTGTGTTTGTCCCGTATATGTGTGCGTATGTTATACCAAAGAATCGTGAAATGGGGTTTTTCCTACTGTTTTCCCCATGTTACTACCCCTCATCTATCCCTATCCCGGAAAATAAGTCATCAGTTCCATTGCCATCCGTGTTGTACTTATTAATGCAAAATTTCTGAAAGGCAACTGCCTAAGTAGAACAGTTACTTGCTGGGATGGTACCTTACTACTAGCCGAAACATGGCTAGGGCTTAACATCGGCCCATTTTGAATGTACACTGCGTGCTGAGAGGTGTCTGAGGCGCCTGTAGGGCGCTCGTAGCCTATCCGTACTATGTGTCGCGAAATATATAGCCATGTATAGTAGTCTAAGGTATATATTATCATTTGTTAACTACCTATTAATAAATGTTGCTTGCTTGCTTGGAGCCGGGTATTGTTAACACGACTCTCCGGTGTTAGGTTTGTTTTAATTAAAATCCTTTCATTTTTAATATTAATAAGAAAATCGTACTGCACTGTATATTTATATAGCTGTATTTATTTATCTAGTCAATGAAAATGCATGCAATCTACTACAGGCTACAGCATTCCTGTATATATTTATATATCTAGCTTTATCGATAACAAGTCACTGAAATAATACGTATTACTTTGAGAGGGTACAGCCACCTTAAATATCTATGCATTGATATATTTATATATTTACTACAGTTCCTGAAATACTATGGAATATGTAATTATGCCCTAAATCAATATTAATACACAACAGTTCAATAAAATGTTCTAAAATACGCTGGCAAATTATAGAGTCTTTAAGATGACTGAATTAGTAATGTTTCTATCTATATATTTATACGCAGGATAACTTACTCATGTCTTCAGGCCGCACTGTATATCTAGCACTGTTCTATCCATGATTTTATAAATAGCGGATTATTTTAGCCTTTTATGTGTATCACCTTAATTCGGTTTGTAAGAAGAAACGTTTACCCTTTTATTTTAAGCGTCGTCTATTAGCCGTCTGAAAGAAGGTATTTAATTAGTTTATGATCACTTTTCACTATCTTACTGTAAAACTCTATATTCACTTACTTAATTGAATTACTCCACTGAGAATTCATAAAGAATAGATATTTATGTTTTTAGCTTGGTTTTGAATATTATTAACTTGGATTTTACTTTATTCTTTAAACCAGTAGAATCTAACTGCCTTTTGGAATAAGAACTTGGAATTTTACCGGAGAGAGAGCGTATTTTGGTCATTTTGGGCTGTGCAGACGAATTTATATCCCTGCACGCGTCGCCGTCGGCCCGACTAAAATTATCCGGAATCGTAGTTAAAGTGTGTGCTCAGATCAAGTTCAAGAGATGGAAGTATCTCCTTTTATGGTAATATTCGTTTTCTTTGGCTCGAGATTCTTTTGCTAAGCGGATTAAGGTGTTGGCTGCCCACCTGGCAGATGAAGGGGAGCGTCGTGTAAGAACTTCATCAGACTGCGAATCTTATTGCTTGCTGTGATTCAATTATTCTTTTAACGCATGCATTTAAATAACACGAAAATTCGTTTCGATACATACGGGTTTTGAAGGAGCTAGAGAGGGCCTCAAAACCTGACACCCGGCAATATTGCTAATTGTCTGGTCAACGGCGACCATCTCCAGGTTTCGATGAAGGTCACTAGTACTGAAGTACCAAATAGGTATTCCTTAGAACCTTCTTCTATTATCTCTGTATGATGAGGATATTACTCTTGCTGATACAACCTTTGTGATATGTCATATGTCCACACTGGTTTAGCTACCAGTTTATAAAGTAGTATTTTGATATATAGCCAAGTAACCAATACATTTTTCTATGTTTAATACAGAATTCTGCTATTTTTTTAATACGTACTTTCCAACGAAATCTCGCGTCAAGTGTAATATCCAAATAATTTGCTAAATTAGCATATGCTATTGTTTATTCTCCATCTTTTGGTCCAAGTGTCAATTTGCTTAATACACTTTCCAATTTATTTGTTGTTTCTTCGTGATTATTATCTACAGCCAAGGCAACAATATCGGCTCCAAAAGGTTCAATCGTGTCATTTTCCACTTTAGAAATAACACTAAGAGATTACCGAATATATATCACACAGATCCAAAAACACTAGCTTGTGTTCCTATTTATTTTACATCAAAATGGTCTTCTTGTTTTATTCTAGA
This sequence comes from Pissodes strobi, assembly GCA_016904865.1. NCBI lineage: Eukaryota > Metazoa > Arthropoda > Insecta > Coleoptera > Curculionidae > Pissodes > Pissodes strobi. The sequence continues at coordinate 239,740 of MU182095.1, forward strand.
GTATCGCTTTAAGGTGTACGATCCTAATACTTAGGGGTATTGCTTGGAAGAAAAGTACTTTTGCTTTCTAACGATTTCTCGATAACATCAGTTATGTGAACTTTATCTATAGTTGAGTAATTCTCTCTAAAGCCAATCTGATGAGTTGAAATTAAATTTTTCTCTTTGATACTATTTTTTCGAATCGTTTCGAGATGACAGGAAGGAGGGATAGGCCTATAAGATGAAACTGTATGAGGTGTTTTTCCCGTTTTAGGGATCATCATGACCTATGCAGCCTTTCATATCCTAGGGACCCACCTCAATCTGAATGAAACATTAATAAGGTGTGTATGGTTAACTTTGGCTTTCTTTGGAAGTTGTTGAAAACTTTGCTAGTGATAAGATCGAACCCAGGTGCTTAACTGAGGTCGAATACTTTTTCTGTTTCACATCTGCTACATGATTAATAAAGTAATGAAGAAGTAGGCCTGACATCAATTTCTTCTTGAACATAATTTCTCCAGTTCGGTAACCCGTTCCCTAGCTTTGGTCGAGACGTATTTTTCAGATGTTCAGAAAATCTTGTTTTTGTACATCGTTTTTCGTCTGGCCGCCATCTGCATCTGCTTTCCTACTTGGAGGGCCCTTTTAGCAACATTTGTCAGGTCGATTGACTCAGTCAATGGGGGCAGCGTTATTTAAGTTGGTTTTGTCTGCAGGGGCTCTGGTTTAATGCCATTTCCCCATCAATTTTCGTTACTCAGAGATAAGTACTCTTATTTCATTGAAGATCTGCTAGTCAATCAGTCTACTGACTACTATATGAACGTTTTCCTTTTGGGTAACTGTGTCGCTAATCGTAAAAATAACAGTAGATTGATTGCTCATGCCCCATGCTTCTTTAATATAACATGTAATTCGTTACAAATAAATCTATCAAATCGGGTATTTTATTTAGATCGATAGACCAGTATGTTGATTTTTCTGTTGACCTCGATTCACATTTTTGCATTTCATCATTTTTAAAAGTTCTTTGCACTTAGTTGCGATTAGCAAAGTTTACTAAATAAAATATAAGTTCCCCCACTCTCGAAACACGCAAAACCGGCTAGGACCCCTCCCCCTCGTCCCGCTCGAGGATTGAGTCTCCGCCGATGCATATGCATACACAGTTGTACACGGTATTTGACCGTACAAAGTACAAAGTTTACAGAATATGCAGGTAGCTGCGGCACGCTTGTGATGTCAATGCATCAAAGTTCCGACAGTGAGTGAGACAACTTATATTTATTCTGTAAACTTTGCTATTAGTGTAAAATAATCTAGAGGCCACCACTGAGTATGGTTTGCATTGAAGTTCGTTCTAAAACCATGCTTATTTAATAAGTCTG
>MU182095.1:241512-253489 GCA_016904865.1 Pissodes strobi
TTGTTAGGACATGTCTCGAGAGGCAATAGACTGAAGAATATTACAACATGCTTTGGTTTGCACTTACCGAACTAGGCTAAGATTTTTTTTCGATTTTGCAACCTAGTGTCTTATGATGCATAATGGATTCCTTTATGATCATTGCGCTTCTTCGTTACCTGCATATGTTTGACAATTAAATTATATCGCAAATTCGAATGTTTTTCCATAGAGAAATGGCAAATAATGATATATAATTTTGTAAAAAAAAAATATATTTCAAAAGATTTTAACCCTGAAACAGAACAAGATAATGGCCACATACCGTTTGGATTCGTAAAAAGTTCTATCTATTTACACCACTCGTAAATATGGTAGGTGACTGTAAAACGAATGTCGGATTAAAAGTACTTCTGCAAGCACTCGTTAATAATCTAAAATAATTATTTTTGAGATTTAGAAAGAACGATGTAATGACAAAGTTTATTCTCTTCCCACAGGCAATATACGACATGCTCGGCGCATGCTCATCCAACAGACCGGCAGATTCGGCCGATGAGAGGGCGAAGAACATCTTTGCCAAAATGGACGAAAACAACGATGGGCAACTAACCCAGGACGAATTCCTGAAAGGGTGCTTGCAGGACGAGGAATTGTCAAAAATGTTGGCGCCTTAAGAGGGTACAACAGACAAGGAGAAGTATATAATGAGAAAACGGTGTGGATTTTGGGTCTTTTTCGTAAAAATATCCGATAAAATTTAAATTTTTGTCGTAGGTCATATTGTTGTTTTAACAAGAACACTGCCTGTATTTTGTAGCGTATAGCCTGCCTGAAAAAATAATTTTAGGCAAAAAATCAAACTTACTCGGTGAGACCATTTAACGGTTAAATTTAATAATCGATTATTTTAAATGATTTCTTTCATTAAAACATTAGAAAGGCTTCTTCTATTTTGAGCATAAAAACATAAAATCTCTAAAGAACTCATTTGGAAATTATCATCCATGTTTTTTTACTTGATTAATAAAATAATCTTCTGGAAGATAAGGGGAAACTTAAACATTTATCTTCCTAATTATTATTTTTCCATGTTTATCCAGTTAAGTTTTTTATAGGGCTTAGGTCATCATTTGTCATCAAAGATTAATTCATAATGCTAGAAATAATAGAGATAATGTTCGTATTTAAAAATTCGTTGTAACGATTTTGCAATAATCTAGTATTGAAGACTATTTGCCTAAGACGCCTAAGTTTCTCCAATAATAATTGGTCTTGAAACAGTCAACATAAAAGCGGTTTCACCTATGAATCCTCTTAAATTGGGTCTAAGATGGAGCAGTTGGATTATAAGGGCAACATTGGAAAGGTTTAGTTTGTTGAAAATTACTTTCGTGGTTGAAATCCCAACATACAGCAGTGGTCGCGTATTTCCTCCTGCTGATGCCAAAGTTCTGGTACATGAAAACGTCACGAATGGAGGCTCAAACAAAATCAGCCGTTACTGTTGAATAAGATAATACACAAACTTTAAAACTGATTTTCCTCTGGCATACAGCTTTCCAGTATGCCAGGGTTCCAAACTGTCATCTTCATGATTCTATAAATGGCAACGATGAGTGAAATTAGATAGGATTCAAAACGAAAGATTTCATGTCCCACTCGTCGTCGTTGTCATCGGCTTTATTAAAAAATAAAACAAATAGAGCTTTTGAACTTGGCCAATTTCCCAATAGCTTAAACAAATTTTCATTAAAACCTGTATATAAAAAGGGGGGAAACATGATATGGGATAGTTGTGGGCTTGTACGGCTTCTTGGTATTTTCTCAAGAATAATCCAATAAGATTGGCGCATTTATGAAATAATTTTTAATACTTACAGCATCAAAGTATGGGTTTCGCAACGAAAAATCTACTGATCAACTTATAGATGCAAAAATAGACAATAACATAAAATGTCAATATATGTTTTTATTTGTCTCATTGGTTTTGTCATCACATGAATTAGAAGCTCTAGGTATAAGTGGAAATGTTAACAGTTTTTTGGGCTACGAATATTTTGAATAGTTCTAAGGACTGATGCTCCAAAAATATGCTCATTGTCGCACAACAATTGCATTGAACATTAAGCTTAGGGTCAAGGGTTATGAAGTTCAAACTCCATTAAATTTAAATCCGAAGAAATTCTCACATAAATATAAATTTATCTTCATAAAATATTATCCTATATATACGAAAACCAAGATCGATGTATCATAAATCCCGTCATACATTATCACAATACAGGGCAAAAAAAAATTTTGAAATCGTCAATATATGCTCGCTGTAAACTGTATAATATATTGCCTTTTAAAATAAGGCAAATTATATGGGAGTTCTTATTTAAATATAGCTTCTGCTGCATAAATGATTAAATTTTGGCCTCTTGAAATACGTATCATATATTACCTCTTGAAATATGGTAAATTTAGACAGAATATAAGGGAGCTCTTATTCAAATATAGCTTCTAATGTATAGAGAATTATATTTTGGCCTGCAGCTAATTAATCGAAATTAGTGTTTTTTGTGGCTGTTTTTGCGTGTGTTGTATTTCTTTGCGTGCGTATTTTATCTACATTTTGTAGTTGAATCATCATTATGTTTAGCATACATAAATTCCTTCACTTTGAGTTTTCACTATATAAAGTATCAGGATAATCTCAGAGCTTGTCCTCTAGTGCAAGGATATAATAGAAGGGTTAGTAAGAACAACTAAATAGATAGTAATGTCGACTACAAAGACTTCTACAGCCAAATCTAGAGGGACTTACAGGTCTAAATTTAATTGAATCCGTTTTTCTTATTGAAAATAATGTATGTTCTATAGAAACTGTTTCAAGACCAGTTAGTGGCGGACTTACCCTAAGGCCCGGTAGGCCCGGGCCTAGGGCGGCCAGATTTTAAGTTGGCAATAAAGTAATTTCATTATGTAGTCTATATGGTGGATGCTGAGAAAGGGGCGGCTGATAGCTTGGGGCCTAGGGCGGCCGAGACTGCAAATCCGCCACTGAGACCAGTGGTTGACATTATTTTATTTTTCTTATGTGTGAATAATAATATTTAGAATTTTGAAATGTAATATATTCACTAGTAGTTTTCAGCACAAGATTACTGAAAAATCGTTAAGATAAATCTAAAGTTATTTCTTTTATTTGCTACATCATGAATCAGACATAGGAAGTACCATTGTTGATGTCAAATCATATCCTAAGCGAACATCTTTCGGATTACCTACTTTTTTGCAACTGAGGTTAATGTTGGGAAACATGAGACTAGCGGTCTACACTAGAAGTGAGGTTCCCATGTATTTTGTGGCTATTTTTATTGGCTTTACACTTCTATAACCCTGTTCAAATATATTATCTAATATAGAAAGGACTAAAAGGTGTTCCAAATTTTACAAAAACTATAGCCTCCCAAATTTGTAAAACAAAATGCAGATTATTTTTGCTCACATACGTGCACTATTTGGGTTGGTAATGGACTAATGGTCAAGATTAAGAAGCTGAATGCCTACCGTTTGTTTCTAGTCTGACTAGTTAGATATGATTTCTATTTCCTCTTATTTAGTTCTTCAATACGCAGATAGTGAGCAATACGAAAACCTAAATTTTGTGCAATCAATCTCAATTTTTTTTTAGATTGCGAAAGATAGTAAATTGTATAGTAAAAGTATTTTTAATTTGTCAAACGTTACCAAGGATATAAACTCCTGCATTTAATCTTTATTCAAGAGAATTTCTAGCTGAAAAGTTTCTAATTTATATTATACAGATCATTATTTTTAGCATTCGCTACTAAAACTCAATAGCAAACCACTGTATATATTTTTCAACAAATTTCATTTCAGCAAATGTATATGAGTTGCAAGTTTGGATTTTTGTCTTATAGATTTTGTGTTGACGATCTGCTATTTCGGAATAATTGACACTGTACATGCTAACCTATAATCAATGATAAGCTACCATTGATGCTGCAAGTTGGTTGATATTTCTATGTATTTATGTTTAATCGGAAGCAGCCGAAAATATCCATGCTGCAAGCTGGTTGATATTTCTATGTATTTATGTTTAATCGAAAGCAGCCGAAAACATCCAGAATCCACCATGTGTTTCTCAATATGGCGTCTATTGAACGGCCTCTTAATAAGGCAATAACGCTACTCATGGTAACCCAGTGGTTTCGGGTTGATAACCCGGTTTGTAACTGGCACAATCGTATGTTGAGAGTTGAAAGACTTTTTACCATATTAACTTATTGATGTAGATGGTGCTTGAAAAAGCGAAAGAAACTGTCGAAAAGTTTTTGTAATATATAGTACCTCTGTGGAAATCGCTTGAATCACTCAACTTATCTGGATTGAAAACGATTTTTTAAAAGGTATTCGGCGTTTATCGTGTATAATTCTGTTGTCCGCATTTAATATACTGACAAATAGATTAAAAAACTTATGACTAAAGCCATTGATATTTATATCTAATACTCTTCATAATTGTGTAAATGTCATAACTCTTGTAGCAAAAATTAAGAACATGCTTGAATCTGCCTGATTCTCAATAGCTATTAGGTATTTTTTCCCTCTCCTCTTACCGTTAGCTTGCTATATTATTATTGTCCAATTCCACCATGTAACTGGTATTTTACCGAAACTGTGAAAATACTATTGCGAATTAAAAACATTTTTTAGTTCAAAATACGCACAAAATATCTATTACAGATTTGCACAAGACACAATAGTCCTTATATCGAAAACGAAATAAATGATGGTTGTCAATAAAATTGTGTTAAAAACTTCAAATTCAGCAATCAGGTATATACAGGAGTTCAGGGGTAATTTTTTAATAAGTATTATAAAATATTTAGTTTTTAATCCGCATTGAAATTGTTAAAAATTATGTGATCTCGTTTATATTGAACAAGCATTTACCTAGACGTAGCTTAGAATAATCTAAGAAACACTATTCAGTGTAAGATTTAAGCTATTTAGTCAATCTACGTTAAGAGATTATTAAAGACGGCGCTTTAGATATTGTCAATTATATCAGCAGGCACCTACATGATACCACACATTTGCAAGCATGGCATTATCTTGGAGGGATGTTTTATATTTTTTCTAGTTGGACATTTCAGTTCTGTCGTATAATTTTTAAAATAGATTCGTCTATCACTTTCTTAGTGAGTTTATTAGCTTCCTCGTTTCGTAGCCTAAATAGTTTTTCCTTGACAACTCTGTTACTGGTCTGGCTTTTGTGGAGCCAATGTAAAATGAGATTATTTATTATCTTAATATAATTTTATATTAATCTAATTGTAAATGCATCAGTAAAGATGGTTTTAGTTCCATCTATTCTCATTGTAAACGCCCTCTGCTCGATTTTCGGCACCAGTTGTAGAGATGATTGCAGTTTCTTCTTTAACAAAAGTTTCACTGACTTCCAAACTTACTTCCTTGGTAATTTTACTTACGAAATTTTGTGGGCATTTCTTCCACAAGCAAGGTGGTCCAAACCGAGCTTAATTCGTTAGTTTTATTCAGATAAATCGACTATAGACTAAAAATCTTAAAATTAATCAGTAAAATTTCAAGTAGGTCAAGATATGACAACCGCTAAGTTAGCACTTAGCATAGGAGTTCGCCAGGACGCATAGATACATCCAAAACTTATTACTTGTAGATATCTTCAAAAACATGGGATGATTAACGAGTGAAGATTCAAGTTGTAGCAATAGTATCATTTTAGATTCTTCGATTAGTAGCAGTACTGAAAATCAACCATGAGCCAAGAAAATAATAAACAAATTATACATAAATATATTCGAACGGTATACATTTAGAGTAGGAAGAAAAAACGATACTGCAGAAATTAAGGAGATGATTGAACTAACCTGCAATCTATCACTTGAGCCATATTTTTCATGATTCCATAATATTAGCCCGTAATCACGACTATTTTCGAAATCATGATGTTTTACCAAAAATTAAATAGGTGTGCCGTGCGTTCGTCTATCTCATCCACTTAACAATCATTAGTAATGGAATATTTAGAAGAAAATGTTATAAAGAAACTTGCTTTTTATATAGTTTTTTCGAAAGATTTGTGACGATTGTTTAATCTGCGGTATCATAAGATGTCATCTTGACCGCAAGACGTAATACAATTGACAACTGATATTGAATATAATAAAACATGACTCGATCGATATCTAAATTGACACTCTAGTCATCCAAATGAATAAAAAGCAGCGTTAAAATAAGCCTAACAGACTGAGCAATTGCATTAGCAACTCCAGAATATCGACCCAAAGCTCTAGGCACAAATAAAAACTAATTAAGAATCGTTTGCCATAAATAAATATAATAAGAATTTTTGAACAACGCACTCATCTATTTAAAACAAAAAACGTCTGAAAGTAATAATAATAACAATAAATATGGTGCATGGCCTATCAAAATACATCTTATTAAAGCAAATATCACTGTTTTTAATAAGAGAAATTAACTATTAAACTCCATTCGCACCGCTAAAAAGTAAAATGCCGCACATAAAGAAATCTAACGTATTCAAATCGCTCTAATATATTATATATTTCGGACGGCCAATAAACACCAGCATTGGTTACCGTTTACAATTTCGAATTTAATAGTATATACATGTTTAAGCCGTAATAAATACCAGCTTTAAAATTAGTTTATAGATTCAACATGTGTTCATTGTAATATTAATTGCTGAAAATTCAACCATTATCACTTATAATTTGATTTTTTTGAAAATACTTTTATGGTTCCAAAGCAACTTGTAACATATACAGCATATTTAACTATCTGTGGAATCACTTTATTGCCATCTACATGCAGACTTTCTGAATTTATAGTTTGAAATTACAGTTATATGCCTGGGAAACCATCCCGCATACAGAGTCTCCACCCTCATTCTAAAGAGCTTAATTATAAGAATTTGGCAGGATATAAATAATCATCAGTTTCTCGTCATATTCGAATTAGTTTTTTTCGTAATCCACTAGTGGATAATAATTATATTATTGTAATTATAAAACATTTTTGTTACTTGCTAGCTTTGCGAGTAGTTGGTTAGCTATATTAGTGTATTTGAGCTTAATTCAGTCAGAAACGGCAGTAAGATATTGCAGGGATCAATTCTGCGGCTAGGAGTCGCATGGCGCAAATGATAAGATTTATTTATGTGACCAATCGCGTGGCAGTATTTACGACTGGTTCTGTAACGCGGAGGCTTCCTAAATACGCACTCGGGGAGTGTGCTTGACGAAACTTGAAATGTCGAAACGGTAGCAGGTAAAAGGATACATTTATGTTTGTTCACAGTGCACCTCCTTGCTATTTACAATCCCAGTACCTTATTGCTGAAGGAATGGTAGCAGAAATTAGCATTATTTCATTGCTGTCATTGCAGAAATGTGTTTCATATAGAGGCTCGTGCTAGTATTATTTGCAACCTGTTGTGTACCTTTACCCGATTTGTTTTCGCCCCATCTATCCCAAGAAATTACATCTGTCTCTAGCTCAGTACTGTCATGTTTATTATAAGTCAGCTTTTGATCTACTGCAATTTCTAAAAATTACTAGACCTGTATTATGTCTGTGTGTAATGAAGATTCACAAATTCGGTCGAATTCGTAACAAAGTGTCGTCTTTTCTAATCCCTTAAGGACCATATTCTGATTACCCCTTTGGACCAGAGTATAGTCTGCTAGAAAACCCTATCTATTTACCACTTTTAGACATCACAGATTTTTATACACTGTATCTACTTAGGTACCAAACCCTCTATCTTTCTATGTGTATATCTTTATATCTATGTTAAGGATCCAATATCATTCAATGATATAAACCAATATATATCAAGTCTCGAATTTTGAAACTAGTCTCTTATCATTTTTAGATGCATATCTTTAAGTAGTTTTTTACGTACTTTCTTATATGTAATTCGTCGTTATTAAGTTATATTGATTTGTTTAGATTTTTCAACAAATGTATGGAAGAATTATAGAAAATTATATGTGCAAACAATATAGTGTAACAAGGTGGTTACCGAAGAGTGGATTCCTTACTAGCCAATCAGATGTTCAACTAGGTCCAAAATATTAATACTCAAACTAAACATGGGAGCAGATTTACAACGTTTAGGTGTGTTCACTCCTCGGTAACCATGTATATAAAATATATGTCAAAATGTTATAGATAACATGCGAATTAGGCATACTTACATATTCCAATCATATTCTCATAATACCAGGCATTTCAGTACAGAGCATTAATTATTTATCGACATTATCCAATCCAATTGCACTTACAAGAAAAAGGGACAATCGTCAGATTTATCTAAAAGATAATTGCCGAATTTTGAAAGACCTGCGCAATACTTGCTTTGTTCGGTTAGAGCGTCAGAATCCTGATTTAAAAGGTTTGCGTGTTTATCGGTTCGAACTACCTACAACTGAAATCGAAAAAGTTTCTATCATGCGATTATGTAATGTTAGCAATACGATATAATATAAATATTTAATACAATATATTACGTGAACTTTTTTGAAAGCTATATATGATTTTGGACTAAAAACAGACAGACAGATTAAAACTATAATATGCTTTTCAAAGTGCTAAGTTATTTACCCGTTATTTACTTGCAGTCTCTAAAAACGGAAAATATCTTATCCGCAAAACTATGTTTTTATTGTGTTAGAAAACATATATTACGTATTTCATCTTTGGAAGATATGATGTCAGCATTCTACCAGCGCACAGTAGCAAGAGGCGTGGATAGACTCGCTTCGAACTCTTCAGCTCAAGTTTAGAAATTATGTTTTCTGATTGAACACTTCACCTTTCCTTTTTATGTTAATACGAGTTTCACTAGTTCAGCCTTAACACGGAAGCGATCTAAGTATTTTTGCTATTCTTTGTTTCGCATCTGTAGTAAGCGGTTGTTTCCTAGGCAATGGATAGCCATAAATTGGTCTTTATTTAGCATTTTGACGTTTTGCACGTAACGTAACCAAGTGCAAGGAAATAACGTTTTTTAATCGATGCTTAACAGCTAAAATTATCGGCACGAAAAGCTAAGGGACCTTTAGTATTTTCAGTTCATTCCCGCTTACCGGCATACAAGGTTCTTATCCTACACGGGATTTATAGTTCTTTTATTCACTAAAATTTTCGGCTTAAACTAACTATTATGATTTTGTCCCTCTGTCGTTATTAGTCTAAATAAAAAATCGATCGGTAAGTATGTCTATATGTCTAGTTAACAAATTGCAAGTTTAGGTCTTTCAAAAATATTTTAAAAGTTATTTATCGTCGATAGAACTGGCTTACGCGGTTTATTGACGGATTTCTGTACCTTTTAGTCCATGTTTTTTTATTTATTTTATTAAAAAGCACATTACCTCTTTGTAAGTATGTCTGGTTGCCTGGGTGATATTGAGCAGCAATTGAGGTTACGTAAATTAACAGAACTGCTTGCGAATTTGCCGATAGCCATAGAGAAGGCAACTTTGTCTATGCCGATAACTAAAAAAACATAGACATTAAAACCCTGTACTATAGATAGTTGAAGGAAGAAATACATTTAATCCGGATGCACTGGCTTATTCCTCATCTTTGTAACACTGACGCAACCATGTCTCTAGTTCTAGCCAAGAAATATAACTTCGATTGTCATTGTGCATATTTAAAATAATTACATTTAAATAAGTGAAGTCTAGAGCAGGTCCTTGGAACACAAAGTTGAAGGTTGTTCACAAACAACTTATCGGATCCATTTAGAATTTTACGTAATGATATGGATAGAGGTGCAAATGTTGATGTATAATAGTCCTGTAATTTTAATGACACCCTCCAAATTAAATTTTTAATGATATATCCCAACATTGAAATACATATTTTATGCACATATGTAGCTCAATAAACGGTATCTGAAACAAACATATAGTAGGTAAACAAATCAGCACGGTTAAAACTATTAGCGAGCAGTGCCGTTTGTTAAAAATCGTCGTTTCAGAGTCTGATAATTTATTTTTATTAACAAGTTTTGAAAGGAAAATTTACATTTTTTGAAACAAAAATAGCTACGGTAGTGGTATGGCATCTGTATATTTTATGGCTAACGACGTTAACATCCACCCCATGTCCATTTAGAATACTTTCTTTAATCCGAACACCATGGATCACAGTATATCATTTTAAAAAAATGCATATTATGCCAAGATGCATACAAATGGTAATAGTAAAGCTGGTATCGCGTCGATTATCCAGGTGCCAGGAAACGCTTATTGTCGAAGTGAATTGCTGAATCTAAAATAACCTTAAAAATTACAACAATTTGTTGAATGAAAAATAAATACTTTATATAACATAGTTTGGTGGCTATATTTTAAATTTCAAATAACGGAATAGATCTTAACGGGGTCCAGATTATGTATTGCCCAGATTTAGCTCCCCTTTCCCATAAAAGGGATATCTTGAACCTTTCATATTCATATACTTTGTTAGCTGACACGTAACCAAACTTTTGCATACACCAAATTTCCGCAATTGTTACTTACTGTATAACGCATAACTTAGTGGGAGACTATGGTAATACAATAATAAAAGTAAAAATGCAATGAATACACATATTATATTCAAATATCAATAAGGTGCTAAACCAACACAGGGAAAATAAAGGACATATGCATACAAAACAAAAAATTGGTGTGTGCTTAAGACCGCACGACAGAAGCGAAAACTTCAATAAGCGTTTGTCAGAATTTAGATCCGAGCCTTCGTTGCAGAGATACGGGCGAACAACGATTTTCCCCCCAAAATACCTAAATTAGAGCCCCGATCCCCCCGTTTAGTCTAAGGTGGCCCCCCATGGGACGCACCTACCATAAAACTTTCGACCCCGTACCCCTTCCCGTTCTCCCGAAATTAATTATTTAATTTTTTCCTTCTCTCCCCTCTCTTGGCCAAACGGGGGGAGGTACGGGGTCCCGTTTTCGTCCAGGATCTTCTTTTTACCCCGGGTACATCCCCTGAAAATTTCAGCCCTCTACCTATATGGGAACATGCCAGTAGAAGGAGCGTTACGTTACATATCCGAGCATGACGCGTGACGGCTCGGTCTCATTCAACCCCCGCAAAAAAAAATCGCAAAACGCGCCTAAAGAAGTTTTCACTTCAAAAATTCGTAATAATTCAAAGCAAAGCTTAAAATTTATAATACAAATACATAATCATAACTCAAACTAACCCAATAAAATATTCTTTATTAAAACGTGTTATTTAAGAATTCATAAATATGATAAAAGCTCTAGCACAAAGTAATTTCTTTACCTCCGTTTTAAATTTGATCAATTTTGAGTTATACTTATATTCTTTTCATAAAAGAGTTTTTGCTTCCATCTATAATATAGTAATTATTACTGCCAAATACATACCGGTTTTAAGATCAATTAATGAAAAAAAGGCTGTGGTTTTGACGAATTTGTTAGAATTGATTTTTATATGGAATTCAAACTTAAATCAGATGTCGATACAAATTACAAAGCCTCATAATTATTTTCCTCGGTTGGAATCTCAAAAAACATGCATCAGTCAGATGAATATCATTCAAAGCACACCCAAAAGGGGCCACAATAGTTTTTGCAACATTTGCTCCACACCAAGAATTTATATGATAACTGCTACGGCAATCGCATAACTGAAGCGTGTGTAGCAGTATTCTGTGATTAAAGTAGTGAAAGGCTTTCGATAAATCACAGAGAAAATCCGCGACCGCATATTTCCTTTCTATCAGTCCCATGTGAACAATTTTTCGACAAATGAGAATACTGCTTACTCATTAGTACTCTTTATTGCCTGAAGGCAAAAGTGGTGTGATCTATTTAACTAATGTTTCTACAATTTCTGATAATGGAAGTAATAGCGCGCTGGGTCT
>MU182095.1:263489-299213 GCA_016904865.1 Pissodes strobi
AGAGCGTTCTGACGGCAGCGGTACGTACTTATAAGGTACCAAGGAAACGTTTTATACAAAATTCGTGACTACACCTTATCAGTTCACTTTTTCGTAGCCAGCTCTTAGACCATTAGAGGCATGTCTAATCATTGTCAGCCGATAGCTAAAGGTATGAATTGATTCCGTGTAGCATAGAAATCGATCAACTATTCAGTAGGCCCCATTTCGGGCATGGCTACTGCACCTAAGCGCTACATGCCTCGGTCACCTTATGTTCTAACCCTATCAGCATCAGTTGTGCTGCATAATTCTAAGGTAGGTACGTCACAAATACTTTTGCCGTGACTTTATGGCGCTCTCTAGTAAATGTTATACATTTTTATATTGTTTATTAATTGATTAATAAGTATATTAACTGTTCTGTTTAATATTAAAGGCAAAAGAGAACACCCTGTAACCATCCATTAGGGGTATTGTGAAAGATGAAAATACCATAAGATCTTAGTAATGTTTCAAATTTATACACCATATACCGAATTACTTTGCGTAAAACATTTGCATTTTAAATTATTCCTCTTATTGGTTGATGCTTTTACATCTTTCACTAATCCTGCATAGCTGTAAGTTGGGTGATGATAATGTACAGTATGTGTGAGAAGTTCTGGAACGATCGATTATTTCATAAATGACGCAAATTTGAATTTTCAGAATTTCTTTATCAAGAGGCTTGTACAATAAGTTGTGGTACATCAATGTTTAAACGGAATTCTATATATATTATAGAACTTTTGCATGTTTGTTGATATAGCATACCCAAATATTTTAGAAATATTGCAGTTCGCAATGTTACTGTCTTTCAGTCTTTGTAGAAACTAAATGGCTTAAGTCAAAGCGGAACAGTTTGCATTTTTTATTCTTAAATCGACAATTTTCTGATTGTTGGCAATAAAATATTTACTTCTGCTTAGACGAGAAGTTAATGTCATTTAAGTTTGAGAAATTTAAAAAACGAAAGAGCTAACGGTTTTCATGTAAGTTAAATCGTTTGTATTAAATAGCTATTCTATATATGCTTGAAATGTATATTTTTCAAAAATAGTTCAGTTCAGTTCAGTTGGATACAGTTATAATATATCAAATGTGTTTAAAAGTAATCAACAAGTTAGTAAGGGTATAATAATAAATCTTCGATCGACCACGGTTTCTTGGCCATTCCTAAATATTTGATACACTTTACGTTTTAGAAAACTGTAAACAGTTGCTCTAACTTGCTCTATTTATGAAATAATGGACTGGTCCAGTACTTATCACTCACATTTTATGAAATACCGATAATATCAACATTTGAAAGAATTCTAGGTGTCTCGTGATACTTGCTGAGCCTTTTTAATTTCTTGTCACTTTCAAATATTGTACAGGTACAGGGTAACTCGAAGAAACTATTATCAACTTTAAGTTTTTACTTTTATTAATTTATTGATTCAATAATTTACGTTTTCAGTTTTAAAAATAACGACATCAGATGCTAGATTACAGAATCTCACTGGCGGCAGCGTTAGCGAAATATAAAATCAGAACCACAAGAAGAGTGTTCAATAGAGTTGGCATAGGTTCCAAGTTCTTAGAACTACCCTGTATAATTTATATTTTGAATATAACAGGCATTAAAATATAATCTTCGGTTTTATGCCTAAAATGGTGTTGATTTTGAGGCATATTCTGTATATTATTATCACCTTGCGAATTAATAGGATTTCACTTTTCGTTCCATAATATTTATTTAATTTTTAGTACAAGTGAAAAAAAAACGTGCATTTACGGTAGAAAAGAAAATACTCCAAAACATGTTCAGACGACGTTAGTTTGTTTCGAGGAGGGTGATTGAGAACGTCTAGTCATGGGTAAACAGAATAGTAAGCTGAAACCTGAAGTATTGGAGGACCTGAAGCAAAATACTGAATTTTCAGGTAAGTTTTCTACTGCCGATGTCCATCGTTCAAATGGGAGCCCTCAGCCTTTGGGGGGAAGCAGAATTTTTGAAAGAAGGTGTGTAATGTTCGTCGACCGCTCAGTAAATAACACGGAATATTTCTCGCATGAGTTCAAAATTATTCCGACATAAATAAATACCAAATCACTATAAGACAGTGACGGCTCGTGGCTTTACCGTCAGGTGAGGCAAAAGGTCGCCTGAGGCAAATGCGCCGCATATGAAAAATTTTTGGGGTCCTACGCCCAAACTTTTACCAAAAGTCGTTAAGAAAACACCACATGCAAACATTTTGATGGCTCATTCGCGATAGTGCTAAAATAGGTATAAAATTGTAATTAACTCATATATAAAATATTGCTGTGAAGGTTTTTTTTCATATTATATATTTTTATTCACTAAATAAAGTAATATTTACGTACAATAATATAAATAAAAATTACTTATCTTAAAAACTATATCAAACACATATTACTTACCAAATCATATTACATTTTGGTCTTCTTAACCACTGAGAAAAGGCTAAGCTTGGGTTAAGTCTATAGTTTTTCATATACAAAATCGATTCTTCTATCCTTCAGGCTTGCAAATTTGTCAATTTTATCTTTTTAAAATGGTTGAGTGCTCATTAATTCATTAAGCAGTTCCTTTTCAATCGAAATCTTTGATAAATTTGTAAGTCTGTTTCCGGTCATTGAACTACGTAAATAGGTTTTAACCCTTTTTAGGCAAGTAAAACTTCGTACCACCGAAACGCTAGTAGATGGAATTGTCATTATTAAGGAAAATAGTTTATATACTTTTTCTATTCTTATTTTCAGCAATATTTTTCTTTAAAGTTTGTGGCTCAAGGTCTTTAAATTTTTCATTAGCCCAAATAAATTATAGCTCAGAATACAGTTTTTGAGAATCGGCAAATATATTAGGGTAATAGTCTTAGCTAATGCATCGGTAGGATTTTTTTGGAGTAAGAAAAAATAAAAAGATAAAAAAAGATATTTATTAAACTAATTATCTATTCAATTTTGAAGTGTCCAACAAAGTGATACACTGAATTTTTACTAAATCTCGATAACAGTGGTAGTGTCTAAAACTTCGTAATATAAAACTTTATATTTTTCAAAAACTTAATACTGAGTTAATGTGGATCTTGCCTGTCCGTCTCGTTGTTCAGTTGGAATTGGCGTTCTTAAGCAGCTCCATAGTTTTTATTTGAGAGACAATAATTAATATACACTGGCCTCTTTTCTAACATATCAAACAGTACATCCGTGAAAGAAAAATATCGCTAAAGACTAAAACTAAATGTGCAAATTCAAAGTATTAATATAATTTAAGAAGCCCGCACTCTGTCTAATAGAATCTTTTTAAGTCCTTCAAATCATCATTTGAGCACCATGAATTTTTTCCTTTACCCAATAAAATGCACGGCCAGCAATACAAACTCTGTTTATATAAACTTCCGCCAAGCCTTTTATTATTTTCGTACAGGAAGTATGAAACGCTCGCGAAGTATCCCGACGACCCACCCTTTTTTCGCTAAAAATTGCCGTTATTTTTGGCGTTGGCCGACTCTCCAAAATTTTCGGCTTTTCCACTTTAGATCGTAGCTAGGAAGGAGTTTGAAGCAAATACAAAACAATATCGTGAGAGAGATTCGTTTCAACCCGAGTTTTAACCTATCTTCTAATTTTTTAAATTAAAATACCTAGAGAATACAAGAAAACTAAACCGCAAAACGCAACAAAAAACAAAAAATAATTTTAATAAAGATAACCTTGGCACTGCATTATTAAAATAAAACGCAAATCAGCTTTCGTGGCTGTAAGGGCCCCCTTACCTTACCTTACCTCCTTATTAACAACACAACCATACAAAACAACAGCATTAATTATTATTTTTTAAACCGGAAAATCCGCCTCGAAAATCTAAAGTCACAGACACAGACCAACCACCGACTGATAGGGACGCGCCATTTCAATCATAACGGTTGTGATCGACGTGATCTAATTTTAATTAGGAACAAAAATCTGATGACCTCACACCTGACAAGACACTTATTGACCCTTCAAGAAGAAAAGGGAATAGCAATGTGATGAGGAAGTTCATAAAATAACGTTGCCAAGTTTCAAATAGGCATCTACCCCTAATACTATGAAACAAAGGATTGTACATTATTTATTTTGAATGTTGGGTCTTAAATTTTATAATACACCTTAAAACAGTGGAATCTACCTATCAATCATTTCTAGCTTGTTTTTTATGTTTTTAAAAAAGAATGATTTTAATAAAAAGTCCTTGTTCAAAAACAAAGGCAACATCCAAGCTACTGCTAAAAATTATATATACGGCTACTAAAATTCGCCGATTTAAAGCCCCGTCAACTAAACGGGTGGGTTAGTACCATGATACAAAGAATAACCTTTGTATCATGGGTTAGTACTATACCCGCAATGCATGACGCGTATGAAGCAAAAATTTGTGAGCTTACTACAGCTATGTTATGCGGTCGGGTAACGATTTGACCGCAATATTTTAAACTTTGATTGTATTTTTATACTTTTATGATTGAAAATTAGTAAAAAAAAAGTTTTATATTTATATAAACATTACTTTAAAATTTCCGATTATATTGTAATTTTTACTTGTGAGGCCCAGCCTCAGTTGCTTTATACGACGAGCCGCCACTGCTATAAAGTCGCGACTTTTCTTAATATTGATATCTTTTAACATCAGGCGAGCCTCTCCGTCTTATCAACAACAGGTGATGGTTGAACAGCAAAAATGAAACGGTTACAAATGCAGTTTTAGTACAATTCAAACTGACAATAAATCATATTCTTTTCTTTCATTTTGTAGTTTACAAAATTTATTAAACAAATTATCTATCTTAGATGCTGAAATTCAAGAATGGTACAAGGGTTTTCTAAAAGACTGTCCTAGTGGTCATCTGTCAGTGGATGAATTCAAAAAAATATATGGTAATTTTTTTCCATATGGAGATGCGAGCAAATTCGCCGAACATGTATTTAGGTGAGTAACTGATTATTTAAGTATTGCTGAATTAATACTAGGGGCGGCTAGACACATTTAGGTTTTAGGATGTGTATTCGTAGAGTGAAGAGTTCCGTTCGATAAAACTTTTAAAATACTGTGTTTTTGATGTGTAAACATCTTACGCGGCGGTATGAGGATAAATCTCGGCAAATGGGTCGGACATGTGGGGAGGGAAATGTGTAAACCGATGTGACATCATAACCCATGCGCATTGAGGAGCAAGCTAATCAATCAATCAATAACATTTATTTGGTTCATTAAAACAGAGTTTTAGACACTTATACCTATCTTACATAAACTGATACTACACAATACATTGCTGGCGGGACGCCTGCATCTTACAATAGATGCTTCTACGTACCTCACACAGATATAAAGCGCGCAAAGAGGGCTGTTTGACTGCCCAGTCTATATTTACAACAGGCAAGTGGCAATGCATAGTTGACGTCAGACTTACTTGGGCGATGCCCTTCAAGTGATTTACGGTAAGACATTACAAACAGATGACAATAGAGCTAGGTGGCTTGTTTTCAATGGGGAAGGAGGATGAGGGAAGGTAAATATGGGGAAAAAGCACTTTGAAAAACCCCATGTCACGGTTCACTGGTTTTACACTCACGCTTTCATACTCTCATTCATTCTTACATTCATACGTGTTTAAAGCTATCGATGATAGCTTTAATGAGGAGTGAAATCTAACAGTTGTTAGAAGCATTCCTGACGAAGTGTAGCCATGCTACGCTTGCCGGAGCAGGGAGCATAGTGACGGCGTGACTGCAGTGGTACGACTGATGTCGGACTGCTAGCCGGGCCATATTTATACGGCTTAAAAGTCCCTTAGCAAGCCCCGCCCACCATGCTTTTTGTGTCATAGTGGGTGGAGCTTACTTTGGGATAGTATCGATTGTGCGGGATGGGCACCTTCTGTGCTCCTGCTACTTTCGTTTGACCGAAAAGTAGCAGGGTGGGTTTTAGGGGTGAGTGAGGGTGGGAATTTCTGGGAATTGGGGATATTATTCAAGGAGGTCTAGGATCGAGGTAAAAGAATGTTGTTCGCCTATGTATGGGCCCGTGTTTGGCTCTATGATTCGGATCGAATTTTGCGTCGGCTATGTTGGCGGTCTTCGGCGAGCCGCGGATACCGTGCTCGAAGAATCTGCACGCGAGTTTATCCACATATTCCCTGACATAGTCGACGTGGGACCACGCGTGCAGATCTGCGGTTCTAGTATACCAGCCCGCCAAAAAGGCAGCCCTTAAATGCCGGTTCTGGATGACTTGCAGCTTTTGCATTTGAAGATCCCAGATAGAACTCCACACCGGTGCGCCATACATAGGAGACGTGTTCGATGAACGTCAGCCTCCTATCAAGCAAGATTCCTTGGTATTTTACTTTGGATTTGGGAGGGATGGGGATGTTATTTATCAGGATGGGAAGGGCGTCAGTATTTTTGTATTTTCGGGTGAAAATGGCCATTTCGGTTTTCGCTGCGTTTAACTTAATCTTCCAGTCGGTATGATACTGACTGATCAGTGCCATATAGGCAGCAATGTTGTTTGCCGCCTCCTGCGCGCTGGGGGCTTTAGAATAGAGGGCGGTATCGTCGGCATATAATGCCAAGGATGAGTGAGGATGGGAGGGAAGATCTGCTATGTAATAGCTGAATAGCTGCGGTGATAGCACAGTTCCCTGCGGGACACCAGCCTGAATCGTCCTCAAGGTTGAGTCTGAGTTGCCGATGCGTACCGAAAAGGAGCGCCCGGCCAAGTATGACACGACCAAAGCTGCCAGATGCAGCGGAAAGCCGTGTTTTACAAAAATTTATAATACAGGCCGTTATGCCATACTCGGTCAAATGCCCTCTCAATGTCCAGAAGCAATAAGGCGGTGCAATGCCCTTCATTGAACCCCTCATATATGTCATGCACGATTCTCGCGGCAAGCCTGTTAGTGACATGTCCACCGCGAAAACCGAACTGTTCGTCCGGCAATATGCGGAGGCTCAGGGCGGCCTCATTGAATCTGGACAGTATGAGCTTTTCGGCAACTTTGCTCATTGTGTTCAGCAATGAGATTGGGCGGTACGAGCTCGTCAGCTTCAAGTCTTTCCCGGGTTTAGGAGACAGTACTATCCGCGCGATATTCCACGAACTAGGAAAATGTTGCAAGCGTAGCATAGCGTCCACTATATGCATAAAATGTACAAGGGCTTTGTTGGGTAGGTTTTTGAGGAGAATATAGGGGATGGTATCATGCCCCGGAGCCTTATTCCTGGGCAGATGGCTAAGAACCTTGCGCAGCTCGGACGGGGTGACAAGAAGTTTATTCATTACAGGGGGCGGAATCGGAAATTTGCTGTTCGAGAACGGCCTGATGAACTCCGTGATATGGGCGTGCAATGGCTCGGTGTCCGGTGCTTCCCTGTGTACGCCCTCAAGGAAGTCCGCAAAGGCCTCTACTTTGGCCTGATCGGTCAATACATCCTCGCCGCCATGGCGAATCGCGGGGATGTCAGTTGGGCCTCTGCGAACCTGTCTCGCGAGTTTCCACAGGGAGCCATCTCCCGTTCCGAGCCCATTCACGAAGTCCATCCAAGTCGCATCCCTGTGTGTACGAATATTCTCCTTGATTTGGGCATTTAGTGCATTCACCCTTAGCCGATCGATTACAGCGCGGCTCCTTTGCCACCTGCGTCGAACTCGATTCCGGAGATTGATGAGGAGAAGGATATCGTCAGGAAGAGATTCCGTAAACGGCCCCTTCCTGACTTTCGGACATAATGCGTCTCTGACGTGATGTATGTTTTGGGTAAAAGTGTTCATTTCACTCTCCAGTCCTTGAACGGAATCAATTTG
This sequence comes from Pissodes strobi, assembly GCA_016904865.1. Classification (NCBI taxonomy): domain Eukaryota; kingdom Metazoa; phylum Arthropoda; class Insecta; order Coleoptera; family Curculionidae; genus Pissodes; species Pissodes strobi. The sequence goes on from MU182095.1 coordinate 271,375, forward strand.
CCTCGGGATGACAGTTAGGTCGCCTAATCTCGCTCGAAACACCCTCCAATCAAGATTTTTGTATGAAATTGTCTCAATTTCATTGGCTTCCGGCCGCCTAGCGTTAGCTAGACTCATCCTAATTGGAAGGTGATCCGAGTTGAGATCGCCTATGACCTCAGGTCGTGTGGCGCCTGTCACCCCTCGTGCAAACGCCACGTCCAAGTATGAAGGGATATAGCGTTCACTGTAGTAAGTTCATTTGTTCTTAGATACTGGACTTCCAGTTTACCTTCAAGTAGATTGCGAACTACACGTCCCTTCTGGTTCGTATAGTTATCGCCAAACGCAACGTGTTTTGGCATTAAAATCACCAATGAGTATTGAGCGCTTGCCCGGTTCGAGAAAAGCTAGGATGTCTGCTTGGGAAATACGCAGATCAGGGGGAGCGTACCCGCCGCTGATACACAGGCCACCTTCGAGCTCGACGCTCACGTTCTCAATGACCGACCTTATACGGGTCCGTCTTTTATATTTAAGCGACCGGTGTATCAGGCAGGCCACGCCTCCCCCTTCTCTGATTGGTCTGTCGAATCGTTCGACTGAATAACTACGAATTTTAAATTTAAAATTTGGTGGAAGTCGCGATTCTAACAAGAAAGCAATCTGAAAATTGGATTTGTACATAAAATACTTAAATTCGTCAAGTTTGCCTCTAATACCATTAGAGTTCCAGGATAAAATATTAAGAACGGACATTGAAGACAATCCATCTATATGTTGTATTTATGGATTTCGGAGGTAAAGAATTGCAAGGTGCCTTGCAATATCTTCACTTTGTCTCCGTTACATGCTTCTAGCATGCTACTAAACTCATCGAGTGCAAAATACAGTTCGGAAATGTTGACTAAAGAATTGATTTTATTTACTACATTGGTTAAGTTTGTCAACATATTGTGTGCATTGCCACTTACCCCTATATTTTGCGGCGCGGGTTTCGTTTGTTGCGAGGCCTTTAAACTGTCAGGGAAGGCCTTGTCATAGTCCTCTTGGGGTGGTGCTCTTCCTTCTTGTGGCTGGCGTTGCTGTTGGGGTTGCGGTTGTGGGTCGCTTCTTTTTGTACCCCGGGCCTTGATTCCCTGAAGGCCCGCGCCCCTGCCAGGCCGACGTGGCGGGCGCTGGAGCTGGCTTGAATTGCTTAGGCGATTGTTTGCTAGCTTGAAGTTGATTTAGTTTGAATAAATAAACCGGGCAATCTAAATCGATTGCTCGGTGTGGGCCACCACAATTGGCACATTTAATTGTGGTGCTGTTACATGCTGTTATTTCGTGCGCTTGGGCACACTTACTACATTTGAAATTCTTCGTGCAGAAGGACATAGAATGCCCATGGCCCTGGCACCTTCTGCACTGCATGATTGGTCGTGTGTTTCTTCGATGTTCCCATGTTACTCTAATGTTCATTATAGTGCGGCTATCTTGCTGTATTTTCTTTAGAGTGATTGACGCCTCGGTGACTACAAGATATAACGGTTCGCGCGTCTTTTTCATTTCGAACACGTTCTTAATGTTATATCGATATTCCTCGGTTATATGCTTTTTGATTTCACTTACAGGAATATCGCCATCCAGGCCACGGAGGACATACACCCTCGTCTTTTGATTTTTTCGGCGTAGGAGTGGTATTTGATGTTTTCATTGTCCATAACTCTCTTGAAAACTACCCAATCCTTTTCTTGCTCAAAATAAAATATGGTACTATTTCTTGCATATTTTATTGTGAATTTTTGGATCTGCATGTTTTTCATATCAGTCAATAATGCAGAATGGGCTTTAAGCTTTAAGCTTGGCGGCCCTTGTTGTGCGTTTGGTTAATGCGCGTGCTAGTGCGGCTTGCGGTTTTAGGCTTGCTGCTAACGTTGGATGACGACTTTACACTTTGCGTGTCGTCTTCTAAATCCGAGAGTGTCTCGAATTGGTTGCTGGTTTCTATTCTCGAGGGTCCGCCGAAGTCCAGCTTAACTTCCCTCACGTTCTTTTTCAAGGGGATGGTCTTTAGTGGCATTTTAAATCCATCTTTGTCCATTCGAGATATCAGGAGCGCAGGATCCTGCTGCTCATTTGCGGTGACCTTGTTCAAGGTTAAGGTTTCCGATGAACGGTTGTCGCTAAGGCTTTTTTCTAGCGCTTCTTTTTCTAGGTTTTGCTCAATCTCCATATCGGAGCTATCATCGAGTGTTTTTTGTCGTTTTTGTCGGTTTCGTCCCGTGTCGATTTTGGCTTTAATGTTTCTTCTACTAAATGAGGGACGTAAATCATGTTTCAGTTTTAGGTGGTCTATTCCCTTGTTTAATTTAGGCATAATCTCTTCCGTGTTCGTATTCAGTAGCGTGCCGTGGGTATAAAGGCGGGAGGGGCGAGCTATTTCGAGGGCGCCGAATGATGAGCAATTTGTAGTTTGCATTAGGAGGCTCAGGCGGGTTAGATAGAGTGCGGGGAGGGGGGGGGGGCATTCGCCTCCCCTGGCCTCCTATACGGCACGCTACTGTTCGTATTAGATATCGAACTAAGCGTAGGTGCGATTTCAGCGCAAATTTTACACTCTGTTAGAGTTTTGCATAGTCGTATATAGATATATGCAGAACGGTTAATTATGTCTTCGCTAGAGATGCTGTTTCGGATATCCTCTGATCGGATAGAGGAGGCATCGTCCTCCCTGTCCGTCATTGCAGGGCTGGTGAGGTTTGTTCCCGGGGTTACGTCCCCGGCGACTAGAAATATAAGTGCACTAGGCTTATATGAGTCTTTACTAATTTATCCAATGGATAAAAAGCAGACTAATAGACAATATTAAACACGGTAAACGAAGTAACGAAAAGTAAGTACGTTTATTTAAATTCTGTTCGCGCTACGCGTTGAACGGAATGATAGGCTCGCAGTGCTCTTTTTGCTGGGAACACAAATACCAGTCCTACCGCTTCGAACGCCGCGGCAGGAATCTAATCCAGGACGGCCGCCATTGCAACGACTCAAGTGGCGCTTCTAAAAAGCTAGCCGCCAGGGCGGTATTAGATTTTCATGTCCATGATGTCGATATAGGACATATTTTTACCCATCAGTGTCTCGCCGAGTACTAGCAGACTCGCTCATTTTTTAATACTGATGGACGTATTTGTATATTCACTGACGACTGTCGAACCTGACCGTATTTATTATCTGTTGTGATATTCTTAGTCCGTGGTTCATAAGTACTTGATCTAGGGATTACGTCGTTGTAATTTTGCTTACGTGCTGTTTGTTTTAAGTGTATTTGTTTATTAATTGGATACTGGGTGATCGATTAAATTGAGCCTACTAAATGATAAATGGTTCAAAGAACTTGTATGATTTAGTGAATTATTAGAACACAACTCAATGGCATATAGCAGGTATGAAATGTAATTGCCTTTTCTTCTTTTTTTGTCATATGAAAAACACACAATTGAAACGGCGAGCGATTATTCTAAATTGATATTAGAGTCGAGGGACGGCGTATAGGTTTCGAACTATTCGAATATCTAACATTCACCTGAAAGGGTCCTTAACATAAGTTTAAATAATCCAAACTGACCGAAGCGATCTGCAGGTGAACAATAAACCAAAAAGGGTGTACATGCGATCTGAGTGGGGGAAGCAGAATATTCTGGCTCAGTGTCATTTTATCCATATTATTGTCATTTTATTTTCCTGCGTCGCAGGGGGGCCACGATAGGGAAAACTCACCAAAAACTTTAAAATTAATAATTAGGTAACTGACAAAAATAACCACGATAATCTTATTGCTATACAGCCTTCTTTACAAGTTACATTAGCCTTGAATTGTCAGTGTCATAAAACAAGCGATGAAGCTTGTCAAAAATAGCGTCTTGAATGCGCATATTGTTTTAACTTTTTTAATTGCAATAATTATTGATAAATTCGGTCTACTCTTTGTGCTCTAATAATCATGCAAAATAATCATCGTGGTAAATAGATCATTATTGTATAAAAAAATATTGTTACATTTTACTGTTATTCTCAGGAGACATTTGCATGAGTTATGTAAAAATTAACAAATTTATACAAACGTAGGATTTCTCTTAGAAAAAAGTAGCAAATTCTGCCGTATCCAGTATCAATTTTGCCGTAGTTCTTTTCGTAAACATTTTTATTGAAAGTGTTAATGCACTTAGCTGCTACTTTTTGCTTATAATATCGTAATTTAGGTAGGAGGATGATATTTTCGTAACCTTCTTACTAGAACTGGCAGTCGGGCAATTTTTTTATTATTATTTTTTTAATTCTTATACTGTTCCCTCATCAACTGTGATCCTAATATGTAAATACCATATATTTGTCAAAACAATTATTTACATACAAAAAAAAAGGTGTTATGGCTCTTTAAATAGGTTAAAACGTCTGTAGATGGAGCCACCTACAAGTAGAAACAAAACTAATATCAAATTTGAATTTTTCATGTCAAAAAACCCCTAGATACCGATTTTTATTAAAATATTTCAATTGTTTCAAAAGTTAATTACAAAAACAAAAATAAAAATAATATTTTAAGTATATTTTCGGACATAGGTTCATATGAACTTTTTTTTCTTCTTATTTTTAAGCAAGAAAACGCATCCCGAATGTTTTTGCGATATTAATGAAACGCCCTGTTTTTTAATGTTAATTTAGTATTGTGATAATATTTGTGTGTCCTGTAGCAACATATTCCTTTGTATTCTATTTTTTTATGTCGCTAGTCTTGAATTTAATTTTTCTTCAACAAATGTAACTTCAAGCAGGGATAATTCGGTTATAAAAATATATATTAATATTTCTACTGATAGTTACTTCACTGTTTTACTATTTGAATTTCTCCAACTTATCAAGGAATTGCCTGATTTATTTTAAAAGGTGTCAGTTATAATGAGACACACAGTGTGAATATTATATCTGTTGATATTATTAAAACACATTCCTGAATACAAAAGTACAAGCTTTATTGCCTTCCAGAATTGTTGGTAAGTTTTGATACTTTTTGCCCCACTGTGCGTCATTTAGAAAAATCTTGGGATTTGTCTTTAAGATTGCCCTATAGTTGCATTATCATCTCTTACACTCTTAAGCCATTAAATTCTGATACAATACATTTGGTCCAAACCAGGGTTTGGGCCTTGTATATATAACCACTTTAGCCATAAACTACTTACTTTATATGGTTGTAACCATTAAGAGAAAATTGTTGTCTTAAGTTGATTAAATAAAACATCATTTTGTCTAAAGTCTTTATGCTTCAGAATCACATTTATATCGTGTATATTTACGAGTTTTAAAATATTTTCGTATTTCTTTCAGAACTTTCGATGCCAATGGAGATGGCACCATCGATTTTCGGGAGTTCCTCTGCGCCCTTTCAGTTACATCCAGAGGGAAATTAGAGCAGAAACTGAAATGGGCCTTTTCGATGTACGATTTGGATGGAAACGGATATATTTCCAGGCAGGAGATGTTAGAAATCGTTACGGTAAGAAGAAAATGAAAATAAACGTACACTAGAAAGCAATCAGTGTTGTGTATTGTTATTTTTGAGAGCCAATACATACTTCGTATGTATTTCCGAAAGGGATTGTTTTGATTCTCAAAAATAACATCGATAGGTTAATATCTACAACATATCAACCCAAGCTATTTCCTTCTGTGGTAACGTGAGCACAAATTTGTTTATTTTGTAAAAATATAACATTTCTATAGAAGTATCATCGTGTTGTTCAAATGTAGATTAAGGAAAGTATTGTTGGCAGAAATGTAGCTAATTAGCTTTATGTCATTAAAACGTAATCTTTAAATAGGTATTCTAAATTGTTTTTCTGCTTGCTTTCATCAACTTTTGTATTAAACATTGGAATTTGTGTACTACTAGATTTTACTGATCATGATGAGACTATGCATTCGCCTCTGTTATATTAGTTTGGTAATTTTACTCAAGATTCCTTTGCCATCATAATACTCAATGCATTTCAAGGTATTCTTTGGTTTTTCCAAATGCCTGATTTTTGAAATTATCTGATTTAACTTCAAAAATTTCTAGAATGAAATATTTGCCAATATCTCTTTGATAATAATACTCATAGAATGCGTAGGAAACCTTTAATGTAAAGCCGTTTCTCACTTGTGCGTGATCACAGGGGGCTTCTGATCTAAGTTATATTTGACACATGAGTGATTTTTCATATCTTGCCTCAGAAACCCATGTATATTTATGCCTATGAGATCTCAAGGGTTTTCTAAGTTTATGTTGAACTTTTATTTTAATGTCACCTCTTTTCTGTGTTATGTGCTGATAAGAAAGATGTATCTGGTGTATCTTAACCCTTTCTTGAAACATTTTCATATTGCTGTTTTTTCAGTTCTTATTTTTATATAAATCTTATTTTATTATTATAAAAATTGCAATGAAAATACTGGGAACTTTTGCAATGCTTCCTTATTTTTTGTACTAAGTCTTTTTATATTCAGCACATACACAAAAGGAAAATCCTATACCCCTCAACGAGCGGTGCGTGTGCGGAACAGACTGTGGACGTTGGGCTTGAAGCGTTACACGTCTTTATTTTCGGAAAAGACGTTAAAAAATTATATTTTACCATCACTACATGCAATTGTTCTTTCTTCTTCTTAAAGCCTATCTTTAAATCTGGTAATAGAGAAAATGGAAAACTACTGGGCTGTTTGTACTAGTCAGAAATCCCGAAGCTGTAGGATAGTTTAGTAACTGAATTGTTGTCTTGGGATTGTGGGAACCTTTAAACCCCGAACAGTATGGTTTTTCACATGGCAGATATACTTGCACTAATCTATTACTGTATGCGAACTACCTAATTTCTGCGATGGAGAGAGGGCTACAGCCACAACGTTCTCATCATCAAGCTTAGAGCCATGATAATCAACTATACACTCTTGTCGTAGATTCGGAATTTTATCACGGATAGGGTGCACGCTATCACGTATGCTGGCAGCGGTTCAAAGGGAGATTGAGGTTCCTTCGGGGGTTCCTCAGGGTTCCCACTGTGGGTTGATTCTGTGCAATCGCTTTGAGAGGGACGTGGGGGGCTTGAAGATTATTCTATCAATTAATTGTATAGAGGACGTATTACTTCTACAGCAGGGCACTGATAACTTTTCCAATTAGTGTCCGCTCAATAAAATTCAGTTAAACGTCAACAAGTGTTACAAGATCTCATTTTCACGCTTTTAGAATCCTATGATTTTAAATACAAAATAAACAACTGTCTTTAAATTGTGGATAACATCCGAGATTTGGGTGTACAGTTGTTGGCAAGCTACAGTTTTCTACTTCTATAAATATTATTGTATCAAAGTCACTTAAAATGTTGGGCTTTATTACTCGTTCGTCTAAAGAATTTGATATTCCCACACTGAAAATACTATACTGTAGTTTGGTCAGATAGAATCTAGAGTATTGCTCAGTTGTGTGGAAACGCCATTTCATGATCTGTTCAAAGAACATCGACAGTGGTCAGAACCAATTTTTGATACTGTTGCCTATAGATGTGGATTGTTCGGCGACGAAAATGTCAACTCGACTGTAAGGCGACGTCTGGGCCTTGGTGCTTCAGAGGATAGAAGGCTTTTGGGACCTATAATTTCTTTTTAAAAATTTAAATGGGTATGATCGCCAGGAATTACTGGGTCTACTTAATTTGAGTGTACCTGATCGCAGGGGTAGAAACCTGATCATGATTCACGTGCCATTTCATTGCACTTATTATGGCTTTAATGAACCAATCACAATGAATCTATATTGTAGTGAGTTCGACCTATATCTTTGTATATCTATCAGACAATTTAAAACCACTTTAAATAGTCTACTGGCGCTGTGGTTTTTTGTGATTCTTAATTTAGTTTCAGTTGTAATGACATGTTGAGTGAGATTATGAGTACCTGCAAAGCTGTTTCACTGTATTGTTTTTAAATATTACATAAAATGTTAGGTACGTTGAAAGATAAATAAAGACACATAGGAAACATTATCTGATTGGCATTTTTCTCGATAACGTTGGTATAACATTTCTATATTATATTCGAGACTCATGTATTCTTTAATAGGGTTCTTGTTTCTACTTTCATATTCGTATAAAATTGTGAGCTCTATCAGTATCTTCTTCTAAATATATTTTTATGTATTCGCCATGCTTTCTCCTTTGGTGCCTTTGAGAAATCATGACGTCGCCGTATACCTACTCGTCCTCTACCAGTGTCATGGAGACAGTTAAAAGACTTCTTGCAAAGTTGCATGAGCCTACCAGTTAAAGAGACATTATGGTGAAAGATCTTCTCGTATCTCGTTATCTAGTTCGTCGTTTAACATTTCTTTTGCTTACGCAGGTGTGAAGATAGGTGTTTTGTAGATCATAGCTACCAAGTTCCCAGAATGTAAATAATAATAATTGGCGTTCAACTTCTAAGAATCTGTCCCAGCATTTCAGTTTGCAAACACAAGAAGGGCCCGGTAACTTTTACGCGACTTTTTGGCTAATTCCTCTATTCTTCTTGTAGCGCAGTCTATGATTTTTCAACACTTTGGTTAGACTCTGCCAGTTATCCTGTATTTTTTATTTCTTTTCCATTGGAAAATGTTAGCTTGCAACAAAATTGTCACTATAAGCACGGAAAACCTGATAAGTGATATAACTTAACAGCAAAGACTCTACTGCAAGTACAACATGTTATACGAAATCACTTAACAGGTTTTACATACATAGCTAAATTTTCACCTCAAAACCTGCACTTCTGCATTTTTTGAAGATTCTTCTTCAACAAACTGACATTCAGGAGGGTATTTGCTGAATTTTTAATAATATTGGAAGCTTCTTGAATTTTTTGTAAAAGATGTTCTCGTTTATTAATTTCATCATTGTATACTAAAGCCTTCATGTGACCCCACAGACAAAAATCCAACGGATGGGGTGGCCAAGGAAATTCACTACCGCGTCCAATCCATTGACGTGGGACACGTTTATTTAAGTAATTTCGCACTGTAAATCGAAAATGTGAGGGCGCCCCATCCTGCATAAACCACATGCCTGATCTTGTGTTTAAAGGTATACCATCCAAATCAATTAAATCGTTTTCTAAAAACTGCAAATATTGATCTCCATTAAGTATTTGCAGGTGCTCAAATAGTCCGATTAAAAAATTATCAACAAAGCCTCACCAAATATTGATGTTGATGATGGAAGTGTCTTTCTCTTCGTAGATATGGATTTCCAGGGCGTAATGATGATTATTTCTCCAGTTAAAAACTCCGCGTCTGGTAAACGTTGCTTCATCGGTAAACAATATCTTTTTCAGGAACATAGGGTCTTTTTTGGCAAAATTCTAATCTAGCTGCTGGCAAATCTTCTGGCACGAAGAACTCTTGAGACGGTAGATTTACTTATTCGCGTAGCTGCTTCCAAACGCCTAGTGCCTTAGCTCAGGATTTTCCGCGATACGAACCAAAATGTCATCTTCGTGTTCTACCTTTATTGTTTTGGGTCGCCCACCAGGATTTTATTATAAAACGATCCTGTTTCGCCTAACTGGTTGAAAATTCTTGAAAAATTTTTTGATCTGGAATGTTCCTGGGTGGGTAGAGCCCTACCTATCTCCTAACTGCAGCGCGACTACTAAAATCTTCTTGCGCATAAACGCAGAGCATATCTCTTAAATCAAGGTTAGAAAACTGATTAAGCTTAGGCATTTTTAATAATTATTGATATCAACTTGAATATCTACCCAATATATTGACAGAAGAGATTAATAACAATAACAATTATCATCGCCACTTATTGTGTTGTCAACCATGGTACACTTTGTGAAATGGACGTTTTTTTAGCCATTGTTAAGATGTGCAATGGAATACTCAAAGACGAATTTCTCGCAAACGGCTTGAGAAATCGATTTTGATCAAGAGTACATTTTTTACGCAAAAATGAGTAATCTTTTCTATTGTGTAGTCAAAACAGTCTTAGCTTTACAGGGTAAAAAAATATAAAATATTTAATTCATCATTAAGTATGTAGCTAGCGCCCCCTAGGACCCAGGTTCAAACTAATACCGAATTCGGATTTCTCACCTTCGAAAACGCCAGTACACTAATTTTGAATATGGTATCTATCCGTTTTAAAATTATTGCAATTTTTCGAAAAGTAAGTTTCACTTTCAACACCCTGTATCTTTTTAACGGCTAACATTTGCCACCACATTTATTGAACAAATCTTCTTATTTTGATCTCTAGTATCACCTGTTGCTCTATGGCGGATAAGTTATGGAACACCCTGTATAGTTCAGGTACTTGATAGACAATATCATTCCTTGCGTCACATGGATATAAACAAAACTTACAATTAACAATTACTTACGCTCAATAATTAAATGTTGCTAGTTCATACATAAGACAACTAACTACACTAACATTTTAAAGTAAATACAAGTACATTATAAAATATTGATAACAATTCATCGTCAGCTTTTAAAATTACACACATACCCTGCTACTGAGATCAGAAAAAATAAAATTAGAAATTACCACAGTTCATGGAAGCTATAAAAGGTCTTTTGTAATAAAAGCCCTCTAATCGCCGACTTAAATGCAGCAAGTGGCAATTGTTTGACATAAAGTGGCAGCCTCTTATAGAAGAGTGGGGCATAATAATTCAGAATGAAACGCGATCTTTTGAGTCTCAAGAATTCAATTCTAATATTGCAACCAACTTTGGATATTGATGATATATGTTGTTCTGAGTGTAAGAAGTGATGTGTGAATGGCAATAAAGGAGACTTTTATAGATATACCTAGCTGATATAGTGAAAATGTTATGGTCAATAAAACCCTGCCCAATATCCGCCCTAAAACCTCTACCGGTTACAGCCCTTAAGGCTCTTCTTTGCTGTTTAAAGATTCGCTCAATATGGGATGAGTGACCCCCAGACCAGAATACCGTATGTTGCAGAGGAGTGAAATATTGAATGGAAGGTATGAAGTATCGCTGGAAATGGGAGAATCCTTGTCAAGTTTCTCAACAAAAACACACTGCTGGACAATCTTCCTGAAATGGAGACGACATGCTGCTCATAAGTCAATCTAGGATTAAGTATGATACCCAAAAACTTTAATGACACTGGGTTATCTCTCATTCCAAAATACATTAAGACCGTTTTAGAAGCATTTAGATACCTTTTATTTGCTATGAACCATTCATTTGAAATCGCAAGTTGAAACTAAGCGATAATGACAAGTCGCCAAGCATGTAACCAGTTTCCATGAGAGTTGTGTCATCAGCAAAACAACCACAGAGCAAGATTAGGTGAAGCCGTCACTATGTCATTTACATATATTAAGAAGAGAAGTGGGCACAGTACTGACCCTTGTGGAACACCATTTACCCTGAAAGCTCACCATTATACATAGTTTGCTGTTGTCTCTGCATCAAGTAAGATCTCAGCAGATCTACACCGCTCTCATCAAATCCATACTGTTCCAACTTTTTCAGCAGTAGCATATGACCTACACAATCGAAGGCCTTCGATAAATCGCAAAAGGCCGCCCCCACATGCTGACCATCCTCAAAAGCCCCGGTCAGGCAGTCCACCAAGTCAAGCAGTGCAAGGGTTGTAGATTTTTTGCCCTAAAGCCATACTGGCGGTTTATAAATAGTTTATTATCCTCAAAAAAACTGCAAATTTGGATTTTGGGTAGAACCTCAAAAAAAATTCCAAAAACAGGTATCAAAGAAATTGGACGATAGTTTCCTGGATCGTCCCTGCAGCCTTTCTAGAACACTGAAGTTACCTTTGACAACTTACAACAGGCGGGAAAGTCGCAGTTTCTAATGCTTTGATTGAATAATTTAGTAACGGAACAATCAGTTGACTTTTCAATATATTTATCATTACCATATTAATATCATAAATGTCTTTAGAATTATTGTTTTTCATATTGTTGATAGCATCCCTAACATTATAAAAGCTTACTTCCGAGAAAGAGAATATTAAATTTGGTATCCCAGTCTGTCTTTTTAAGAAATCATCCGCCGAATGGTTTATATTTGGTAAAACCTGCAACTTCTCAGCAATGCCTGTAAAGAACCCATTAAAGTCATCTGCATTGATATTACCCAATTCCTCAGATTTTCTTGTGATGCCACGCACTGCATTTATGATTTCCCAAGATGATTTCACCTTGTTGTTAGAACTTTGAATATATTTCGTATAGGCATTTTTTGGTATCATTAATACTTCTAACGTAAGTATTTTAAAATTCCTTAATCCGAATCTTCAAAGCCGAAGGGTTATTTGCATATAGTTCTCTCAATAGCCGTAGAGAGTCTCTTTTTGCTTTTAAATTATCATTAAACCATACAAGTTGTTTATTTTTGGATTTTTTCCTTACCAGAGGAAAATTAGAAGCCATTCCATCCAGGGAAACTTCCATAAATTAATCGAAATCCACCACCAAAACCCAGTCCTGGCCCTCTAAAAAACTAAACATTCTATTTATTCCCCTTTGAGTTATAGGTCCATATATACAAGTTTGTACATATTTCATACATCAAGTGATCAGAAATATCAGGATCAAAAACACTGGTATCATAGTCCAATACACCTGCAAAATTAATAAAGATGTTATCGATGCAATTTATTGTATTTGTTGGCTCGGATATTTGAGGCTCCAGATTATATTGATAGAATAAGTCTAGTAGATCAGCCCTTTTTTATTATTTGTGTTAAATAGAACATTAAAGTCACCATTTACCACAATATACCCAGTGTTCTGCTTACTAATGAGATCAAGGACAATTCAGCCGATTTAAGAAAACAGCAAAATCTCCATCAGGTGATCTATAGTCAGTGATACTCAATAGACATATCTACAATTTCACGAAGATTTTTACATTAAATTTCAGACAAATTCGATAAAATAACTGTGCCCTTTGTCGCATGGTTCTCCTAGCAAACAGGAACAAACAAAATAGTTATTTATTTTTAAAAAGTCAACCTCCTCAGATTTTAGGTGATGCTCGCTAAAGCGGAGCACATTCTACCTTCTTCCATTACCCAAGTCAAACAAAAACGCTTCGATCTCTTCCACTTTGTCTCTTAAGGAGCGAGTATTGCATTGTTTATTATAATCTATGGTGTCCCTGTTGCCCCCTTTCCTACTGGTGCACGTCTCTGCAGATTCAGAAATGGTTGATGATGATGCCATCAGGCCATAAAATTGGAGACATGATTTCCTGCTTTTTGTTTATTGGAACAACTAATTTGAAGGAACTTTTAAATTGATCTTTTTTGGTATTCATCTTGAAACAGGAACATTCATTATCATGATTATTCTCTCTAAGAAATGCCATGATTTGGTTGGATTCCGTTTTGGGGTCAAACCCAGATGCCAGATTCCATGCTGAAGTTCTTTTCTTGGCAACAGATAGGTGAGTTGTTGTCGTATTTAGCCCCTTTGTTGGTTCAGGCCTTATAATTTTCCCATCTTTTCTTTTGACTATTTGCCAATTTTCACTGTCTCTGTTATTTTCAATTTGTTGGTTTTCTTCTTTCTTCTTTTCAACCTCTGTTTGCATACTGACCATAGCTACAGGACCAGTAACATTAGCTGTCAGTTCCTTGGCCGTTTCTACCGGGCTACTTCCAGGTCTTTGTTGACCAACTTTCCTTGTCTTCTTACCAGTCTTTAACAATTCACTAGGCGCTACCTTCATGATGTACGACGTTGCCGAATTATCTTGTACTTCCTTCGGAGAACTGATTGGACTTTGTACCTTGATTTGGGAACTTCCTTTTCCATCTTGTTGTTTTCCTCCAGTTTCCTTCCAATAAGTTCACTTTTTCTTGAAGTAATACATAATTAGCCTTGAGAGCTTCATGATCACGCAGGATTTTCTCTATAATTTATTTGAAGATATACTTGCCCATTCTGAGGTTAGAAATCGGTTCCTTCGATATGTGCTGGCAGACAGCTGATTTAGCTTTTGCCGCCTATGCCAAACAGGCTGGATGGAACTCCTTGGCACATTTTTTGCACGTAGCCGTAGTTACGAAACTCTTTCCCCAGTGGAAAAACTTATTTTCACTGTTTTTCTTTTCACGTTTTGGCGGACTTTCACTTCCAGCCATGTTGCCACAGCAAAATATTGCCCGACAGTTTCTCCGTACCCGATATCTAGTATGCTTACCACCTCTATCAGTAAACTAAAAGAGAGTTTTATCCACAATACCGAAACAGAATATTTGCACTCGACGCGCGTTTCGCTAACCATGTTAGCATCATCAGGAGATGATTAAAACTAAAATTAAAATCTAGCTAACTCCCTTTTATACTATTGTTTGCTTAATCAAGCGGAACTAAAAAGAACCAATCCTGGGATCCCACTAGTCACGCTTGATCAACCAATACAATGGACTATACGGAATAGGCCCTCTATCTCATTTTAAACTATTCTTACATTTAATAATTTCCATACTTTCATATGCGTCTAATAATCTCCTATCAGTTATATTATGAATTAATTTTAAATTTTTAATTATTATTCTATGATTATTATCAAAAGCATGCTCGGCAACACTTGATTTTTCTGTTCTACCATACTTTAAATGAGCTATATGTTCTTTGAATCTCGTTTGTATAGATCTTCTAGTTTGCCCAACATATTTTTGGTTACAATCCATACATCCATTTTCATATATTCCACTTCTTTCTAATATTTCAATTTTGTCCTTTGGACCACCTAATAATTTGTTAATGTTAAACTGAGTCTGGTATACTAATTTTAAACCTACTTCCTTAAAAACTTTTTGGAGTCCTCTAGTATACTGAGGATTATACGGTATCGAAACGTATTTTGTATTTTCATCCTGATTAACGAAAGAAGTGGAATCACGAATGGTCTTTCTAAACAAATGCCTATTAATTAGTTTATTTATTAAGTTAGTATTAAAACCATTAACTTTCGCTATATTCCTAATCGTTTCCTTTTCATTATTAAATCTTTCTCTGCTAAGAGGAAAGTTAACCAAACGGTGTACTAAAAAGTGAAAGCTGGCCATTTTATGTTGGTCGCAGTGGAAGGAGTCAGTAGGAATATATCGGTTAGTGGCAGTATTTTTTCTATAAATATCAAATTCTAGTGTGTTATTATCGTTTCTAATCACTAAAGTATCCAAAAATGGTAGCTGGTCATTGTTCTCGACTTCATAAGTAAATTTAATGGTGGGGAAACGGTTGTTTAGTTTTGATACAAAATCTTCAACATTAGCGGTTTTTGTGTCGAAAATCGCGAAAATGTCATCCACATACCTGTACCATACCCTTGGAAAATATCCGAACTCCTTACTGATTTCATTTTCAAATTTACTCATAAAAAGGTTAGCTAAGAATGGCGACAAACAGTTGCCCATTGCAGTGCCTTCAAGTTGTTGGTAATAGTTATTTTTGTATTGAAAATAATTTTGATCCATGCAAAGTTTGGTTAAAGTTAAACATTCTTATTTGATTTCGTTATCAAAACTATTCATCTCAAGTAACTCACCAAGGTATTGCAAGGTCTGTGGGATTGGTACACTAGGGAACAATGAGCTAACATCAAACGAGAGGAATTTATTACTCCTGAATTCTGTTGTTTTATAGGTAAATTTTCAAACTGGTTTGCTAGCCACTTGGATATATTATAAGTTGGCGATCCTATTGCCGAGACTATGGGACGCATTGCCTTCCCAGGTTTATGAATCTTGGGAAGACAATATAGTTTCGGCATAGTAGGATTACTTACAGATAATTTGTATCTAATTTGATTGATTGATTATTAATTACATTGTTTGAGATCTGATTTCTGCATGCTTCTCTAACAAATCCTTTAGTAGAGTCAGGAAGATGTTGAATAGAGCTTTCTATATTACCTACAATATCAATTAGTTAAATCAGATCTCAAAAAATGTAATTAATAATAATGTTAACTCTCGACCTGGAAAAGGAAAAAGTTTAATCAAGAGATTGAAGGAGAAAGACGTTTTCTACCTAAAAGCTGACAAAGGTAATAAGGTTGTTATATTAGACAAAAGCGAATATTTTCAACGGGTTGATAATTTAATAGAATCCGGGCCCTATAACAGAATATCAAGGAATCCATTATCTAAGATGGTAACACAAGTTAAAAACACTTACAAGAAATGTAACAATCTTATTTCTGATCAAATTAGATACAAATTATCTGTAAGTAATCCTACTATGCCGAAACTATATTGTCTTCCCAAGATTCATAAACCTGGGAAGGCAATGCGTCCCATAGTCTCGGCAATAGAATCGCCAACTTATAATATATCCAAGTGGCTAGCAAACCAGTTTGAAAATTTACCTATAAAACAACAGAATTCACGAGAACTAAATTCCTTAGATTTCATAAACAAAATTAAAGACACGATTCTTAATGAAGGTGAAATTTTAATCTCGTTTGATGTTAGCTCATTGTTCCCTAGTGTACCAATCCCACAGACCTTGCAATACCTTGGTGAGTTACTTGAGATGAATAGTTTTGATAACGAAATCAAGAATATTTAACTTTAACCAAACTTTGCATGGAACAAAATTGCTTTCAATACAAAAATAACTATTACCAACAACTTGAAGGCACTGCAATGGGCAACTGTTTGTCGCAATTCTTAGCTAACCTTTATATGAGTAAATTTGAAAATGAAATCAGTCAGGAGTTCGGATATTTTCCAAGGGTATGGTACAGGTATGTGGATGACATTTTTGCGATTTTCGACACAAAAACCGCTAAAGTTGAAGATTTTGTATCAAAACTAAACAACCGTTTCCCCACCATTAAATTTACTTATGAAGTCGAGAACAATGGCCAGATACTATTTTTGGATACTTTAGTGATTTGAAACGATAATAACACACTAGAATTTGATATTTATAGAAAAAATACTGCCACTAACCGATATATTCCTAATGACTCCTTCCACTTCCTACTAGAGGACTCCAAACAGTTTTTAAGGAAGTAGGTTTAAAATTAGTATACCAGACTCAGTTTAACATTAAGAAATTATTAGGTGGTCCAAAGGAAAAAATTGAAATATTAGAAAGAAGTGGAATATATGAAATTGGATGTATGGATTGTAACCAAAAATATGTTGGGCAAACTAGAAGATCTATACAAACGAGATTCAAAGAACATATAGCTCATTTAAAGTATGGTAGAACAGAAAAATCAAGTGTTGCCGAGCATGTTTTTGATAATAATCATAGAATAACAATTAAAAATTTAAAATTAATTCATAATATAACTGATAGGAGATTATTAGACGCATATGAAAGTATGGAAATTATTAAATGTAAGAATATTTTAAATAGAGATAGAAGGCCTATTCCGTATAGTCCATTGTATTGGTTGATCAAGCGTGACTAGTGGGATCCCAGGATTGGTTCTTTTTAGTTCCGCTTGATTAAGCAAACAATAGTATAAAACGGAGTTAGGTAGATTTTAATTTTAGTTTTAATCATCTCCTGATGATGCTAACATGGTTAGCGAAACGCGCGTCGAGTGCAAATATTCTGTTTCGGTATTGTGGATAAAACTGTGTTTTAGTGCATGTTGCCGAAGATTCCAAACCCCAACGTAGTCTATCAGTAAAGGAAATATCTGTTAATTCTACACTTGTCCCCAGATTATCGTACTATAACACACAGGAATGAACACAATGCATTAGTATCATACGTAATATATTTTGTGAAACAATGATAAAATTACTAAGGATACAGTTCTGGCTATTGAATCATGGTACTGGGATTCGTGTATTTATCGAAAATGTGACACCGATTGCTGATGTTTTTCTTCATTATCATTGGTTCTTCAGCAACATTCCCAGTATCCAAGAACGTGATGTGATCCGCAAGTAATTTCAGTATCTATAATTTGTTTCTTTAATCTTACAAGGTATCAAAACATTAAATTCCAAAGATGTCATGATTTATGTTAAAATAGAACAATGTCAGATATGTGACCGTATAAACAATCGGAACTATAAGGCGGATCATTACGCAAAGAATAAATAATATTTTAAATTGTTGATAATTCCCATAAAAATCATGACCAATATAATTATGCAATTTTAATTATCCCTAAAAATGTATATGGTAAATTAATATAGAAAAAAGAAAATGGTTTACTCTGTATCTTTACAACGAAGTTTATGTATGTATTGAATTTTTCCGTTCCTCTTGTGTAAAGATATGTTTGTCACTTTGGCAAAATTTATATGTTGCATTTGGCTCTGAATCCTATTATAGTAATGTTATTCTTTTCTTTTCCCGCAGGCGATATACAAAATGGTAGGTACCGTCATGAAAATGCCCGAAGACGAGAGCACTCCCGAAAAACGCACTGACAAAATTTTCAGACAGATGGACAAAAACAAGGATGGCAAACTCAGTCTCGAAGAGTTCATAGAGGGTGCTAAAAGCGACCCCTCGATCGTCAGGTTGTTGCAGTGTGATCCCCAATCCCAGTAGATTTAGCCTCCTCAAAAAATGCTGTTTTGGAGTTTAATTTACTTCCTTTCCTCTACTCTCGCCCTAAAATGAAAACTGGTGTCATAGATAGGTTAAGAAATTTTCAATTCTAGACTCCCTCCCTTTCCTTGAGGCAAACAAAAGACTATTCGTGTTGTGCTAATATGTTTAGTACCGCTATATACTAGAGGTCTGTTGTGATTTACGCAAAAAGAAATAAGGGACTCTTCTTTAGCTCTTTATTGGGCGAGCGTTATTTATAATGTTGGCATTGTTTACTTCAGACCTTCAATTAAGGCGGTTTTTAGGAAGGGGCTATTTAATTTATCGAAAATGTTTTGCCGTGTGTCAAACTCAAAATCAACCTTTGTGTTTTCAAATCCATCATTGATTATAATTATTTGACAACTCTAGTTATTAATTTTTTGCCGGCTGTATAAATTCAAAGTTATTGGCAAATTAGTCAATTTCAGGTTTTCTCTATAGCATACAACGGTGTGAATAATGCATTGCATCTTTGAACAAAATCACATGAGAAAATGAGTAAAATATTTGTTCAACTTTTATAAACTTTCGAAAGGTGTTGAATCATTTACTTGCAAAAAGAAATCAATCCTTCTTTCAACTTAACATTATACTCTAATAAAATTCAATATTTGCACCACTTGTAAAATTGCATTTAATTAAATTACATAAGCTATTCGTAAAATCAATACAAAAATATCAACCTGCTAATATTAAGTCCTTCCAAAATATTGGGATATTTTTTTACTAAGCCCAAATGGCCCTCCATGTGGCAATTTAAAAAACTTTAGAAAATGTTAAAAAGCTATTTTTCACGAACTTGTAAAGGAGGCAGTTTCCAAGAATAGTCGAAACACCTTTCCTTGTCCGACATTATTGAAATACTCTGTAAACTTAATTCATATTTTGAGCATGGTTCCAATATATTAACCCACGCGATCACAGAATTTGATACCATTCATGTTTTTAACTCTTTAAATTGGAGCAGCTTAAAGTTATTTTTGTTTTATAGCTTTGTATTAAAGAAGATTGGTTTCTATCATATTTTCAACTGCTATCTAGAAATCTTAGTGAGATATGAAAATGGCAAAACATTTTCCCAAAATTTTTTAGCCAAAATTGTGTGATTGTGAGGAAATTTTGAGGTTTTCTTTTAACTTTAAACAAAAGAAGCGAAACGTAATTTTTCCTCGCATTTTAGTTTTTTATGGAAATCTGTATGATTATGATATATTAAAACTTAATAATTGTAGAAATTAATGATTAAGCTAAATTTAAGGTAGCATTTTTATCGACTAGAATTCATTCAATCTAACATACCAAGTTATTAAGAAATTGAGGGTTACTATTTCCACTGTGAGTTATGGTCAAGCGAGGTTAAACTAACCTGAATTGAATCGGTAGCGTGAACTATACAGGTTGTAATGTCAGAAACGCAACACAGTTTAGATTAGTTTTGGACATACACTTGAACGTCTAATTAACTGTTTTCCTAAACCTCAAATATCGGTGAATCCTACGGAATAGTTTATCACGAAATTACACCTAATCATATTTAATGGAAATGTGTCCTATTTTTGTACCAATAAATTAAAATATATATATAAAAGGCATCTCGTTATCCGAACTTGTGTTGCCTACGCAAAATATCGATATACTACCGATGCTATTTACCTTTGCAATATTTATGTGCCACTAATAAGCAAAGAGAAATATAGGAAGGTGAACCTGACAAATTTGACAGTTTATGTATGAAAACGCTGTTATTTAGGCCATTCCGACCTTTATTCGCAGTGGTTTACTCGGTTGGCCTTGATTGTGTTTGAAAAAGTTGTTATTATAAGTTTTAGTAACTTTTTATTTCCAAAAATGCTGCCTTGATACCTAATCTTGGATGTAAAAAGTTTTGAAATTTTCTGCTAAACTAAAAAATCGAAATATTAAATACGAATAGATAAAATATTGCATATTTACTCCATTTTAAATGATATTTCCAGAATATTCTATATATTCATTAATATATCATGTAAGTGTTAATGTTTTCAAATTTTTAAATGTGATTCCAAAACAAGAAATTACTCTTGTCAAAATTTATGGAGACCTCACATTTTCATTTAAATATTTAAAACTGCATGTGCAATTTTAGACTCTAGTCTTCATTGCAATGTTTTTTAAAAGTAAGTTAGTGAAAGGCTTTTACATATATAAGAATAGTTTGATCTAGCTCTGATACTCATGCTCGAATTTATTAGTTCCTTAGTCAAATCATTTCATTTTTGGTAGGCATGTAGCTTCAGAAGGCGTCTATTTTCATGTTGTCAGGTCTAAAAGCACTAGGGATTAATTTGTGTGAAAGGATACCGCTTTAGTTAAAATTCGTCGAGCAAACTCTAGGGATTACATTTTTTCAACTTAAAATTCTGTTGTATTGGTTTGATAACGCGCCTCTTAAAGTTTTTGGATCAATAGACATTCATTTAGGGCACGAAAGTTCGATTTTTGCTTATACATTGCTGTGAGAATGATGTATTCTTGTGTTCACTACACATTGGGAAATCTAGTCTTAAGATATATTTTGTAATTTTCAAAAAGAGCCTTTTTTAATGATGCAGAATTATAATTTGAGGGTTTTCTTGATATTAACTGCATGTAATGTAATCTGTAACTATCAAAATAATTTCTGAAAGTAATTGGAGCAAAGATTTCTTTAATTGTTCCATCTGAGCCTCCAAATTTGAGACCTGTTGAGTTTTAAAATTTATACGATATTTGGACTGTTTTCAATTTTATTTTATTATTATGATTATTATTATTAACAAAGATCATTAAGCGGCTAAACCGATGAAACTGATCTAAAATTAGTAAAGTCTCATTCATTAACTAATAGATAAACAATAACAGCAGACAATAACCATCACAATCAATTAACATACATTGACCTATATCACAGTTTTTGACCCATATCACAGTCTATCCCAAAAGTTAGATGGTATAATGGACTATAATGTTTGCAGTGTTTTTTAATTCTTCAACTAGACGATTCTTGAATTGGTTAAGTGATCTCGCTGAGATAGTGTCGTCTTGCAGGTTGTTCCAAATGTACACCACTCGGTTGCTTATATAGTTTCTTCTTTGAAGTTTATTGCATTTCTCTTTTTCCAATTTCTTGGTATGTCCTCTGTGTGTCCGATAAACATTGAAAATATTTTCAAAAGAGTAATTCCCATTAGTATGTATGCCTCTATCAAGTCACCTCTAAGTCTTCGATCTTTACGTGTCTGGAGTTGCAGAATGGAAAGCCTCTTCAAATAACTGCAGCCCTGCAATTCTGGAGGAATTTTAGTTAGCTTTCTTTGTACTTTTTCCAATTTCTATATCTTTAACAAAGTATCGGTTCCAAACTGGCGTTGCAAATTCTATTTTAGGCCTTATATAAGTTTTATATAAACTGCTGGACACTCGAACTTACACAAACCGATTTTTAGGCAAATTTCAAAGTTCAATATCTTCACCAAGAAAAAAGTTTTTTGAACGCGGCTTGCAGATTTTCTAAGCTAAGTTATTCCTGATTAAGCTGCATGACGTAAATTTTTCATAGGGCTATAGGATTATGATATACGGGGTGATCAATAAAGTCATGCAAAAAATCAAAAAGTTTGTGTGTGTGACATTTCGGCAAAAATATTTTTTGGCCCTTGCAATATGGTTCGATATTAAGGTAACATCAATATCTCTAGACGTTTTTGTCAGTTTTTGGATTTAGGCACTTTAGCCTTGAATACACTATTCAATATCAAATTAGGGTAACAAGATTTTTAAAATCCTATAACTTGACATTGGATTGTCAGATCTTGATGATTTCTGCAGATTTGGAATGCTTATTTCATGTATATTTTCTAGGGTTCCAGCATTTTATTTGAGTGTTGAAATTTCCACATTATACCGGGTCAATAATAGAGAAAAACGAAGGGTACACGAAATTGTTTAAAATACCCTACGTTTTTGTTTATTATTGACCCGGTATAATGTGAAAATTTCCACTCTCAAATAAAATGCTGGAACCATAGAAAATCGACATGAAATAAGGATTACAAATCCGCAAAAATCATCAAGATCCATTAGTCCAATGTCAAGTTATAGGATTTTAAAAATCTTGTTACCCGAATTTGATGTTTATTAGTATATTCAAGGCTAAAGGGCCTAAATCCAAACAAAAACGTCTAGAGATATTGATGTAACCTTACTAACGAACCATTTTGTAACGACCAAAATAATGTTTTGCAGAAATGTCACAGACACAAACTTTTTGATTTTTTGCAGGACTTTATTGATGACACCGTCATCATAACCCTATGGTCCTATGTGAAATTTACGTCATGCAGCTTAATCAGAGGAATAAACTAGCTTTTGAAATCCGCGAACCGCGTTCAAAAAGCTTTTCTCTTGGTGAAGATATTGAACTTTGAAATTTGCCTAAAAATCGGTTTGCGTAAGTTCGAGTGTCCATCAGTTTAGTTTGGAGATCATTTCCTTTGAATGGTTTTTGAATGCAATTCTGATCAGATAAATCAGTGTTGGCCTTTTTTGTCATAAAAAGATCATTTCGGACTGTAACTGTCTGAAGACTTTCTCCTTTGATGTAATATACAGTCTCTGGATTACCCGGACCTATGTGCAGTACTGTATATTTATTATGATTTAGGGGGAGCAACCCATTATCCGACCAGTTGCTGATTGTGTCAATATCTCTCTGTAAGACTTCTTGACCCTCGAGTGGATCTGCAAAGTATTCTACATGTGAGATTATATCACTGGCCAAGTCACTAGTGTATATGATGAATATCAGTGGTCCCAGCACAGAACCCTGTGGCACTCCACTGATAACAGGATGATTTTTTGATACTTGACCATTAAGTCTGACGCAGAACTGCCTATCCATTAGGAGTAGGCTCTTATGTGATACTTTATCGAATGCTTTCGCATAGTCCAAGTATATAACATCTGTTGGTTCACCGTTATCATGCCAAGTTGTCCACTGATTTAGGAATGAGATGATAAAAAAAAACCATGTTGTGATGAGGGAAATAATCTATTATTTAAACAGAACTCAGTGATTTCTCTGGTTATTATTTTCTCAATCACTGCAGATATTACTAGTAAGACTTACTGGCCTGTAATTTTCTAGATCATGTTTGCTCCCTTTTTTTGGTCACTATCGCATGCTTCCAGTGTTCGGTACAACTCCAGTGTCCATTGAATGGTTCATTACATCGGCTAAAGGTACCTTCAATGAGTCAACGCATTTTTTTCATCAATTCCAGGACTTTAATCAGTCTTCAGACAGTGGATGGCCTAATTAACTTTTTCATGTGTAAAAAACACCGTTTGCAACTCTGAGGTCACCCTAGGAGTTGTTAGGGTTGTATTGTTATTGCCCGGATTTTGGCTGAACACACTCTTGAACTGGTTAGCAAACCTCTCGGCTATCTCTATGAGATCAGTAATTAACCTTTCAGTGGCTACTTCTTTTAGGTTGATTGAAATATTATTTGAATATAAGGACCTCTTGATATACGCATAGACTCTTATCACCAGCCGTAAGTAAACTATTCTCATATGCTTTTCTAGCTTCAGTCATTAAAGATTTCAGACGGTTATTTTGGGTTCTGTAACTTCTGTAGTCATCATTCTTACTTGCAGTATATCTTCTTAGTCTTCTCCTTAATTTCTTTAAACAAATGATCATTTATCCACGGTTTTATAGATTTTTTTTTTTTCATTTTTTGCAGTGGTATGAATTGGTTGATTGTATCAAGAGTTACTTTAGAGAAAGCATCGTAGTGTGCACATAAATCTAAATTGTTCACAGGAGTTGGAAATTTATATGTTTTTCCCAGTTTGATATTAATTTGAGCTGATGCCATAATAACTACATGATCACTCATACCCAACGGTGGTTCTGACTTAATTGATTTGGCAATTTTTTTGTCGCTAATCAGTAACAAGTCCAGCTGTTTCAAATTTATCTCTCTATATGCACCTAGGAAATCCAAGGATTTTTGATCTTGTGATGTTAGTGTTAAGGTGTTCCAATCAATTTCCGGGCAATTAAGATCGACAAATATACGAGTATTTTCCTTAATATCATCAGGTACCTGCTTTATTAGCTTAATAAATTCCAAATGTTCATCACTGTTGATCTTTCCCGGTCTATAAAGACATCCTACTAATAATCTCTGGCTCTTAATATGAACATTCAGCCACACTAAACTTATTGATGGTATCATAACATTAACAAAGGGGTTATCTTGGTGCCGTTAATTTCCTCCTTCACATAAAAAATCACTCCACCCCCTTCATATTATCTCTATAATGTGCAAAATGTGTATAGCCTGGTATCGAAATGATATCTTTGTTTAAATGATTCATACAAGTTTCACTTATTAAAATAAAAGTGGGAGTTGTGTTGATAACTCTCAGTTTCAGTTCATCTTAGTATACATGGAGTTAGCATTGGTGTAAAGGAAAGTAATTTTCAGGAGAATTTGATTTATTAGTTTTTTTTTGGAATTATTTTAGGTACCTGATTAATATATTTTATTTTGATACTTGTCTCTCCTTTCGCTTTATGTTCTTCCAACTCCTCTATCAGCTTCTTAAGATGTTCTCTTTGTAAAATTGTTTGGTCTGCTTTTACATATATGTTAGAGTCACTCTGTATTTTGTTCTTGTTTCTGATTATATAAAAACCATCCTCTCTAGTTGGAAAGATTATTTTAAATGGTCTGATTTTTCCCTCTTGATATTTGCCTAGTCTGTAAAGTTTTAGGTTGTTTATTACAATGTTTCCATTGCACTGGTGTAACACTTCAGCCAAATACTAAAATATCATGGGATCTGGCTTGTCTTTCCTGCATTTCTGATAAAGTGGGTTCAATTGAAAAATTTTCATTTAATTGTTGATTCGGTTCATGGGCTCTTTTTAATGAATCAGCAAGCACTTTAAATTCATCTTTTAACATTACTTCTGCATATATTTTTCCCTCATTTTTTTTAATTCGTAGGTTTTCAGATGTGACCTCTGCATAACTTCTGTTTTCCTTTTTTAATTCGTTGTCTATGATAGTGATCTTTTTTCCCATTTTTAAAAGTTATCTTTTAGAGAGTTTATTTATGTGGAGATCTGGGGAATGTTATCGACCTTCCGTTCCACTATCTTCAGTTTCTTCTTCAAGGCTCCTACTTCTTTTAGGTTATCAAGGCAAGTGATGCAGCAAAACAGCATTCTTTTCATCATTGGCAAGCACCTTATTTCAGAGTCCGGCATTTCTGCACAATTTCTTCACCAAATTTCTTTATATACATCACACGGATACCCGAACAATTCGTTTTTTTCTTCTTTAAATACACAATTTTCTTTGCATTTACAGCACACGGGCATGGTTGAATATAGGTTATGGTCTTAAAAGCAATGAATATTCACTGTTTGCTGCGATATTTCAGTTTCTGAATATTTCCAGGAAATTCTTGTGATAAACTGAATAAACCGTGATAAGTTTTACTTAAATATTTGTTAATTTTCTCTAATTCACAAAATATTTCTAAGAGCGCGACTTTATTTTTGTTGTTGTTTACATAACCTTTGTTTAATTTTTCTTAATACCATATTATAAAATAATATATAATTGTAAACAGTTCCAATGTATTAACTTTAAAACTTAACGGGTTTTAAATCGTGATACCGAATAGTAATTTCATATTTGTCTTTTTATTAATTAATCTCAAAAAGGTATTTAATTTATCACGCATTTCCTTTTTATCCCGCATTTTAAAGTATGAAAATGTTTTCCCTTCGGATGCAAAATTGCCTATAATAAAAATGAATTATCTGCCATGGTCCAGTCTCTTCAAGCACTGATAACTTTATGCTCCAAATATTTACCATGACAACGATTGTTAATACAATTTTAGTGTTTGTAATTTTTCTAGGCCTAAAGTTATTGGGTAGGACTTGAAGTAACTGACACTAAAAACATAATTGAATCCTGTAAGGGGCCCACTTTAAGTGGGATTCACTGTGGATTTTTGGGGTTTCGTTAAATTTTGACCGAGTGACTTTCGAATAATTTTAAATACCTTAGAATTCTTTATGTCTGAAATGAAATAATTGTTTCATTCGTGTCTTTTAACTCTCACTTTTCCAATGGCATCCGATATTTTCCACGATTTTGATTTTCATTTCAGACTTACTATATTGTATTGTCCCTTTCACTTCCATAAACATGTGTCTATCTTAATAGATCTTTTAAATAAGTCGCGCTAGCTGGAAGGTATTCAAATAATTTCAATATTTTGGTTAAATGCATATTTGAAATTATCCGTCTAAAGCAAAGAGGCGAAATTCATGTACACGTTCAGTACACTAAATAGTATTCCAACAGTGTTTCAAATTCAATCACAATATAGAAGCTAATTTCCCACCTTGAAACTGTTTATATGACCTGATATTATACTAATTATTATTTGTCAGTGCACTATGTAACTACTTTGATCTCAGTTATTATTAGGTGGCTCCTTAAATTATAAAATACCTGAAGAATTGAATTACTTAAAATTTAGGGTTTTTTTTGTAATTAAAAAACAATTGATTTTGATTTTCTCGTATCATTATTTTACTTGAAAATAACACTAGTAAATATTTTAGTGCGGGTCGGCATTTTATACGGTTTTTCAGGTTTATTCATAAATTGCTTTAAATTTTCGAATATTAACCAGGCAACATCCTTTCAATCTCCTCTGAATAGATTGTCTCTTACGGTTATTTTTTTATAGGATATCCGCTTTTTCAGTTTTCGGATATAGCCGGAGCAGGTATTCGGAATGGGAAATAGGTTCTTTTAGAAAATTTTGTTTATAAGTGAGACATTGAGCCATCTCAAAACACTATTTCTAAACATCCGAATAGTATTATCTAGAGCCATATGTTATAATAATTGGTATAACAATTCTGAAATGCAATTTTAAATCTGATGTCATATTTTCAATCGATTCAGAACTAAAACTTCTAAACCGAAATCTGACAAATCGGTTTTGTAGAGTAGAAATTACTACGTTGGGGCTTGGAACCTTCGGCAACATGCACTAAAACAGAGTTTTATCCACAATACCGAAACAGAATATTTGCACTCGACGCGCGTTTCGCTAACCATGTTAGCATCATCAGGAGATGAT
>MU182095.1:299613-320738 GCA_016904865.1 Pissodes strobi
ATCTCGTAAACCAAAAAAGCACTAACGAAACTTCTTGAAGCACTAAAAAGCACTAAAGAATGACGCCAAATATGACCCAATCCTGAACAGTCTGGGGCTGACCTTGAAATAAAATAGAATTGAATATCTCGAAAACAAATAAGCAATAACGAAACTTTTTGAAGCACTAAAAAGCACTAAGGAAGCACTAATCATCCTGAAATTTTCTCGGAAAAAACATACTTTGGGGGCTAACTTTACGGACCTATCCTTTAAGACTTAAAATAAGAACATTTAATTTAGGAACAGATTGTTTTGGACGGAGAAAATTAGGAATTATCATAATTAATAGAATGTCGCAAAAAAAAACAAGGGATTTTATTTCATACTGTCTAAATTATCTGGCATGAGACGGAAACCTACACTAGACTATATTTAAACTAGAAAACTATCGGGCGGCGTCCTGCAGGATATCTTGGTCACCAGTTTAGTATTATTCTTATTATTTTTTGTGATCAGCAGGTTGTGAGTTTTTCATTGGATATAATATCAGTTCATATATTTTAAAATGCGTAATATACCAAAATAATGTTTCAAATTATTTTCCGTAGAACATGGCGTGTTATTTCGTTATTTCGTGTATATTTGAACCTCGTGGCAGAATTATGGCATGTATTTTATTGCCTTCTGATAACTTATGAGTACCTTTTGAGCCATATATTTTTATAGATATTTTGTGAGATTAAAAACAACAATGATATAGATAGTCCTTTACTCCAATTGTGAAGCCTACATTTTTTAGTACAAATATTTTTTTCACCGATTGACCGCAAAATACTAATTTTACAGGCAAATATAACAATCGACAAAGTTTCGCTTTTCCTGCATAGGCAGCAAAGTTAATACTTTCCTGCCTGTAAAGCCAAAGCATTGGTCTACATGGAAACTATCAATTTTCATAGTCACCAACTAACAGCAGTAACTGTAATGTTTTTCGAATTTTTACTGAATTTATCACGTAGAGAGGAAAACTAAAGAGATTGTGGAAATTGTAATAATTTCAAAATATAAAGCAATCGGTGAAAAAATTATAGGTTCAATTGAGCAACAAAGCGGCAATCGGCAATTAATCTACTTTTTTGCTGCTGAATATTCTAAGAATTTGGATTGAGCTTTATATGATTCAACCAGTTTGAAGGAAAATTTTTCACCCGTCTGCATGGAGGCTTATTGTTCGCTATTTTTCCCCACCTTTTGAAAATCATTATTGAATAAGGTGTGTTATTCTGGGCGTAAACTAGCAACGATGAGTGAAATTCAGGATTTTTTTCTCAATTCCACCTTCATATTTTTCTAGCGAGAATTTTTTAACCCGAATTTTTGCAAAACATCTTATTTTCGGCAATGTGTTGCCGTTAAATTTTTTTCCACATTTATAAAGTAGTTCATCTTATATAGGATAGCTGGGCATATGTCAACACCCTAGATTTAGGTTCCATAGATATTTTATGCAACATACTCCATACATACATTCAGCCTTTTTCAAATATTACGTCTGAAATTTGATGTTTTTGTTTATATTTTGCCTAGCTACATAATTACTAGCTCGCCTAGAATAAGGTAATTTTGTACATTGCATATCGCATTTTCATAAACTGTCGACAAATCGATATAAATCGATATATAAATCCGTATGTATGTATATCCGCTAGCACATAAAATTACTCTCGGAAGAAAATATATAATACATCTTTATTACAAGAGAAAAATATAAAAAAAATTGAACAAGAATATTGCTTAAAACCAGAGCAAGTAACTTTAATTTTTTTAAATGAAGCAAATAGTGTGTAGCTTCTATAGGGGGCATATTCCATACTATTTGCATAATTACATCCATGTTTTCATTGTTTGGTCGGCTATAGAATCAAATTAGGGTTAGTTTGCGTTACCGGATATATTTTTTGCGCAATTATCCTGATTGCTCAGATTTATTTAAATTAGCGGGAAAATTTCCCGGAACTTTTTAACTTTCTGCAGTGACAGATACAGTTAAAATATACTTAACTTTGTTGCGAATGTCATGCGAATATTTTGTTTTGAATAATTGAATGTTTTGATGTTTCCTTTGTGAGGTTATTTTAGCCATTTTCAAGTCAAAGCTATGTTTCGCCTTTTTGGTGTGTTTTTTTAATTTAACAATTGAATACTAGAGGAAGCAATAACGTTTCGATTGTCCTAAAATGTTTCTTTTATTTTTGCTATTTACAGAATAACAATAAACAAGTTCCAATAAACACCATTGTTTTTGGTTCTTGCTTATTAGTATTTAAAAATGCAATAAGCATAACCTAATTTAATAATCTGGAACTGCGAGTTTCCGTGTTATACTTTAGTGTTGTTTCGTGGAGATATATATTTTTTGGCCACAAAAAGATCGTTTTCCAGCTCTCTTTGAATAAAACGGTCCATACACGATGGGATAAAACAAGATAAGATAAAACGGCTTTTTAATACATAAGTCTCGGAGTAGGGTGCCTCAAGTGTGCACCCTACTCCGAGACTTCACTCTAGTGGCAATTTTTATCATGGCGTATTTCTCTCAACTCCCCAATAAACAAATTGTTGCAATCGGTAGAAATAGTAAAAATATGGCTCTTATAAATAAAAGCCTATTTGAATATGTATTTGAGCATGACATTGAAATAGTTAATTTACTTTCGCACTGTATTCCCCAAACACTTTATTTTAAAATATTTTGGCCTCAGATTCTGAAAAACTTTGGTTTTTGAGCAAAAAGTGTACTTTAAATTTTAATCTTTATTTTGCGAAAATATCTTTCATGCATTTTTTTTTGTATTAATCTGTTCCATTTAGTGGAATCTCGATCGAATCCAAAAAAATGCTTTAAAATCGAAAGTGCTTATATGACGCCGAAACCGAAATCATTACAGCTCACTCCGTGCCCGCATTGGCAACTCATTTTGAACCTTTGTTATTTACATTATAATTTGCTTGCTATTGTCTTATTTACATTTTCGGGTGGATGTCTTAAATATTTCTCTCGCAATTAATGTTATTTCTATTTTTTTCTTCCAAACCCAATGTCGCTGGCGTTTCTAGTTATTTAGACTTTCAAATGAATATTTAACGTTCAGTGAAGGGCATGCCATTGTTCTTGCAACTCCGATTAGAAATGCACTGATAATTGATCTGCATGTAAAATGGGGTGAATAGGAACAGTTTTTAACTTTGATCCTAAATTAATTGCGGTAAATATTTTTTTAAAGAAATTAGCTCTAGCTCACAACTTGGGTCTACCCTTTTTCTTTTAATACTTTACCTCCTGAAATTAAATAAATACTCTGTATACCTTACAAGAAATATATATGTAGTGTTCCTAATCACCCCACATGTGAATGAGAACATCAGTTAAAATTCACGTCCGTTCGTATTCAGACATATAGGAGGTGAATAGGAACTAATAAAATATGTGAGGGGTAATTAAGAACACACATATATTCAATTAAAACGAATTTATGCTTTACAAAAAACTTTATTTAAGCTTAATACAACTACAAATTTAAATCGTTTCCAAAACTGACCATGTCCTTAAACACACACATGTTCAATGAAAAAGATATAGGTTTTACAAGCTTAATATAACATCAAATCACTTAAATCGTTTTCAAAACTGACCATGTCCTTAAAACGAGCTGATTTTTTTTGATTAAGTGTGAGTTTTAATTGTTTCAAAATGTCTTTAGCAGGAATAAATGCCACTTCTTCTGTTTGGGAAAAATACCAAGTGCTAGGTGCCCTTTTATAAAAAACTCCAATATACCCGTCACCTTGAAGATATAGAACTTTACTAACGTATAGCCTGTGTGTGTCCTTGGTTTTACCATACACTTTAACGACTAGAAAGTCACCTGGAAGGTATGAATTTTCAGGGATTTTTGGCCGCTTAAGATCTTCAGACCTCTCTTTAACTTCAGGTTCTTCCTCAGATGATAGCACGTACTCATTATCACTATCTTGCACTGAATAATCTGAATCTTCAGACGAAGACGAATCTTGTATCAATCTTGCCCTCTTTTTTTTTAGAGCGCTTATGAGCCTGTTTAATTGCTGGATCCCCAATATTTGTTCCCGAAAAGCCTGGTTTGTCGTCAACTACTACTGGTTCCTCTAAATCTTTTACTTCGACACTTTTTCCTGGTGTAACACTTATCTTTGTTCGTTTTTTCTTTTGCTTGACACTGTCGTAAAGTTGCTAACAACTCTTGTGTCGTCGATAGCTTCTTCCCGTACAGGTGTCACACCTCCATTTCTGCTGTTATTGGTACCAGCGTTAAGATCAGTTTTTGGCGACATATTAAGAACTTTGTTGCGATCTAATTCCACACTTTCTGAAACCAGCTACAACGTTGTCTTCTTTGAGAGAATCACACAATTGTTTCAGTAGACCAACAAACCTATCTTTGCGTACAGAAGTCTCACCTCTTCCTGGTCCCTTCTTCCACTCTTCCAATATATTACGCCAAGCTATCTTCATAGTCCTGAAAAATGTCACGTCAAGGGGCTAGGTAAGGTGGGTCGAGTTACTATGAAGAAATATGAATTTTATGTTTTTTTCATTACACAATTTTGTCCCTTCAAGGTCCTTAAAAAAGGGTATGACTACTGACTACTCAATCCGAAAAACAGAAGGAATCGAGCCACCCAGACTTGGTTCTATTATACCTAGAGTTTTTTGAACCCCTTTCCCTCCAGCTCTCATACATATGTTGGGCTTTAAAAACTACGTAAGGTGGCAATATTTTGCCTTCTCCGGTAGCGGCAAACATGACTGATGTGGACGCCTTCGAAGAGTTCAGGACTTTTTCTGGATATATACAGCCACGTATGAAAATTAGTTTCTTTTTTCCGGGATCGTCACAAAGATTAGTTTCATCATAGTTTATTATATGACTTGCAGGAACGTCCTTCAGTTGCAGTTCGAGTTATTGTATCAGGAGATACCGCGGCTCGTGATCTTTTAATATTCTGGCACATTCTGGATGATAATAAAGATTCTTTGTGACGTCCTAAAAAGCAATACACCCAATCACGACCAGGTATATTGTCCTTGAACTTCGGTACACATTTTCCTTGTCGTTCGGGAAATCTTTTACTAATAATCTTTGAGTTAAAGAGTCAAGTGGGTATCCTCAATCACTACAAATTGTGAGGCGGTCAACTAAAACCGCTTCTTCATCTTCACTAAGTGATTTTTGACCGCCTTTCTTCTTGACTTGATGATTTTTGGAATGCCTGTGTAGAACAGTAGTGGGTATACTGTACTTTTCCGAACATAGCTAAGGCCGTTTCGAAGCTCTTCAATAGCCCGCTTCAAAAGATCTGATGAGTATTGTTTATATTTTGTACCAACAGCCACACATTTATATGTTCGAGGCATGTTTGTAGAACCTAAAATAAACATATAAAAATTAAAAATCAAATTCTGGTACTGTGTAGTATCAAGTTGTACTAAAAATCATTAAAATTAATACACTGTTCCATGTAAAATATTGTTGGTAGCCATAAAAACCATTATTACGATCTGCTGGGATGAATAGGAACGGTGTTCCTATTCACCCCACACATTGTAATTCTACGACGTCATAATACCAGAAAAAAATATATGTGAAGAGTTTCATAAAACTGAAAAAACTAAATTAAGAAATCATTGTATATGTGTATCTGTGTTGCAAAAATAACAATGCTAAACCTAAGATATGAATAATTTCATACTTGAAAAGTTTTACAGAGGCCAGAATGAAGGTTATGAAACAGGTGTTGCTTGTACTGCTGTCAAACATGATATCAGTGTTGCCAACAATGTAAAACTTTATATTTTATCTTGTTATAAGGTTAGACAACTTACTAAATGTACAGATCTGACAAATGATGAATATTACAATTTAGAAAGCAGTATAGGGGAGAGCACAGAAAAAATTGCAAAAACATTGCAATGGATTAGACATGACTGCATACTTGAATCTAGTTTCTAAATCTAAACAAGTTTTCTTTACAACAGTCTTTGATAATGTCAAAAACTTATATACTTACCGTTATCGTTGCGCAAAATTCATGTTTTATGATAAACCTCGTATATATTATTTAGACCGTTCTTTCTAAAACATTATGCCAGATGAGACTAACTTTTTCAAAATTTATTTGCACGTGTGTCTGATATACAAAAATATGCTATAGGATTGAGTGCTAAACTGAAATAAATTGATTAGGTAGCCCAGACAAATATAGAAATAATTTGTTACAAGTAAACCTGATGTAAAAGCTATATATTTGAAACACAAATATACAATTCCTCATCTTTTTTATGCGCCACACTGCTTAAAAGGACATCTAATTTCAATATTGTAGATTTAAGTATGCAGTAGGCGAACTAATAATATCAAATCATATCTTAGAATATGAATAATCCTGACAATCTACACGGTCCTAAATATAACATTTTGTCTAACTATGACGATTAACTCTGCTGCGTTGATAATATTTATTAAGCATATTCAATTTAAGTTAAGAGGTCTATTTTTAACTTCCATTCGTAATTTTGCTTCTGATGTAAATTACAATAATGGTCTTTTATTATTGTCATTCTCCTTATTATTTCTATAACGGTTGAATTTGGGTATTGAGTATGTTATATCAAACATGTATGGAAGTGTTGGCATAATATTTATCATGTTATGTTTGAGGAAATATGACGGTTAAGCGAAATAATATGTTTTCAAAAAACCGGTGTGAAATGTTTTAGCTTATCCTAGGTAATCAAGCTTATTAATTTTATTTATATTATATATATTTATACCTCATGGAAGCAAGGAAAAATATCGACTTGGGTGACAATATGTTTAATTTAATAATTGGAGTATTGGATATGTTTTTCCGACAAGAAAAGTCCGACTTTAATATACTAGAAAGCTATACTTGAAACTGAAAGGCAAGTAGATAGTCTTATTGATTCAAATTTGAAGTGAAACGTTTCAATTTTTTAAACGTATCTTCTGGTTATTTTTATTGATATTATTTATTTATTTAGATAGTATTTTGTATTATTTAAAACCAATATAAAAAATGTACGAAATTTTTTAATTGTTAATCGAGTTCTTGAGGGGTTAATCCATTAAGTTTCTCTTTTTATACGAAGTAGACAGGTAGATAGCTTCAAAATTGAATAAATATTTCTTTAATTGCTAATTCTGTAAAAAGCAATGCTACATCGCATAATTTACTTCGATGTATCAAGAAGTTAACAAATATGGCCTAAAATGCAATAGAGTCTAGTCTTTATAAAAATATCGATGTAGTACTCATTTTAGATGCCAGATAAATACAATATTGCTAAAACACTTTAATAGCATGAAAAGCCTTAACTAACTGACGACGTAGTAAATATGTAGACAGTTTGTACAACTTTAACATCGGTAATAATCAGACAACGCCGATCAATATTAAAACACTGCCGTTTCGGTCTCCCTTTTAGTTATTTACTTTTAAGTAGTGTGTATAACTTGTCGAAATCGAAAAACTAGGGCTTTTCATATAGCTAAAGATGTTTTAGTTTTCTCGACATAATGCTTCTTCCAGGCGTAATCGAGAACCAACTTGAGATTTGAATGGAAAATAATATAAAAGTCAATTTCCGAAACAACATTAGTTTTTGGTAGATATATTTTATTGTCGTTCCTAAGGCCTGTGAATATTAAGCTCAGTTTTAGATACCGCTAAGAAGTTTCCAGTTATTGAAGCCCTGTCCTTTATAGCCTTCAGATAGCGGAATATTGCCCGAAGTATCTTTAGTAAACACATTTAAAGCTACCAAAATTATAGTTACGTTTATGTCGCGGCTGCCGAATGCGGCCAAGTGTTTCAGATTCAGTGTCTTTAAGCTATACATAATGTCAAAATTAATCAATCATTGAAAAGATCGAACAGTATTTTCTGCAAAAAAACTATATGCCACTAGCGCATAAAAGGATCACGTATGTCTTTGGCCAGGATTGAATTATTATGATTCCGATAGTCTTCGATAAAAAGCCTTAATTAAGCCTTGGAATTGATAAGCATGATGAGGCCTTCGGTAGCCTAAAATCTTCGTTGTTTTGTTTGCCAGAGTAATTATAATTTAATCTTAATAGCATTTTTCTGTTTTTTCCCTTTAATTAATAGGTTGTGGTATTTCTGTTAAACTGAATAATTGTGAAACTTTTTGGGTAAAATTAATTATGTAACTGGTACAGAGGGATTCAATTAATTTTGGAATTACAAATTACAAGAATGCTGGGTTAAAAGTGAATATTTGGACAATTCTGGACAGCAAATGCACAAAATAGCTGAGAGTTCTCCAGAAAGCGTAAAGTCACTGCAAAGTTCTAGTCAAAACTAACATTTAAAAGAATGCCTTTAATTGACCTATATAACTCAAATAAATTTTAAAAAATTATTTTCGCTTCAGATTTTGCGGGGAGCTTTTCATTGGAACTGTATATGGTTTGACTCGATCCTCGATCGCATGAGGTCCGCGGAGTTTTGACGACATAAACGCATTCAATGATAATTCAATTCAGGTATTATTCATTATCTGAAGGGTAGAAAGATAGACCTTAAATATAATACTCGATATAGATGATAAGTTGCCACATTTAACTGTGATTTTGTTAAAAAAAAATTTGGCTTGAATCTCAAAAAATGTGTACAGTATTAAGGGTGACGTTTACGTGTGTAACCAAACATATTATAGGAGCGGTTTTGTCAATGTTATACAATGTGTTCCCAATTAGATATCCTATAGTTGTGTTTTCAAATTTTTTCAAACGTCCTTATTGTTTTTCGGCTAGCACTAGTGATATTCACTTACTTTTACACTCAGTTCTTCTATCTGAACTGATCAGTGATTTGGACATTATTGTTAGGCAAATAGGTTGACGCGTTAATTCAGCTCGAATTATTTAAAAGATTACTTCAGAAGGAACTTGTTTCAGCTTTACCTTGCATTCGTCTATTGCAGAAAATACTACTAAAATATAGCTGGAAAGTTCCTATGAAGTATTTATTACTATATTCTTGAATATATTAATTTTAAACCCAACCCAATGGCTGAAAATCATATTTTATGCAAAAGTCGGATAGTTCACAGCCGACCATCAAAACTATGATGGAATTAGTAGCATTTATTTCCCATACTTTAAAACGTTTTGAATATTCTATTTAAAGGGTAATAATTTGTCTCAAAATTGACAATAGGAATGTTCGCAAAATTAGGGTACATATCTTGAGAATACACTGTATATTAAAATAATGACTAGGTCAGTATTTCCTGTTTTTGAGTATATCTTGCAAGAAGCATACGTTCTTATCCATATATCTTGATACCTTCGTAAAGTGTTTTGTTTCTTTTGGAATTATCAAAAAGCGAGCAAGATTTTTTTACTTATTGTATGGTTGAAATATTGTTTTTTTAACAATAAGTAGTTTCTTTATTTTACCTTTTGCTTTTTTAATCCCTTGTTTTAAAAAATAGGCACCAACATATAAGGACAATTTGTATAAATGCTGCATGTTGTATATTGTATTACGTTACTTGCAATATACCAGAGTAAATTGAAAATAGTTTGTATGAGGTCAAAACCTAACATCAATAAGGAATGCTAAAATAACGTTAACATGATATTAAAAAATTACCTGGTGCACAAATCTTACATAATATTTAAGCATGGTTCATATATATCCAACAGCCACAGACTTGCAGTGTCATGTACCGGAGGAAGAATTAGGCGTGCGTTCACGTTTGGCCAGATAGTATTTGAAATACGCATAGAAGCAGTGCGAATTTTAACGTAATAATGTTTAAACAAATAGTTCCGATTTTTCATTCACAAATACTGCAAAACATTCGGCGCCCTATTAACTCTGGTGCGGTACACATTTAATATAGCGTATCCAATTGATCATTCCCGTACGTGCTGGTGCAGGTCTGTGGCTGTTGATTATACATGAATCATGCTTTATATATATGGGGCCAAGACAAGGTGTTGATTGGGCTCCCAAAATTGTGTAAAGAAATATAGACCTATGTATTTTTGAACATGTCTCTTCGATCTTCCTTCTTAAACATTTGCGACATGTTTGTTTTTACCTCTCCTTATCTCTAATTATCTTTAAAATAAATGTAATAAATAATCAATAAAAAATAAACATTGCTGGTTATTTAAATTAAGATCTTGTGTTTTATTAGTATAGATACTAATATATGAAGATCATTTACTTCTTATTTGCCCTACGAATAACAAAGTGGAAGTAAGAAATTTTACATTTGAGGAAACATTTTTTATAAATTGTTTAAACCAATACCCAAATTGGGAGGCTATTAACGTCTGATTATGTCGTAAAATACTAGATAGTCACTTCAGCTTTGGTTTACTAGAAAGCGATATCATCATGATGGCCATAAGTAGAACGGTGAACATCAAACAGTGGTGGAAAGAATGCGACAAGACTGACTCTGAGAATAGATGTAAGATGTAAAGCTAGAGGGCGTTTGCAGATTATTAAATAGCGTCGTTTTTCAATCAGGTGCATAATTTATAGATGCATGGAGATAACGTGGATGATCTCGATGTAATGTTCTTAGAAGATGTTGACTCAGAATATTTTCGGAGAGAGAGCGAATCAGACTTGTTTAAAAAAACGTACAGAATAAGGTGCACATGAAAGCTTGCCGACACCTACACATATTAATGAGAAGGAATTCGGAGAATATCTTCGCCTGATGACTCCAGTTGTAATGAATCAGAGTAAGTAACTGATTCTGGTTAAATTGTTTCAACAAATTATTTTATAATAATTTTAAATTGATTCAAAAATAACTGGCTTGTGTTAATTCGCCAAGAGCAAATATTCAAATAAAATAACAATTTCGTTAAAAAAAAATAAATTGAAACTTATGTTTCAAGACATAATGCCCAAACCGCGCCTAAAGTTAAAATTATTTTGCCTGAAGAAAATTCAGGAAAATGTACAACAATAGTACTTATCATAAGCCCTACTAAAATAATATAACTTGCTATTCAAATGTAGGTAATCCTAAATAGCATTGTGTTTGACTTCACAACAACAGAAATTAGACTCGAAGACTTTTTTCCGACTGTATTATAACGCGAAATTAGATGATTAGTTCATCCAAGGATTATTGCGCACTAGTTGCACGCTTCAAAAACGGATCCCCAACTCTTGGCCAGGGGGCGTTTCTATTAAGAATATTCACCTGGGACTGGAATGCAAAACCACGTTAACTGAAATAAGCAATTTTAATTATCCTAATTTGGAACAGGCGGTGGTACTAGAACCGAAGTTGGAATTTACCAAACATTGCCACATTAAAATTTTCGGCGACTTAGGAATTTTAAGTGTTCTTAGTAAAAACATTTTAATAGCTGGGCAGGTGCTGAATCGAGATTTTTCGAGGAGAAAACAAGCCTTGAAAGATGGTATGAAAAGCTAAAAATATTTGGGAAAGTTAGTTTGAAAAAGTCTCCACATTCGGTAACTCGTTATTATGCTCACAAGAGGCCTCGAAATATAGTTACAAAATTACCATCACAGGTTAACGTCATATGCCCGAAAAGAGTCCGGAAAAGTAAAACGTACCGTTGTCAAAGAAAAATTCTAGTCAAAATTCGTGTTTCCTGGGGTGTGTGGTTACGTAATCAGCTCTAGTAGGGATTAGTTTGGGTTATACGATAAGGAATACAAAATA
The DNA here is from genome assembly GCA_016904865.1 of Pissodes strobi. Taxonomy (NCBI): domain Eukaryota; kingdom Metazoa; phylum Arthropoda; class Insecta; order Coleoptera; family Curculionidae; genus Pissodes; species Pissodes strobi. Next base: position 311,414 of record MU182095.1, read on the forward strand.
AGTTGTAGCTTTAAGACTCTGTAACTTTTATTATTTAAATGGTCAAGAAACCGAGAATGTACTCTCCTTATCTGGTGTCATTAAACAGACTAAGTGTTAGTGAAAATTTGGATTTCGTTTTTTTTTGTGTTAACGTCATTTTTCCGGTTTGAACTGTTTAAAGTTTTAGAGAGTCAGATAAAACGTAAATAAATGTTAATAATGCTAATTAGTTTCTTGTTATTATATCACATCTTATTGTCTGGCGTACTTTTAAATAGCTAGGTTATAACAGAAATTACCTGAACGTGTCAGGGTCAACCACTGAATTAACATAAAACTGTGCCCTTAAATTGTGTGCTCCCTTAAATTCGAAATCTCAATTAGTATTTTAAACGAAAAGTGGTTTGGCCTACGCTCATTTCATTATAGGTAAGGTTATATCTGAGTACAGAAAAGGTGGAATGAAGCTACTGAGCAGGTGGAGAAAAAGGGATCGTTGCCCATGGTGTCTAGGTAAATTATTTTAATAAAAATAGGGTGTCAACACAATGGCGATACTGCGAATCCGGTTAATAGAAAATAAGCAGAACAAGAACTCCTTTGTCTGGCGCACTGCATCACTGTGGAACTCACTCCCAGGACATCTGTTTCCCACTAATTACAACCTACAACTATTCAAGAACGGTGTCAATAAACATCTTCGCATACACATCGCTCGTCGAGCGCCATAGGATCTCCCTTTGGTGTGTGTGCCACTGCCATAAAAAAAAGAAAATTTGAAGAAAAGGCCGCTAATAGAGTAGGATGCAAAAAGGAATAATAGGCGTTCATTTCACAGTGTTGTTCAATTATTAAAATGATGCTCAAAGTCATCAAACCGAATCCCAAATCTACTGTCACTGTAATTAACTAAGGGCCAACACCTGATTTATTTTAAGAATTGTTTCAACAATTTGTTTAAAACAAAGATAAATAAAAATTTTAATTTAATTTTAATCGTCCAAACATTAAATGAAGTTTCGAAACATAACCCAGGGAGAAAACGTTCAAATAAAATAATAAATTTATTTTAATTAACAAAAATTATAAACAAATTGAAGTCTAACTTTCACGAAGTAAGACCGGAATAGCGAAAAGAAAATGAAAATAAGGGGTTAGTTATTTTACCTAAGGGAAGCGAAAGCCAAAAGCACTTAAACTCGTTCAATACAAAATGAAAATAAATATTATTAAAGCCACTGAAATAACCATTGAAATAACTTTCAATAAACGGCATGTTGTTTATTTGCGCAAGATTCGGGATCCGACTTGAAAACGCGGTGACGTATACTTTTGTATTCGACTACAGGAGAACGCGGCACAAAAGGAACTAGAAAAGAGATCAACTGCGGTCAAACAAATTCTTACGCAGGTTCCCAAAACCATGCTCTAAAAAGAACCTCATTGGTTAGGGCGGTTCTATTTTCCCGTCCAGCGAATTAAATTGAAAGAAAAACGATATTACCTTATAGGGATCGAACATTGATGAACTTTGGAACACGTGTGATCTAAAAATCCAAGCTCGGTATGGAAAAATACCGAATTCTTCGGGGAGATGGAAAATAAAACCAATTAGAACTGTGTTTTCGCCGAAATCAGGGCAAATTGCGCAACATCACGTGTTTTCTGAATGCAGGTGTACCGAGATTCTGGATTTTCTGGGGGCAAAATGCGTCAAAAACATGTTATAAAAGCGTGAAATTTTCGAAGAAAAAGTAGTCTTATTCCAAATAGCAGTTGCAGTCGGTCGTAATGGGCAAATCAAAATTTTACTAAGAAATATCAGTTGCAGCGGGTCGCGATGCCGAAAATTACTCAGAAAAGACATATACTAAATTCTTAAAGTTCTAGTCGGTACTATGGTCTTAGTTGTGACCAAACCGAAATTAATACCTCTCGGTTTCAAGGCTCGTGGAAATAACTAAGTAAATAAGTAAATTCATGTCGTCGTTTCGAAAAGTAAAGTAACGTGGTGGATCTTCATCATTCGTTGAGGGATAAGATGGTCAAACACGAGCAAGGGCAGCTACTACGGCAAGTTCCGAGTCAAAATTAAGCGATAGACAGTAAGTTTAGTTTTAAGTCATAATGTGTAGAGTGCTGCTATATTTGAAAACATTTATCGTTGTCTGTCTGCGAGAATTATTTCCGTAAAACATTCCAGTGCTCAAGTTAGACAGTAATTTTAGTTTTAAAACATAATGTGTAGATTGCTTGTATATTTGAAAACATTTAACGTTGTCTGTCTGCAAGAAATTCATGAGTACTTCAGTAAAACAATTCACTGCTCAAGTTAGATAGTAAGTTTAATTTAAATAATGAGGCGTATAGAGTGCCTGTATATTGGGAAACATTTATTGCTGTATGTGGTCGGTAATTAAATGAGTATCCCATTAAATAATTAGGGCTAGCATACTTCGTATTTTATTTAGTTAATTCACTGCGGAAAAGATCATTGCTAATTGAATTTATTTTAAATCCATAATTGTCTGACTGGCTAGTAAAATATAATATTCTAGGAAAGTTGGTACACTGGAAAAATGCACAGTGTCTAAATAATAATACCAGTGTCATTTTCTTTTTAAAGTGCAAAGACTGATTGTCTGGTGCTGTAGATACGAGGTCATATTAAAAAATAAGCGAATAAATTTAGCCACTATTAAAATGCTCCCTTTGAATTATTTTATTAAAACATCACTTATGTGGCTTACATTCATTTAATTATATTTAATATACCTGAGAATAGAATTAAGTACTGGTAAGAGGCATAAAGCGGTTTTCAACTAGGTAGCGAAATATGGGTGGTTGCCCAAGTGGTTCACCAATAGGTGAATTATTTTTTTTAATAAGTAAAATTAATTATTTGAAAAAAAGGCCGAATTCAAAGTAAGTAAAAGGAATAGAGTAAATCGGCGTTCATTACACCACTCGTTTTCATTTTATTAAATATTCAGCTTATTACATTCCATAGACTGCTTTGGTTAATGGTAGTTTTTTCATTGCACATTAGGCCTTCATCTTCCAATTATGCACCTCTATAACACTCAAACTAGACTCGACACTCGAACGCCAGATAGGGGCAGTTTGCGGTGTCAATATAATGATATAATTCGATTCGAGTTTCATTCAAAATTAAACTGTATCATGATCTCGGGCTTTATCAAATCCATAAGATAATTTTTTTATGGCAGTGGCACACACTAAAGAGACATCCTATAGTGCTCGACGAGCGGTGTGTGTGCGAAGATGTTGATTGACACTGTTCTTGAATAGTTGTAGGTTGTAATTAGGGAGAAGCAGATGTCCTAGGAATGAGTTCCACTGTGATGCAGTGCCCCAGACAAAGGAGTTCTTGTAAAGCGATGTTCTACGTGTTTCCAGTTGTACGACGAAGTGGTGCGCTCTTGCCGTCTGTGGTGACTGTCTGACAAGCATTGCCAGGGGCGGGATGAGGCGGGCCAAATCCTGGGAAGATCTGCCGTGAAAGTATCTGTAAAACAGGGACCTCTCGGCCACATGTCTGCGGTGTTTCAGACTACCCAGATTCCGGGTCGCCGACGAGACGCACAACTCTCTTCTGAATGGAATCCAGCAGCTTTAGGGTGTGTTTGGTGCGGCACCCCAGATGTGTCAGCAATATTCTACGCACGGTCTTATTTGCGCTTTGTAGAGCAACTGCTGCGCTGTATACAGTTTTTTGTTGCCAAATAGCACTCCAAGCTGCTGGGAGGCTGATTTTGCGATGTTAGCAACGTGGTCATGCCATGATATACTGCTGTTGACCGAGACACCCAGTAGTCCGATTGACGAGGTTGAAGGAATGGTCGATCCTGTCATAGAGTCCGCCGTATTGCATGGCCCTCTTGGTAAATGTGGCTGCTTAGGTCTTTGCTGGACTCGACCAAATTTCTGTCGCTCCAAGTTTGAATTTTCTCCAGGTCTTGATTAATTGCTGTAATCTGCTCCTGTCTGCGGTGATAAGCCTCAGTCGCTGGTAAAGATTTTTCTGATCTAAATTCTGTTGTTCTCGAGGTACTTGAGTAGTTGCTGATTGACCACACGTTCCATGACTTTGGAGATTATTGGAAGCAAGGCAATGAGGGCGTGGTTTGCTTGCCTATTTTGGAACAGGTTGCACTTGAGCGAGATTAATTACAGATCCAATAATTGTCAATAGAAATATTCAAAACAAATGATACTAACTTAAAATGTATAAAATCATCTTTCGAAATTGATTGTTCTCGTTTATTTGCCGTTAAACCTTTTGAAGTTTTTACCATACGATTTCCATGGATGATTTTATTAAGTTAAATTCTTCGTATACGGATCAATGGACATTTCTTTCATATTCACGAATCTGATTTATAAATAAATTTGCTGACGAAAAATTATGTTTGTAAGTACTTAATGGATTGCTTCGTTAAAAATTATCCACATATTTCGACAATGAGACAACTATGTTTGTTTCACAATAAGACGCTGACCCATTGGGGACAATGCTTTTTGTTATTGTGACTTAAGAATATGACCTGTGTTTCCTCTGATCCATTAGGCTTCAGGTAACACACGTAAAGAAATATGGCACGCGAACGAAAAGCAAAGACAAACGAAGTATTTTTATAAAAGAACAGACGATTTTGCTGTTAATCTTGTTATTACCAAAAAACTGAGATACTGAAAGAATGCGGGAGTAAAATTTTAAATTCTTGGTCGCTACTACAAATCTCAAAAACTCGTAGTAGAAGGTGCAAACATAAGACTTACACCTAATTATGCTTGTCTGATTTTTTTTTATCCCGAACAAGAAAAAAACTATATGCCGAAAATGTGCTAAAATATGTTAGGGGATACGGTAATCGAGAAAGAACTTTCGCATATTAGCTATAGCAGTTATCAATGATTTGAATATTACGGAGTACTGGGAAATTAGTAAGAGAGCTCGCATTGATAATGGTTATATTGCGTAACAAGATTTATGTAAAAGACAAACAGAAGGCTGGCTGCTTCCTTCAATAGACATAACGTATCCTTCAATAGACATAACGTAGATCACTTTGTAATCTATCTTTAGCCGCTCATCCGAACTTTATGATATTGGAATTATTAGAGTACAAGCACCTCGTAATACTTTTATCAAAAAAGGGACAAAAGTTTGCTGGACGATTAACGGTGAACGACAAACTCGTTACGATCTGTTGCATTTTTAGTAATAGGAAGCTTCATAATATCAGCTATGTCCTTCCCTAGAAGTAGAAGTTGAATATTTGAGCAGCCAAACAAAATTAAGTTAACTTTTTGGCACCTATCCCTTGACTGCTCATATAAACTCGAACCTCTGGTGGATCTAACTGTATTCTGTGCGTTCAAAGTCTTGTTATAATGTTGAATCATGGTTACTAAAAATCCTGGCCTTTCAATCCCTATAAAGAAATAAGTGAATGTGGTGGTGTGGAGCTGCATTGGAAAAATCTATAGCACCTCAGATCAACAGGAACAGGAAAATATTCCTAAGAGTACTGTATGGGAAAATTTGCACGAACGGCTCCTATATCCGTATCATTTACAAATAGTTCAAGCGCTGACATGTCAAGACTTTGAACCTAGAGTAGAATTTTGCCAATGGATGCTGACAAAATATCATCAGGACCATTTCTTTATCGATAAGGTGTTATTGTCAGACGAAGCAGGATTTTCGAGCTAAGGCGTTAATAAAATACTTTGTCTATAGTAGCATAGCCTAAATAATCGATCTTTGTAGTTTAAGTAAATAATTGAGGAACAGAAGTAACAAAGGGGCAAGGGGCTAAGTGTCAAAATTGTTAAAAAGATTCAAATAATTATCTAACATGTTATGTACCATACGCCTAAATATGCTACGACAAAAACAACGGAAAAAAAATTAAAACGTCAATATAATCAAAAAATGATACAAAAAAATGGGAAACGGGCGAAGTGCCAATATATTATTTGGTTAAATTAGTATAAAATTCTTGGTATTTAGAGTCTTTGGGATAAGGAATCATTGATTTTAAGTATTTTTTCTGGTTGTCACCGACTTTATTAATGTCTGGTAGCTGGTTAATTGAGATAATGGTTTTTTTCATACACAGCATTTCCATTTCTCTTGCATTTTTTCGTTGCCGTTGCCCGTCGCTGAATCTTCCCAATTCTCGTTCGCGACGTCCTGAATTCATTTTAAAATTTACTTTGTCAACAATATATTCCCGTAGAATGTATTCAAACAAATTGAAGGCGAAACACAACAATGCGTCCTGCGGCAGTTGGCAGTATTGGCACCTTTCATGCGAAGATGACCGACAACTTGCAGAAAGCGCTATCTATCGGTCTAATTGATTGTGGAATTTGAAGTCCCGGCACTTTGCCCGTTTGATAGGATATAGTCGATGGCACATATAACCTACCTATCGAAATATCCCATTTTTCGGTAAATTGGCACTTGGCCCCTTTGTTACTTCTGCTCCTCAATTTTAAAACGAATAAAAAAAGCTGAGTTCAGTAAAGCACAATTAATAAAGCTTAATAAGTTTATTTGAAACAATATAATACAATATCAATAGATAAGTATTTACATTTGGTATGGATTTATTATATAGGAAAGAAAATATTCATATTCGATTTACATTACATTACCATTCAGGGAGCATGAAGCATCAAAATGCAACATAATATTTGCTATAAAACATCTTCAAAATGCATTTATTTGTTGTAATTTTAGATAAATTCAGATAACATAGTCTTATCTAAAATAGTCAAATGCAAGAGCAGATTTAACCATCTGACATACCTAAGAATGAGAAATACGGTGAAACAACAGGGAGGCAAATATATAACGTAACTATAATGAAAAATAAAAAATAATGGTAACATAAAGGCAAATATTACAACCTACAGCTTGTAGAATAATTATTATATTATGATACCTGATTTGGGTTGTAGTATCAAAATTGTGTCATTGAGAGCGAAAGACTCAGAGCTGCCATTATTCTTATTTATTGTTAAAATAGAGCATCTTTTAGGAAAAAAATAGCATGTTACCAATAAGTCATTTTCTTCTTAAAAAGTTTTTCAAGTTAGGTAACGTTGGTCTTATTCGCTTAGACTATACATGTATTTTACGTTGCTTTGCAGATGCATATTTTAATAGCATGTATAAAGCAATCACGTTGCAAAAATATCTACCTATACTTATACTGGATGTCTTTCGAAAACAATGATAGCAAAAATGGTTTCATAGTACGATAAAGCAAACTTAGAAATTCTGAACTGAGTGCATGGACAGAAGTGTGCGGGGCGGAGCCTATTTTTAGGACTTCACCTGCATCACATATTATATGTTATAAGCTGTAAGTTTGTAATTACCTATTTGGAAACAAAACTCATTTCTTATATATAATTAAAACAATTTGAAATATATATCTAATTGGCAGTTTCAATTATAACACCTAAAATATTTGGAAATTTGCTTATAAAAATTTCTAAAAATTGTCAACTACCAATTTTAAAATGAACTTTTAACTTTCCTTTTAGAACCGCACTTTCTTCTCTGTGACGGATAGAGTTGCAACACCGCTATCATCAACTGTTTCTGAATCGCATTCTGCAACCATTTGCTTCAATCTGGCTACTCTGCGCTCTCTAAAACAATGAAAACAAATGTTAAAACAACAGTTAACGATAATAAATAAATAATGGCGGTTGATTGAATGTGAACTTCGCCACTATGCATTTTCCATGGTCTATATGAATTTCGGGCTGTCTTCTGCCGTCTGATCTAGTTCATGCACAGCTTATACACACAGCTGTGGTTCATGGTTCTGGCGTTCATTACAAGGCAGAAGGATGAGGAGGGGGGGAGGGGGAGGAAAGCATTTGTTTAACATCCTTTGCACTGGGACCTTATGCCTATATAGCTTAATGCAGGTAGAATTTGAGCTATCAAAGTGCGGTAGGTACAGCGTGACATGACAACGAGCATAGAAAAATTGGATGAAGAATGAAGAAATTTTGTTCTCCAGTGATTTTTTGTGCTCGTCTCTGTTTGTCAAATATTTGTTTGTTCTCGATGTTTGTTCCTCACGTCTGGACTCACCTCTACATTATGTGTTATATTGACTATTATAGGCCATGCATGTGCAACTTGCAACTGTACTTTCGTGGAACTTCATTTATAATAATATGACTGATATCATCCAGCCTCTATATAGGCGTGAATAAGATGGTTTTTCATAGATCCCTTGTAATAACGATAAAAGGCTCATGATTTATGGCCACACTAATATATCTAAATGGGTATCGAAACGCAAAGTGGCTTATAATTTATGACCACACACCACACTAATATATCTTAATTGGTATCGAAACGCTTTAATTCACCATACTATTACAATGTTTTTATCGACTTTGTCTAGATACAAAAAAAACATATGTAAAATTTCTCGTTTTCCCTTCTAATTTGTAGTAGAGAGAGATATACTTTTCCTCTTTTTGTTGTTCAACTCGAGGTGACATCACCTAAGAAGAATTATGGGGACCCGAGTACACATTTCCTGCTAATTTAAATAATTCAATTACACTTTTCTAAGTCTATTTTGCTAAAATTCAATTTTTAATTTCTGAAAGCCGGAGAGTCAAGTAGACTGCGAAAGGGTATCAGACGCCTATCTCTTATTCATTGGCTCGAGCGTTCCGCAGACCTTCCTTTCAATCGTGGGCGTCCCGTTCGCGACTCGCGTAGCCACGAACGAGCCAGCCCTTTAACGATGGCCACCGTTTCCGGCAGATAACAGCACACGGGAGCCATGCGTTTCCTAAGGCCCAGACCATCGAACATTAACAAGTTCAGTGCCCAGACAGAGGCAATGACCGGAGGCCATCATGTATCTCGACTAGACTAGCTCCTCCTCTTGGTCCTCCTTTTCCAAGAGGTTCCTCTCCTCTGGGAGGGAACTGACACTTCTTCTGTAGGGAAGGGATTAACTTTATAAAAGCGCAAACTCCGATCAAAAACGATAGTCTACTATAAGTTCTATAGTTCTCCAGTAAGAAGTTAAGTAACAGTCGTACAGAAGTTAGTGATACAGCAAGTAGTCCAGATAGTTTGCAGAAAATAGTCAGATAGTAACGTTTATTAGGATTTGTAAACAATCCATTTCTTCCATATGTAATAAATCTCATTTATGCTAATTACTTAGAAATCTTTCCTTATCGACTAACGCCGCAGATAAACACTTTCTTAATACAAACGTGAAGCGAATCCACTAAAACCAATTAACTTTCGACTGCC
>MU182095.1:320748-386727 GCA_016904865.1 Pissodes strobi
TGCCTAAAAAGCTCCCATGTTTATTAGGGTTTGTAAACCCGTTTCATGTATATGTAATAAATCTCATTTATGCTAATTACTTAGAAGTCTTTCCTTATTGACCAACGCCGCAGATAAACACTTTCTTAATACATACGGGAAGCGAATCAACGAAAACCCAATTAACTTGTCGACTGTCTATAAAGCCCCCATGTTTATTAGGATTTGTAAACCCATTTCATCCATATGTAATATATCTCATTTATGCTAATTACTTAGAAGTATTTCCTTATCGACCAACGCCGCAGATAAGCATTTTCTTAATACAAACCTGAAGCGAATCCACTGAAACCAATTAACTTGTCATCTGCCTAAAAGCTCCCATGTTTATTAGGATTTGAAAACCCATTTCATCAATATGTAATAAATCTCGTGTATGCTAATTGCTTTGAAGTTTTTCCACTAAAACCAATTAACTTGTCGACTGCCAAAAAAGCTTCCATTTTTAATAGGATTTGTAAACCCATTTCATCCATATGTAATAAATCTCATTTAAGCTAATTACTTAGAAGTGTTTTCTTATGGACCAACGCCGCAGATAAATAAATACTTTCTTAATACAAACGTGAAGCGAATCCACTAAAACCAATTAACTTGTCGACTGCCTAAAAAGCTCCCTATAGGTTATTTACATGCTAAGACGCTAATTGCCACATTAAAATTTATGGCGACTTAGGAATGTAAGTGTTCTTAGTAAAAACATTTTAATAGCTGGGCAGGTGCAGAAAAAAGGTATAAAAAGCTAAACATCTTTGGAAAAGAGTTAGTCAGAAAATATTCTTCACCCGCACTTTACTATGCAAAATTAGTAAAACTTTATCTATCACAAATGTTACGCAGTCCAAATGGTTCAATAATATTGACCAACTCGTGAAAAGTATCTCTGGGTACCAGAGGCCCGTGGAAAGAAAATAAGTAGTTAGGAAAAGTCATTTCCTCAGGTTCGGAATAGTGGGTACTACATGAAACGCTGTTCGAAAGTCGTCACTCGTCGTGAGAGAAGGTGTACTAAAATATATTAAGGCTTGGAGTGCAGGTTACGGATTAGCATTAAGACCTAGAGAGTAAGTTTAGCTGTAATTCATAATGATTAGGGTACCTGTATGTATGAAAACATAAATTTAATAATGATATTTTTATGAACCTCTCATTCAAAATCAGTGCTAGTGCCAATCTGTATTTCATGTATTAGAACATGTAGAATTTATCTTACCGTTTCACCAGATTGAATTTAAGCTTGGGGGAGAGTCAGTGTTAGTATTGCTAATTAGTTTCTTCTTATTATATCATATTTTATTTGCCTGGTGAACTTTTAAATAATTAGGTTGTAACCGAAATTACCTGAACATATTTGGGTCAACCACTGATTTAATATAAAAATGCTCCCTTTAAATTGTGTGCTCCCTTAAATTCGAAATCTCGATTAGTATTTTGAAGCGAAAAGTGGTTTGGCCTACGCTCATTTCATTATATCTAAGGTTACATTTGAGTACAGAAAGGCGGAATGAAGCTACTGACTAGATGGAGAAAAAGGGGTCGTTACCCATGGTATCTAGGTAAATTAGTTTCATAAAAATAGGGTATCAACACACTGGTACTGCAAATCCGGTTAACAGAAAATTAACAGGGATTGAATAAAAGGCCGCTAATACAGTAGGTAAGCAAAAGGTGTAATAGGCGTTCAATCCAGAGGTAAATAAATTTGATTATCTCCAACAAAAAAAAATAGCAAACAATTCAAGTCTTTAACTACAGACTTTTTTATTAAGCGTGGCTTTACTGCCGATCCAATAAACCCTATCAATGCTTGCGACCGAAAATCCTCGGCAATATATTTTGATTAGGTACATATTAAAAAAAAAACGAGGGAGAGTGGCTCAACTTATTAAATTATGGTCTGTCTTACCTTATGGCTTGTTTTTCTTGCATGGCAGCCATTTCATCATCAATGTCGTCTATTCTTGCACGAGATTTACGAGCTCTTAAGGCAGCTGCACTAGTAGTAGATTCGCCATTTTCTTGTGAGGCAACTGGTGACCATTTAGTGAGATTATCAGCGTCTGCATCAAAGGATACCTACCAAAAGGTATTATTGCTTGTAGAATATAATGTATAAGTTTATTAACTGGTTTATGACTAGACCCAAAAACAACATAAGCATTTACAAAATACTTTTCTGCATAGAGCTACATACAACATTTGTGGTTCTGGTTGAGTTAGGGTAACCGCTCAAAAAATATTTTTTGTAATTTTATTATTAATCGATTTGTTTTTTATTTTCTTCCAAAAAAAGTGAAGATCGTTCAAATATTTGCGCTATAAATTATATATCTCTCAATTTTTCGCTCATCATCATGCTATAGGTTATCCGCGTCGGTTTTTATTTTGGCAGTATATTGTATATTCGACCGCCGCCGCCCGCCGCGCCGCCCGCGGCTGTAGTATATTATTCGGCCGCTGTAACGATTTCCTGACGAGTGCGCAAGCGCCACTCGAAAATACAAATATTTTTTACTTTTTTTTCTTGATTTTGGGTATACCTTGAGTTAGTTTTGCTTGGTTGCGCCCCCCGAAGGGAGCGGAGGGCTATGCGTGAAGTGAAATATTACAAAAACGATATTTCTGAATTAAAAATCTGGCCGATTGCACTAAAAACGTCACACACAGTCATAAAAATATGGCTTAATGCACCGACATTAGGAGCATTTAATACCATTTTTTTTTATCAAAAAATCGTTACTATATTTCAATGATCCTCACTTTTAAGGAAATAAAGTAAAAAAACAAATCGATTATTAACACCAAAATTTATCCAAACAATCCATTTTTGAGTGATTACCTTATCTAACTTTTATTCATACTTTCAAATTAATTTGTATATAAAAAATATTTTTATAACAGGAATATTGCCAAATTATTACAAATTATTGCCAGCATAGGCGACATCTCCATTGCAGTAGCCACACTTCGAATTCTATTCCCGTCTCTGTTTTGCCGTTATGCCGTTAATATTTATTTTATAATTATTAATAATTTCATCTATATTTATTAATAATTATTAAAAATTTAGTAGGCAACTATTAAAATATTTTATATATTGTTATTTAAAAACGAAATAACTATATACTTATTACAATTACATAATTTAGTAGGATTTTTAATTGAATCATTTATATATAGGGTGGTCCGTAATGAATGCGTCATATTATAACTGTAGATCCTAGACGTCAAAATATTGCGATTTAGCTAAATTAACCTTAATACCAAAATCGATAAATACCGAGATACAGGGTGTCAAAGTTAAAATATTGTTTTTGGTTTTAATTAATATTTTCATAAGTATCTGACTGATCTTGCTAAAAATTGGTAAGTGGGGGTTTTTTCTGGTGTAAAATAAAAGTCTAGTGTCTATTTTGTTATGCTTGATAGGGGGCACCCCCTGCCGATCGCTCTGTCTATTAAAGAGGCACTAACTTTTTTCTGCGTAACTATTCAGCCATTTTGAATTCAAAATGTGATTCTCCTATGTTTTTTAGATAAAAAAGGTATTCTTGATTTAATTCGATTTTACACTCCGCTTTCGAGAAATTTAGACTTTGGTCATGACGAAAAAATGTATTTCCTAACAATATTTTAAAAAGAATAACAATAATAAACAATGTAATAATAACAAATCTACACATAACGCGAAAGGCCTTTACCAACCAAGAACTATTTTAATAGATGGGCAAAATGAGCATCATTCCTCATACATTTTCTCATTGCTTTCATTAAACACCATCTTACATTAAATAAGGTACCTTCTTTTTCCCGAATGGTACTAACTCCTTCACGAATTCTCTGTAGAGAATTTTCGCGTGTTAAAATTTATCCCTTGTAAGCCAAGTCTTTTAGATGGCCCCAAAAGTAAAAATCTAAAGGATTAAGATCGGGGCTTCGAGCAGGCCAAGGAAATTCGCTGCCACGACCGATCCACCTGTGTGGAAAACTTTCACCTAAAAAATTCCGAACCTGTAGAGGATAATGGGCAGGCGCTCCATCGTGCATGTACCCCATATCTTGCCCAATTGCCAATGGAACTTCATCGAATAAGGTTGGGAAATTGTTTTGCAAAAACTGCAAATAGTGTTCACCATTGGGCAGTTCAAATGACCCAACAATAAAGTCCCCGATAATGCCACACCAAATATGTATCGAAAATTCGTGCTGAAAATGTCTTTCCCTAACCAAATAAGGGTTTTCCTGTTCCCAAGCATGATTGTTTCTCCAATTAAAAATACCACCTCTCGTAAAGGTTGCCTCATCCGTAAACAACACTTTACTTAAAAAAGCAGCTTCATTTACTTGCTTGTCCAGTCAAAAGTTGCAAAAGGTTAGTCTTGCAGGTAGGTTACGAGGTAATAAATTCTGGACAGGGTTTAAATGATAGGGATAAAGTCCCTCATCATGAATAATTTTTAATATTGTTGTTTTATTTATTCCTGTTGCTGCACGTAGATGTCTGTGCTTATTGAGGAATTTTCCGCTACCCGCACCAAGATTTCTTCTTCCTGCTCTACACTTACAATTTTTGGACGACCAACTCTTTGCCGTGGACGAAATTCACCCATTTCACCTAATCGTCTAAAAAGATTATGGTCTGGTTGCCTGCGATTCGGGTACATTTCCAAATATCTCCTGGCTGCGGCACGGCCACTGTAATTGGCTTAAGCATAAACGCAAATCATGTCTCGCAATTCAGCATTTTTTGTAAAAGCGTTATGCCTCGGCACTTCTTATAAGTTTATGAGTTTACTTAAGACGTCTTTTTGTGATGAAAGCGTTGCGTTGAGATTTAAAACGCTTTCAATATTTACGTCACTGACGTTTACTGTTCGCGAAAATGCAAGTTTTTGAAATCGCGACGTAATAAAACCCAAACCTGTCACATGTCAGCAGTTTGTAGGTTTTGCTTTGTGATTTTTTAATGTTTACTTCTTATATATCTGAGTTTTTTGCTAGAGCGTGTATGTTTTTTTTTACTTTGGAAATTATGGGGAATCACATGAAAATGTTATTATTAGCCGATAGTTTTAAACCAGAGGAAAATGTTTTGCATACGCTACATTGGTTCTTCTTTCCAGCCTAGAGAACTAGAGGAAACACGCGACTAGCAATATATTTTACCAATTGCTGCTATTTAAACAAACCGAGCATTACCGTTTGGTATCAGAAGATTGGTTCGATAAATATCCGGAGTATGAATTTTTCAAGCTATTCCGAGTGACACAGGGTACCTTTAATACATTTCTAACAAATATTGCTGGACCTGATCTAAGTATTCCATATAAAGGGCGTGGCATACCCAGTTCTGTAGATAAGCAGCTCCTTATGACGTCGTGGTGGTTGGGAAAAGGGGAAACCCTTATTTCCATAGCAGAACGATTTTCAGTAAAAGAAACCACTGTTTTTCTATCCACTACCAACATTTTAAATCAGATACTTCTATTACTCGATGAATATATTGTGTGGTCTGATGAAAATGAGATGGAAGTAATTGAAGCTCAATCTCCCAGGTTAACCTGGACCATCCCACTATCGTTCATTTCTTTACAAAATCGGTTAGTAGAAAGAACATAATAAACATTCAAAAGGATAACGAAACGAACGACTTTTTTTAAATATAATATTCTTCTATGACAATAATATTGACAAGTTGACATATGCCTTCACTATCAAAATGCTTTCGAAACGTTCTCCACCTGGGTTTTAAAATGTAATGAAACGCTTTCTTACATGACGTCGCCGTTTCGACGCATAAATGAAACATATGTCAAAATTTCGAAACGGTTTCGAAATCTTCGACCGCAAAAAGACGTCTTTAATGTAAAAAGAGCAAAAAAGTGCTTTCACACTAAGACGTCTTTCTGTGATGAAAGCGTTGCGTTGAGATTTTAAAACGCTTTCAATATTTACGTCACTGACGTTTACTGTTCGCGAAAATGCCAGTTTTTGAAATCGCGACGTAATAAAACCCAAACCTGTTACCTGTCAGCAGTTTGTAGGTTTTGCTTCGTGATTTTTTAAAGTTTACTTCTTATATTTCTGAGTTTTTTGCTAGAGCATGTATGTTTTTTTACTTTGGAAATTAATACGAATCACATGAAAATGATATTATTAAACCAGAGGAAATTTTTAGCATAGGCTACATTGGTTCAATAGAGGAAACACGACTAGCAATATATTTTACCAATTGCTGCTATTTAAACAAACCGAGCATTACCGCTTGGTATCAGAAGATTGGTTCGATAAATATCCGGAGTATGATTTTTTCAAGCTATTCCGAGTGACACAGGGTACCTTTAATACATTTCTAACAAAAATTGCTGGACCTGATCTAAGTATTCCATATAAAGGGGGTGGCATACCCATTCCTGTAGATAAGCAGCTCCTTATGACGTTGTGGTGGTTGGGAAAAGGGGAAAGCCTTATTTCCATAGCAGAACGAGTTTAAGTAGGAGAAACCACTGTTTATCTATCCACTACCAACATTTTAAATCAGATACTTCTATTACTCGATGAATATATTGTGTGGCCTGATGAAAATGAGATGGAAGTAATTGAAGCTCAATCTCCGAGGTTAACCTGGACCATCCCACTATCGCTCATTTCTTTACAAAATCGGTTAGTAGAAAGAAAATAATAAACATTCAAAAGGATAACGAAACGAACGACTTTTTTTAAGTATAATATTTTTCTATGCCAATAATATTGACAAGTTGACATATGCGTTCACTATCAAAATGCTTTCGAAACGTTCTCCACCTGGGTTTAAAATGTAATAAAACGCTTTCTTACATGACGTCGCCGTTTTGACGCATAAATGAATCATATGTCAAGATTTCGAAACGGTTTCGAAATCTTCGACCGCAAAAAGACGTCTATACTTTTGACGCTTACTGTCATGCGTTGTCGGTTGTCAATGTTATGTAAAATAATAGTTGATAGTATCAACATAAAATTTAATCATAATGCAAAATAGTATATTAAGTATCAAGAACAGTAAGGACAGTTTACCGATCGAAGACAATGTTTGGCGACTGAGCGAAGCGAAGTCGCCAATATTGGAGGAGATCGGTAAACTCCTTACTGTTCGAGATGCTTATACTATTTTTTGTACGCTCATTATGAACACAAAGACATTGACTAAGCAAATATCTTTAAAATGGTAAAAATTGTGTTTTGGATAATTATTTCTGCCCTGTAGATCCACTAAACCTTAAGTGGGTTCTGTTGTTACTATGGATACGTTTGTAATTTTACTTTTTAATGTCACGATATTTGACAAACGCGTGACTAATATATCAGTAGTGTTTTAGAAATATGAGTGAGTCTGAGAACGATAATTCTGATATTGAAGAGGCATGGGAAATAGGGTGCTCTTCAATAATTCCGGAGAAATCAAAAAATCGTTGTGAAAAGACGTATAAAGTTTTCAAAAAGTGGTTTGAAGACAATCATGGAAAGAGCTTAAACGAAAAACTCCTGTTGGCGTACTTTGTTCAATTTTAGATAGTTTTTTAGAGCACATTTAAAAAAAAAACGAAACATTTTTTAAAAATAGTCTAGTTTTTACAAAATACTGATGTTTCAAGAATGGATCATCTAAAGATGATGCATTTTTTCGACAAATTATATATGTTTTACTTACCGTTCAGCTGAACGGTAAGTAAATTACTTACCGTCGCGTTTTGGCTTAGTAACACGATACATATATAACGGTATGCTCTTGCGCAGGCCGCAGGCGGAACCTCCCACACAGAAACGTGTGACGTCACCCGGGAACGACGATTTCGATTCTGCTATGTAAGCGTGTATAGAACACATATGTTTTGAAATGCAATATTCGCAGTTTTGGGGGATTTTAAAGGACATTTTCGATAATGGGTACGTTTCTAATTATACGTGTACGTGTGTTAACTAAAGAATAAAAGCATTTTCATTCCATATTTATATTACTAATTATAATTGATATATTATACATAGTTTTACTCTAGAAGATAATTTAAATGTATAAATGGTTATTTAAGTATTATTTCAACATTTGAGAACTAAGTAAAAAAGTCAGGATGAGATTGGTTGATGTGATGTTTATACTTGATGCGTAGAATCGAGGGGCACGCGGTCATGATAGTATTGTTTTATAGTTCATTCCTTCATAAATTATTTTTTTCTTAATTTAAAAAAATTACGTAAATTCAATGTTCCGTACGCCACTGAAGCTGAGCAAAGTTCTTTTTGATTCAAATATCTTAGCCCATAACATATCCAAAAATAATGATAAAAAAAATCCCTTGCAAATAAAAAGTCATTAAGCATTAAAAAATTATTCAATTTAATTTAGCCCACAAGATATATATAGTTTTACCAAACTTAAAGTACAATTTTAATTTTCTTTGTATTGACCTCATTATTTAATAGTCAATATTCTGAACCCTTTCAAATATTTTTTGCCCATTTTTACATATTTATTTCATTTCCACTGAGGTAGACTCGGTTTGCAAACTACTTTTTGATCCCAATACCAGAGTCTATAGATATTCTTCAATACCTTAAGCCATAACATATCAAAAAATCTTTGAAAATAAAAAAGTTATTTTTTACATAATAATGTTTTTATCATTCCAGTAAAAATGTTTCAGTGCTTTGTTTTTTTTTCAATAAACTAGCAAAACAAATGAGTTTTTCTTTATTTTACATTTTCAAGAAATTTCAAGATTTTGTTGGTTCCAAGAATCTTGGACTTGAGAACTAATTTCTTGTCTTGTCTTGAAAAACAAGGAGCATTTTTTGTCATGATCTTGTCTTGAAATCAAGACAAGATCAAGACAAAATCAAGAAGTTGTCAAGGAAATGACCGCTACATATCGTATCGGATTTGGTTAAAGAGTAGTTTTTTTAAATATACCATTTTTTAAATATAATACTATGTAACAAAAAGGGAAGGCGTAAATGAAAAAAAAATATTCTTCATAAAAGTTTCGCTTATGTCTTGACAAGGTAATAGAGCAAATCACATATTTTTTGCTTGTAAGTTAACAAATATATCACAATAAAATTATATACATATCGTATCGGATTTCGTTAAGAAGTAGTTTTTTAAAATATACCACTCAATTAACAAAAAGAAAAGGCCCAAATGAAAAAAAATATTGTTCATAAAATTGTATAGAAACTTAACCTTAAAAAAAAATTAAAAAAGAGCCGCCGAATCGAGACCTAACCACCTAGACCACTCGGCCACGAGAGCTGTTGGAACAGAACGATTGCATCACGAAGACATGGCGCGATTAGGTGCGCAAACCAATGAGCTTTTGTAGCGCTACAGAACCTAACCGATTTTAGCACCCTGGTACCATCGTATGTGAGCATGTGTAAATATTCCTCCCGGCGCGTTAAGAAGTTTCACTTCAATCACACTTCAATAATACATGCTGCTTTATTTTTTTTACTTATTTAAATTTTGGCAATTATTTTTTAACCACATAGTGTCTGGCTGGACCGTGACTTGCTCGTGGTATATCTAAAAAGAATGTTTAAAGAACGGAACTAAGGCACAGCAGCACCCGAATGTCGAATTAGCGGCAGCTAAAATCACGGTACGGTACGTGAAATTAGGATCCATCTCTAGCCATAGGATCTCCCTTTAGAGTGTGTGCCACTGCCATAAAACATCATGTAAATCGTGGAAATATGTAATAAAAATAATAAATAATAAAGTAAAGCTTTAATAATTAAAGATACTCACCATCTTTTATGTTAATTCCATCTTCTCTTCGACAAGCACGAATCCACTGATTTGCTAACTCATGTTTAGGAAAACGAAAATAATTAATATTACTCCCTTTGGTGGTCCTATATTATTGTTCTTACAAGTAGCCACAGCACAGTTCGGCATAATTATACTATAAGTGTTTATTTTAAATAATCCTATAACATATATAAACACAAAACAAATCTAAAAATTCACTTAACTAAATAAACTATGACAGCGTCAAAAGGAACATTTTTTCCCGGGTGACGTAGATGCGCGGGTGAGTCAAAAACGAGTCTAGAAATCAGCATACCGTTATATGTGTATCGTGCTTAGTAACCAGTAAACTTAACCTACCGTTCTAAAACCAAGCACGGTAAACAATTCGAAATAGCATGGGCGTACAAAAAATAATTTAAGTTCGAATTTCTCGAAAACGGAGTGTTCAATCGACTTAAATCAAGTATACCTTTTTCATTTAAAAAGCATAGGAGAATCACATTTTGCAATCAGAATGGCTGAACAGTTAAGCAGAAAAAAGTTAGTGCCTCATTAATAGGCAAAGCGGTCGACAAGGAGCGCTCCCTATCAAGTGTTACAAAATAGACGCTACATTCTTATTTCCCACCCCAAAAAAAACCCCACGTACCAATTTTCAGCAAGATTAGTCAGATACTTATGAAAATATTAATTAAAACCAAAAACTATATTTTAACTTTGACCCCCTGTATCTCGGTAATTATCGATTTTGGTATTAGGTAAATTTAGCTAAATCGCAATATTTCGACGTCTATAATCTACGGTTAAAATATGACGCGTTCATTACGGACCACCCTGTATAATGGGAAAATTGATTTGATTTAATGTAAATATCATTCACCATCATGTTTTTGTTTTTATTCGTTTTCGAGCCCACGACCTTTAGGCTTTTTTAACAATTTTGACGACTTTTGGACGAAAATTGGGCGTGGCACCCCGAAAATTTTCCGCCTTGGCCGCCTACGGCACGCAATACAACAAAAGAAAGGTGCCCACCTGAAAAAAGATGCAGGCGACGCCACTGGATAAGGTACCGTCAGTGTCAGTGAGATTATTATCCAAATTTGAAGTTAAACAGAGAAACATAAATATGACACCTAAAGGGGGCATGTATCAGTGCTATGTATAGCTACCAAAGGCACACTATTTAACTTTTTGTGAAATAGTTTTAAAGCCGCTACTTTTATTTTAAAAAAATGAGCTGTGTTCAATAATAATTCTACATTTTGCTTGTTTCCATCTTCCTCTTTCTTTCCTTCATACCTCGCGATTGTTCCGAACTTTTACCTTTCCGTTACATTCCTTAATTTTTGTCTAGGCTATAATGCAACTCTAAATACTAGTGCTCAATCAAAAATAATCAAAGGCGTTTCTTGAGATTGATGCTTTTTAAGTTAACTAATAAACCTACTCCTACTCTAGGCAATGCTGTATTCTATCAGACAGATCGTCAGCTCTAATGATTCCAAAATATCGATCAGCTGACAGCAAATCCAGTTGCTTATATCCAGAAAGCAGTCTTGAAAATAGACGCTGCCGCTGGTTTTACGATGAGTTAGTTCTCAGATGCCTTTATTGCACAGGGTTTCCCGACGAGCGAATGTATCTCGATAACTGTATTTTAAGAGGTCGAAAGGCGGTTAGAAGAATATGAAATCATCTCTATTTCCTCTATAGCGATCTAAAAATTTTCACAGTTTCACTAATTCGATTATTTAACAAAATTAAAATTAATCATATTTAAACAAAAAGCATCAGCTTTTTGAACTAGAATCATATATTTTTTTTCAATTTGAGAATTTCGAGATTATCCTGAATAGAACGAAAATTTCTTTTTGGTCTATATTAATTTATGGAAATTTCTTGAAGTCGGTCCTGAATACATTTTTACTTTCAAATCACCGACGTTTCGATGTTTGTTTGATATTTCTCAAGATTATTTGGAAATATGTAAGTTAGAGATACAAATAAAAATTAATTTCCAATTAACGCATATTTCATACAATTATAATTTTTTAAGTTAACACACAAAAAGTGAAGGAGGGTACCTTTATTGAAAATTTGCTACATATATCTACTACTTTACCTACCTTCATAGCCCTTCTCTGATAAGAATATTCATTTTCCAAAGCTCTCTTGCTAGCGGAACTTTCATTGATGCCAATGCTGTCCAAAATTTTCTCTGATCTATCTAATAACCTCTGAGTTTTGAGATTATTGGAGGTGGATTCTAAATCTGTATCGTCGATGTAAGCTACTTTTTTGGATGCCCTGATTCTTTGTAAAGTTGAGGCAGTCTAAAAATCCAAACAAGATAATAATTTGGATAGTCGAAAACTTGCTTAACACTGGGGCGGAATAATAGGCAACAATTTGTTTATTTACAGAAAAAGGGAATTATTCATAAATCATAAAAATTCATAATTTTTTACATTTCTACGGATTCTAATGCATTAAAGAAGTAAATTTAAGAGAGAATCATCGGCGGAAACAAGATTTTAAGTATATTTTTTATAGTTTGGATTGTTTATTATAATGGTGCTATCCAATAATTACCTCGGGATAATAATTGAATATAGCCCCATCATAGAAATTCACGAGGGCTTACATATCTAACAATTCTGATGCATTAAAGAAGTAAATTTGAAATAAAATAAATTGGCGGAAACAAGGTTTTTTTAATAATTTTGGTAAATTTGTTTAAAAACCAATGAAACTACTAAATGAAAAGCACGCTTCAGTAGTTTCATTGGGTTAGTTTCTGTTAGACTGGATCCATTTTGGTTGCCTTGGGTTAGTCTGGGTTAGATGTGGTTGACAGCAAGCTGACATTTAGGGGTCACATAACGAAAACTGTGGCAAAGGCAGTAAGGATTATGACAGCCCTGGGCAGATTAATGCCGAATATTGGAGGCCCCACGGGCGAGAAAAGAGACTGGTTTGCTCTGTGGTGTGATCGATACTTTTGTACGGGTCACCAGCTTGGGAAAGCGCCTTAAACTACAAACACAACCAAGTTGTATACGATGGGTGCCAGAGGCAAGGGGCCATTCGAATCTGTAGCGCGTACCGCACCGGCACCGTGTCGACGGAGGCTTTGATGGTGCTCTCAGACCTGCCCCCCACTGGATCTCGCCGCCCGGGAAAGAACGAACATATTTGAAGCTGATGAGGGGATCTGAGGAAAGATTAAAACGGAAGCCAGAGACCAATTACTAGAAGCGTTGCCGCAGGGATTATCCAACAGCAGTGAAGGATCATGGACCCGTTACTTCCAAATATTAGGGGATGGATAAAGAGACCAAGCGTACACCAAACAAATTTCTACCTCACCCAAATATTGTCTGGTCATGGATGATCAAGGACTATATAAAGATAGGAAAGAGCGATGACGGAGAGTGCCATTATTGCGGAGAAACGGACGATGCCGAGCATACCTTTTTTCATCTTGACACCCGAAGATTTCCGAGAGATAGCAACTGGGACGAGGCAAAACTGGGAAGAAACGTCTATCTCAGCGTCAAATATCTTAACTAGAAAGATTGTGAATGAACGGGAGTACCAGAAAGCAACAGAAAGACGGAACTGAAGAAAGAAGGAGAAACGATAGTCATATGTGTTGAAGTAATACGAGAGCGGTGCCAATACGTATAGATGGTGAACCAGAGGAAGGGTTTTGTGTGGGTCAGTTAGCTTGGAGTCACACACAGATTTAGTTAGTTTCGTTTAGTAAGTGAGACACTTGCGCAAAACGCAAGAATTAAGCTTCTCGCACACCTTAAGCGTACCAAGCACCTTCAGGTTATTTTATTATCTTGGATTAGCTGGGGGATAGGTTGGATATCTATTTCTTTTTATTATTCATTAAAATATCATTTATATGTCGCGACCTGTCTTTAGATTTGGTCAACATGGGAGCATTTTAGGCAGTCGACAAGTTAATTGGTTTTAGTGGATTCGCTTCATGTTTGTATTAAGAAAGTGTTTATCTGCGGCGTTGGTCGATAAGCAAAGTTTTCTAAGTAATTAGCATAAATGAGATTTATTACATACGGATGAAATGGGTTTATAAATCCTACTAAACGTAACTAGTTCAATGTTAGTCGATAAATGGTATATAGGCACTGACGGTAGAAAGAACATCGGTCAAATGATATTACGGTTTATAAATGCACATAGTCTAATTACTTACTGAGTTATTTAGGCTTAGATAAATACACTGTCTACTTACATAAGGTCACTAAGATCACTAAACACATTATTTGCAAACGAGTGGCCCTTTCGAATGTATGAGCAAAGACAATACTACTAGTATTTTCTTTGGTATGAGTTATTGACCTAAACGTAGTAGTATTGTCTTTGCTGATAGTCAATTATTATACGTGTCGCTACTGAGGCCTATGCTTTTCAGAAAGACTTGCTTTGCAAGTTTTATGAAATATGAAATAAAATGAAGTTTAATTAATTCTAGCCTTTTACTGAGAGTATGGAATTAATTCGCACTTTAGCATTTTGATTTTAAGATGAGAATAACGATTTAAAATATTTGTAACAAGATACTCTAGCTTTTTATGGAGAAGAACTTTACTGTGGTTACAGAATTTTAAGATAGGATTTTGATTGAGAAATCTTTCTATAGGACTTTAACAATAATTATTAACGGGGAATATAACTTTAACTTTACTATATGGGACTATCTGGGCTACTTGCTTCTTGCTTTATCAGTAACTTCTGTACGGCTGTTACTTAACTTCTGGAGAACTATAGAACTCTTAGCACAAGAATAATAAATAACTATTATTCTTGTGCTCTTAGGGTAGACTAGCTCTTTCGGTCGGAGTTTCCGCTTTTATAAATTAGTCCCTCTATTACAGAAGGAGTATCAGTTCCTTTCCAGCGGAAATAAAACTCTTGGGGGTCTCTCCGTAAAAGAAGGACCAAGAGGAAGAGATAGTCGAGATCCATGATGGTCTCAGGCTCCGGTCCTTGCATTTATCTGCCTTAGAAAACGCATGGATCCTTTGTGCTGTTACCTACAACGGCCATCAAGAATGGAGTGGCCCGTGTGTCGCTACGCGAGTTGCGAACGGAATGCATCTATACATTCCGTAAATGTATATGGCACCTCGGTATTGTTATTGGTCAAACCATTCAAAATCTGAACTTCTATCCAATCAACGCGCGGGTGCCATAATCGATTACGGAATGTAATTCGGTGCCATATTCAGTTACGGAATGTAATAAATACTTTTGCAGTATAAATATATTCCGAAGGCTTCAAAGAGTATGGTAGAAGTTCGGAAAGGATAAGAGGTTTCTTTTAAAGACAAGCGTCTTCAAACATGCGTTTGTAGTTAGTACTGTTAACTTCACGCATGGCCCTTCGCTCGCTCCGAGGTGCAATCAAACAAAACTAACCCAACCTAACCAAAACTAACCCAAACTAACCCAAACTCACCCAAACAAAACTAACCCAAACTAACCAAAACTAACCCAAACTACCCCAATTTAAAAAAAATAAACAAACATAACCTTAAAAAAATTAAAAAACGCTTGCCACTGACGGGAATTGAACTAGGAGGCAAACCGAAGCATCGTATCAGAAGCACAGCATCTAACTACTGCCGCCACCAGGCTTGCTAAATATGATCCACTGAATCGCAAAGACACGCTGCTCAATAAACTGTTATTACATTCCGTAAGTGCATATGGCACCGATTTACATTCCGTACACGCATATGGCACTCGAAGTCTGGTTGAAATTTTAAATCCAACCAATGGGATAGTGCTAGGTGCCGTATACATTTACGGAATGTATAAATGCAAACGGGATGCCCATTATTAAAAGGTAAGTCCGCGGAACGCTAGAGCCAATGAAATGGGTTTCGTATAATAATATTCGGTAGGGTTAGCGTCTCCGCTATGGGCTAGAAGGAGATAGGCGTCGGATACTCTTTCGCAGTCTACTTGACTTAAGGATGGGGATTTCCTGGCTCCTGTTTTGAGAGATTGAAGATTGAATTCTAGCAAATTAGGCATAGAAAAGCATAATTGAATTACTTAAAATAGCAGGAAATTCGCTGCGTTACATATATTGCAGATTGATAAATATTTGCTTAAAAAACTTCAATTTTCTATGATGGGGTTTATAATAATTAACCAAAATTATAAAAAATATGCAACAAATCGTGTTTCCGCCAATTTATTTTCTTTCAAATGTACTTCTTTAATGCATTGGAATATCTAGTCTAGAAATGTAAAAAATCGCGAATTCCTATGATGGGGTTATATCCAACTGTTATCAAGAAAAAGTTAAGTATATTAAATTCGGTAGAAAGAAAAAAGTTGAAATCCTCAACTTTGTTCGGTTTTTTTTCTAAATCAGTTCGTTTTTATAATCTAGTATCTGCTAAATTAAACTGAAAGTTTTGCTAATTCCTAAAATATGCAGCGAGTTGTTGCGTTGCTAACGTACTTCTAGTAACTTGATATATTAAGTTGTATATTTTCGTTTTTCTCTGTGTGCTCCCCAACTCAATCTAATTTAGTTGCAACTCCACAATACCATCATGAATTCATTCTTTTTTTCGATGATGGGTATAGTCACCGAACATTAACTATACGATAAGAAGGTTCACTCTCCGCGGCGGCACGTCAATGGTGTGTCTCCTTCTTCGCGTGAAAATTAGCAGGATATTGGCAGGCAACCTTTGATACGGCGCATACTGGTCGAATTTGTAGCAAAGCTGGCCATAATAAGAAATACCAGAAATAAGGACATAAAAATTATCAAGTATTACATGTTTAATATATCGTGTTTTAGACAAAGATGATTTATTATTGAATTTTTGGATCTTCTATATTTATACATCGGGTGTATCAATTATCACTATCGATAAAAATCATTTGCATGTTTTTAAACCGTTTTAAAAAATTATTTTGGAAGTTAAAAAAAGGGTTTAAAATTTATAATTTGATGATCCAAATTTTGTTAATTCAGGATACTTCCGAGCACAATGTAACTGGACGACAGAAACGCGTTGATGAGGGCCTGCAATTTTGCCATACAAGTATTTCATAGTTATCGCTGTTTTTAAACATTAATCTAATAGGGACCAAACTAGTAAAAGATATAGAAGCATCAGTGCAGGTATTATTCAAAAACACTTGCTTATATTCTGACTGTCTCGAGGTACCATTATAGCCATATTTACACAAATTAAAACTAAATTATACATTTTATCTGCTGATTCAGTCAAAGTATTTAATACCTCTTTTTGAAATAACATCAGTGTTGCAACAGTATGGTACAAAAATGATTCTACCGAAATTTCAGGTTCAGTTTCACTTACTACAATATTATGGGATTAGAGGTGGTCAAAAATAATCGATTATTCCATTAACTTAAAAGAAAATATGGATTAATCGATTATACTAATTATTTTGATTAACCGATGATATCGATGCCATCGAATAATCGATTATATCGATTACACGATTATTTTGATTAATCGATTATTTCGATTAATCGATTATTTCGACGAATCGATTACATCGTTTATTTTGATTATTCGATGATATCTATTAATCGATTATTTCAATTAATCGTTCATTTCGATTAATAGATTATTTTGATTAAGCGATTATATCGATTAATCGGTTAATCGAAAATAATTGATTATCACAAATAATCGAACATCGATTATTATTTTTGATAATTGATTGGGATAAAAAAAAAATTCCTCCAAATCTTTGTCGTACGAAGGATATGTTACAATTTTTTGTCCCGCTTGAGTTTTGATAAGTTTATACTGACGCTTATATAATTAAGTATAAAAATATGGAGCAAATTCGAGCAAGATTTTCTTTTCGATCTCTTTTGTCAGAATCGTAATGTATTTGTAGTCGGAAATATTGTAAAATCATTAACAAAAATGTTATTATATTACGAATTTATAATTATGATTTGATAAAATATTTTACATTTTTAGTCACCAGCGCTATGCAATAAGCAGAAAAATCAAAATCTTTTAAATATTAGTTATTACATACCTTGAGTATTGTTATCAATAACTAATTAAAAACGTTATCAGATTTTTGAAACAGCCAGTTGAATACAAACTTGATCAAAATATTATTTTGATGAAAATAATAACGCCAATAAAAAACCATAACGTAAGTTTGACAGGGCGCTGCAAATATTTCAAAATATATCAATTGTTTTATCCAAAGCCACCTAGAGTACTAGAGTGTTATATTAATTTCTTCATAAATTTGATTAAAAATACCGCAAACGAAAATATCGTTTGTAGCCAGCTTTTATTCAAATTTGACCTGTGTGTGGCGAGAGTTCACCAACTGTTACCAAGCAAAAAACTACGATTCCTTTGTAGTGCGCGCTGAACACGCACATCAAAGCTGCCGCGGTTGAGTGGTTCTTCTTATCGTATAGTTAATGTTCGGTGGTATAGTAGATATAATTATGACTATTTTCTGCCCATTGATAGGCCGCAAAAGTCATTATTCTATCATTGTTAAGGGGTGCTAAGAAATCGCAAGTAATCATCCGGGAATATTAGTTATATTCCCGGACTGTTATTGCATCTTTCAAAGATACAAATACTTTGTTAAGTTTTTTCTAACACAAAAAAATAGTATGTGTATTTTGGAAGAAAATCAGATCTCGATGTCGGAGTTTGTCAATGTCACCATTGGTCGAGAATGTGTAACTTTTCATCCTAAGTACACAATATACTATTTTAAGCGTACCTCATCGGTAATTCCGTCTTCTTCAAAGAAGTCACTTCCTCTTCTAAATCTAGCTCCCCTGGAATCGAAAAGGTGAGTGTCCCTAATTTTGCTGCTGGCTCTACGTCTGGAGTCCTCAATGTCTTCTTCGGCAAATATTCTAAATGTGTATGAATAATTAGTAGATGTTTATATTACTGTACTCATAATAATGAGGACAATACTAGATCAAATAACTATTTACTCTATATCACTTATAGGTAAGTGAAAACCAGTGACGAAATATGCATAGGTATTGTCGAGGGTATTGCTTTCACAAAATTATGGTCGATTGTCGCCTTAATTGGAAGTGTTACGAGGGAGAAAGAGCCGTCACAGTCAAAGCAATAAATGAAGCAGGCTTTGAAGTCCAAAGTTACGCAGATGACATAGTTAAAATAATAAGAGATAAGCGTGACAACGTTGTCTCAGAACGTATGCAAAGTGCAATCAACGTTGTCAGCACATGGTGTACTCAGGAAAGACTAAATGTTAACCCAAGCAGAACCGTAGTGATCCCATTCACAAAGAACCCTAAAGCACTCACTTTGAGAGGGACAACGGTAGAGCTCTCAAAAGAGGTTAAGTATCTTGGCATCGTTCTTGACCCGAAACTAACCTGGAACCCACACCTGGAAAGTACTATCAAAAAAGTAACGGCAGCTCTCTGGGCCTGTCGACCACTCTTTGGTAAAACATGGGGCCTAAAACCCTCCCTCATTTGGTGGTCCTAGGGGCTATGAAAACATGCTCCACATCAGCTCTTGAAACCCTACTTAACTTCCTTCCGCTGCACAGATGCATCGAAAAGGAGGCCAGTGCATATAGAGTAACTCAGACATAAAAACTGAAGTCAGAAAACCTGACTGGGCACCTTACAATTCTGAAAGACATCCAGATAGAGGCGATGGCCAAACTAACCAATACAATGGTAACAAAACTCCATTTTGATCGCTCCTTTGAAATGATAATCGAATACCGCAATACTACAGGGGAAAGACTAAGACAACTAGAGAGGAGATCACTTATCTGGTACAGAGATGAATCAAAGATGAAAGAAGGAGTGGGATCCGGAATTTACGGACTATGTGTCGAATCTCACCCACCATCTTTCAAGCAGAACTAAATAATATAAATATATCCATCTCTGAATCTGCCTAAGAGGTGCAAAGATCTATATTCTATCAGATAGTCAAGCAGCCTTAAAAGCGCTAGCATCTAGCAGAATCAATTGCTAGCTAGTGCCGGATTGTCGGAAGGCTGCAAATTAACTGCCAAACAGAAACAGTCTCACCCTAATGTGGGTACCAAGGCACGAGGGTGTGGGAGGCAACGAAGCCGCTGACCAGCTCGCACGGAATGGTGCACATACTACCTTTCGTGTATCTGAATCATTATGTTGCATCACTAGAGGGCACGCAATGAATGAACTTAGAAATTGGAAAAAAGGCGGAAAGATATACTGGTCCAGTGCACCTAGGTAGAGACAGGCCACAAGACTCATCTCTCACTTGCCTTACTACACTACAAACAAAATTAGATAAAACTGTCTAGATATGGCCCCTGGAGCTACCACATCATGAAAATGAGGAAAATCACTAACGAACAATGCAGTTTTTGCCAAACTATGGCGGAAACGTCAGAGCACCTACTCTGCGAATGTCAGCCACTGACTCGACAAAGGTTGAAGCATCTTGAAAATTCCATGTAGCACTTAAAGATCTACAAAAGCTCAAGCCTCGAAATATTCTGGGGTTCTCGAAAGAGATAGGGATTTTCGTGTAAAAAAGAAGGGTATACACAAAAGATCAATTATTGTGGTCGACGTGTTGAAGGGCAAATCTTGCTTAGCAACTCCTCTACAATACCATATATCTACTAATTTGGAATAGATATCACCGTGTACTTTACGGTATTTGAGAACTGCCAAAATAATTTATATTTACTAAATTCGTTTTAGTTTTTAATATGTTCACGTCGGCGTACAACTAGTTATTATTATCTTTATATCGACATTACTTTTACTATTTTATTAATTTTAATTAAGCAACATTTTATTGTGTATATTTAAACATCACTCAACTCACCTAGCGTGGCGGTCAGCTATATCTGCTGAAGAAGTTCTAGGCGGCGACAATGGACGACCAGAGTATTTTCTATCCAGACGATCCAAAGCAGATTTGTAGTAGCTTTCGCCGATGTTGTAGTTAGAGTCGTAGATACGTGTACGGGGACGGCTGAGGATGGGTCTATTGGACATGATCGAAACTTTTGGATTCTGAAATTAACGAGGAACAATTAATAACTCATTAGTCCCTTTTATAGAAAAGTCGTGAAGCTATTTCATTATACCGCGTGGACTCACTTAGATGTCGCAGCGCAGGACACGCTGCCTAAAGAAATAATTTTGACACCTAATTCTACTAGTACTAGTAGAATAGTACCTTGTGATTAGCGAAATAGTACAGCGTGTCCTAATTTCAACTTCTAATAGTAGTAAGAAATTTTTTCAATGAACTTCTTCTACCAAGTAGGACGCTCTTCGGCTGACCAACAAAAAAAAATAGTTGGTTAGCTATATAAAAACATCACTGCTAAACACGTCTTTTAAGTAATAAATTGATCACAGAATTGTCATATAGTACCAAATACAATTTGGGACTAAGAATGCAAATCGTTATGTAATCTGTATATTTATTTAATATAATAAATCTATTTAATAGAGAAATTTACTTAATATGAATATTTAACAATCGATGTAAATAGGTAGTCAAAATATTGAAAGCGTGCCAAATACAAACGTTTTAAGATGCTAAAACAATAAATTCTACTTAATTATATATTTTTTAGATTAAGTAAGCAGCTAGGTCTGCTTGAGATAAAATACCTAGACATTATTTTCTCCTGTGCGTTTTCTTTTTTAAAAAATGGAATTACTTGCCTGCCTCGTTTCAATTGGAACATCCTGTATATGTTTCAATCCTTCGAAAACTTGTTGCAAATTAATATGTATACTTAAAGGGATGTTTCCGAAATTGAAATGTAGTATGTTTTAAAGCTCAAACATGGGTACAAACGCATTTTTTATCGACAAACAAAAAATATTTTACAAACAAAAAACATATGTAATAAATACACAAAAGAAAAAATTTTGTGGGTGCTTAAGACCACGCGATAGAAGTGAAAACTTTGTGGGCGAATGCTCCCACGTAATGTGTAGTTTATATATAATGTATTATTTATCGAGATTTTATTTGAGCATTTCGAATTTACTTTTATAAGATAGTTGACCATATTTTGTTATCGCAGAGTTATCTACCTACTGCCCAATTCTCTTTGGTCCTTTTTATTTTTATTTTTATTAAGGTTTCCTTCCTGGGATTCTTTACAATTCAAGCCAGCTGTTATATTTCAAGAACCACGCTGAATGGTCATTATTTCTTGCTGGGCAAATCACCGGCGAGTACGTCGCCAAGCAAGCCTATTTTCGATCTTAACGTAAAAATAAAAGTTAGTATTCTTCGGTCCGCGTTTAGTTACACAACCCTAGGTAGAGAGCTCTGCTTATTTGATATTTTTGCTGATATCGTATATTTTGTTTACTTTTGTAATTTAGATTTTCAAGAATAAATCTTTAACTCTCTCCTGATGTTCGGCCCTGCCAAAACTGAAAGTATTTCAAATTCACGAGTAAATTAAAATAAGCGTATAATCTGTCTCTAACGCTAAAACTTCAACACGCGGGGTCATCGTTTGTCAGAATTTCGATCCGAGCCTTCGTTGCAGAGATACGAGCGAAAAACGTTTTCCCCCAAAATCCTCTTTAAATTAGAGCCCCGTTCCCTCCCGTATGGAGCGCATTTACCATAAAAATTTCGACCCCGTACCCCGGCTACATCCCATGAAAATTTCTGCTCTCTCCCTATACAAGAACATGCCAGTAGAAGGAGCGTTACGTTACGTTACACATACAAGCGTGACGCGTGACGGCTTGGTCTCATTCAACCTCCACAAAAAAAAGTGCTGAGCGCGCCTAAAGAAGATTTCACTTCAATAATCAGAAGTAAACTTTTTCTCTTAATTATATTATATTATTGTTTTTCTTCTAGTACGTTGTTGGTACGTTTTTTATTCCTAATTCAACCTAAAGAAATGAACTTTGAAAATTTTTCTTGTAATCTACCGTAACATGTTCGTAAGTTCCTTTGTTCTTTTTCCGTTTGTTTTATTACCACAGAGTCTATTATTAACTGTTCCTTAAAATTTATTCATAGGATCACGGCTGTATGTTTGAATGTATTGGCTGAAGGCCCGTGAATTATTTTTACATATGTTCCTTAAAACTTAAAACCTTGACCGTTTCTTCTGCAGCCTTTTTGCTCCTCCAAAATTATATTATGTTCTTTAAGATCTATTTTTTGCATATTGCTGAAGTTATTATTTTATACAGGGTCTGCTAATAAGCTATTGGTCAATAATAAGCTGGCTTTCTTATGTTGTGTTTTTTTGGTTTTATATACATTTTCCCTTCTATTATGAATTGTGATATTAGTTGTGGGTTTTTGGGTAATATATATTTTTAAATAGTTGGATATTTATATATCGATGTGAACTGTTTATACCAAAAGTTTTGTATTTGATTTGTTCCTGAACGTTTTCAGTTGTGTCTGTTTTTTTATAATGTATGCCAGTTATTCTGTTATTATTATTTATTCCGTTTGTTCTTGTGTCTCTTCTTGTCTATTTTCTTCTTCTTAACAATTTAATTCGAATATTTCTTCGCTACATGGTGGTATTACTTATATATAATAGATTTCATTGCGGTTGAAGTGAGCGTTATCTGGTTTTCTGTCGTTTGGTCCTTTTATTTTATCTGCGTATAGTGTTAATTTCTTTTTGAATACGCCCAATGTTTCTGCAATTGTTTGCTCCTTATTTTTGGTTACATTTTCATTGAGTTTTAATATATATATTTTTATTATTTGTTCCTATTTTTATACTATATATATCCTGTCTGCTCCTGAGCCTTACTACATTATTTTCAATTCTCCTTTGTCACTTGGATGTATTTTTGGTTTCTGTGTACTAAAGGTTTCTGTTTGTTACATGCCAGTACTACTGAGAATAATTACTGTGACTGGCTTCCTAGTGTGCTTGTGGTGTCTATACATCCCACAATAATCTTTCTGTTCATCGTGTCTATTAATACTTTTGACCTTTTCTTAATGTGTAGTTTCGGAAGTATATTTCTCAAAATTCGGTTGTTGTCGAGGTTGTTAAACTTATACCAACTTCTCTTTTTATTTCTTGTTTGTTTTATAGTTGGTTGTTTTAGATCTTTAAAGTTGTTCTTCGATGTAATTTTGTTGTATTGTTCGTAAATTACCTGTTGTTTGTGTGACGTGTGGTTATTCTTGATTCTTTGCATGTATTACCAATGTTTGTTTCTTCCCTATTTCTCAGTTCCTTTGTGACTCCATCGTTGAGTTTCTATATTTCGTCTGCCGTTACTCTCTTGTTTTTAGTATTTCACGCCTCTGGTCTATTAATCTTTGTTCTGTAATTCTTTGAATACCTTAGCCATATTGAGGTATTTTGTATTGAAAATGTGCGTAGTTCTGAGCGATATCCTGTTCCTGCAATCTCAAGCTTTGACCCGAGGTAGTAATAACGCATAGTTTATTTCATCATTCCATACCATGTGTTTCGGGCTTGATCTGCCTTGGTAGTTGCCGGTTGCCCCAACAAGGTTTGAGTAGTTGAAAATGTCCCGCCCACTTCAGGATTGCCAATCAGTCTTATATATGTAATATTATTATTCGAATATGGAAGCTCGCAAATGTTGTATTATTAGTTGTAAAAATAAATTTAAAAACGGTGTGTACTTAATATCACACAACAGAAGTAAAAACTTCCACAATGTGAGATTAATATAATGAAATACTGTATATTCTCTTATCTTTTTTTGTTCAATAATAATATTTGATTTTTAAAGAAAATGTGTACTGTTAAATAATGTGCTATATACTTATATGATACTCGAGTGGGCTAAACCGTATAAAACTGTATAAACAAAACTGTTTAAAACACGGTGAGATATATTGTTATATTTATAAAAGCTAAATGTAGTTCCTGGCCTTCAAATGGCTGAGAATAAATAAACCTGGTAGTGAAATTGAGTTTAACTGATTTATTTTGTTTAGTGGTAATTTGGTTAGCGCAGTTGCAAATCTCAGTTCTTATTGATAAACTAACGATTAGATAATATAATGTGAAAGTCGGTAGTCCGAGGCGTGGTCGAATACTATATTTTCTTTTCCTCCGCATTTTCTGTAAATACCTGAAGACAATAATTGCTAACAGTATATCATCTTCCATGGTTTGATGCATAGATACATATTAAGGGGGAAGTTTGATGTGAATTGGAGTAGAAAAATGACAGCGCGGCAATGTATAAGGAATTTACAATACAGCGACCTGGTCGCGACGTTCCTGTCGCCGCATGGTCGTAGTCAAACCTATTTCGGACCCATCCTGTTACGATGAGTTATTTAGTAGTACCTAGTTCTCTCAGAATTTGGGATCGTAAGATTCTTTTCAGATTTATTTTTTTTCTTCACCTTCATTTCCTTTTAGCAAACAACAAACACTCTTTAATACATATATTGATATTTCAAAAATAAAATATTTACAATACCATTATAGGCTCATTTTCGTTCATTTATCTCTATTTACATTTCTTTAACCTTATCATAGCCAACCTGGTTTATAACTAAAGTGAAAACCACCAAACCTCTAGAATACCTAAACTTCCTTAAAACACTACTTTTACTGGTGATCCAACCTCGTCAATAGTAGTACTTGTTAGCCTTATCTACTCTATACCTTTTATTGTTAATTAATATCTATGATAATCATAGACAAAGAAAAAAATGCTTTCTCTATAATGATAATAACATGTCAGTCCAGGGTAATTAAATGTGATATCTGTCACTTACCACAAATAATAGGACAATTATAAAATGGGCATTAATTTACGGTGCTTCGCATTCATAACTACCTGAAGATGGAAGACAACGGTCCAGCAGTGAGCACCAAGGCAAACAACTACTACCATACATCATGGGTTATAAACATTGACCATACTCTAACCCACAGCATAACTTTCATTAACGCCCCAATGCTATCATTACACGTACAAAAAACATGCTTCAGACACAACAGTACAACTAATGCAACTATCATCCTTCAACAAACATCCCCGTCAGTGCTATCGGTCCAAACAGCCAGTTATATGTTTTTTTCCCTAGATATTAAATTAATATCTAACATCAACACTAATTTTATTGCTAACAAGATATGAGGGGTTTCTGGGTAATTTTATGGTACTGATTCGTAATCAATTATTACGAATATGAAGCCCATTATGCTAGATTGACTGTATTTTTGAAAAAAATGTGTTAATTAAAGTCAAAATTAATAAAGCACTGGCACTCATAAGCAAGTTTCAGTAAAAATGACAATGTTTTCGAAAAATATGCAAGCAAAATCAATAAAACCCATAATTATGTTTTATTCGATATAATAACAAGGAAATATAGTAATAAGGTTTGGAAAATTACAACTAATTCGTAGGGAAAAGCGCTGTTTATATGATTTTCTTTTATGTGGGTTGTCAGGAACGTTGAAGGCTGCAGCATGAGACTGCCATCATATGTTTGTCCCATCTGCCCTGATATCTTTCTTCGTTCACCTTTACATCCTGGTGGAATCTTTCCCCTTTTTCCTCAATAAAGTCCCCAAGATTTTCGTGAAATTTATCCAAGTTGCTATGAAGAAAGTGAACTTTAATGCTCATATTAGAATCCAAGTTTTCAAAATTCATTAACATCTGTTGCACCAGTTCCTCATAATTGTCCGCTTTGTGGTTACCCAAGAAGCTCGTAACCACCGAGAAAACGTTGCTGCTTCAAGAGTCGTCATGTGATTTGCGAAATTAGTCCTTAATAAGTTTGCGAATTTGAGAACCATCAAAAATACCCGCTTTTAGCTTTTCAATACTTAGCCTAGGAAACGGTGTACAAATGTATTTGGAGCAATCGCCATATTTGTTCAAAGCCTTAACGAATTGTTTCATTAGTGCTAACTTGATGTGGAGCGGTGGTAGAATGATTTTTTTCCCGGTCCACTAATGGTTCGTTTATGACATTCGCTGTTCCTATAGGCATGTTTTGTCTTATTGGCCAATTAATCCTTTTCCAATGACCTTGCTTAGCCCTCCTATCCCACAAGCCAATAAAACAAAGGTATTTGGTATACCCACTTTGCTGCCCAAGCACGAAGTTCACCATTTTCAGATCCACACAAATGGAAAACTAGCATAGCAGAGTTCCTTTATGTTCTGTTGACATGGCGATAGCAATCGAAGGATATCGGTTGCCATTGTGCAACAAAACACACTTTAAACTTCTATTGGAACTGTCTATATACATTCGCCAATCACCTGGGATAAATTTCTTTTCCATTTGATGAAAAAGTCCGAGAATGTTGTTATAATAAACAAGTTCCTCATCATGGCTAAAGTAAGGAACAAATTCCACCTCTCGTGTTCTATAAATTGTTATTTTTATATCTGGCTTTATACAGTTCTTTTCTTTTAGCCTGGCTACTAGAAGTTCAGATGCTTGCTTTGATAGAGCCAGGGCACGTATCAGGTCATTCAGTTCTTCGTGGAAGAACTGCTGGGTATCGAAGGTATTTCCTCATATTTACCTCCACTGCTACTACTTAAGTTTTGGTCCTCAATTTCTTCTACTTCTGACGGCAGAAGATCAGGCAATGTGATGGCTAAATTTCTTAAAAATTGATGGTATCCACTATCTCAAAAACTAGAGCCAATTTGGAAAAACGCTTTTAATTTTTTATTCAGTAGATCTGAATTATCCTAAATTCTAAATTCATTTAAAAATACTTGGCAACAAAATTTTCTTATAATTTTGTTTGGCGATGATCATTATTATAAGCAAAGTGCAAAACCTATTAACACTTCTACCTAAACCAAAAACTGATATTAGTTTTTGGTTTAGGTTAGTAATTTTTTTATGAGAAAATTCAAAATTATATATGCCTACCTACAAATTTTTGGTAAGTTTTACTTTTATTAAATACATACATAGACAAAAAAAAAACGACAAACTACGAGGATTTGACATTTTTCGAATAAAATATCGACACTCGACAGTTCGTTTCTGATTATTATTTTTTACGCTTTTTTGCTTTTTTTTAATTTCAATTGGGCCGCTGAGGCCGGGCCCCCAAGGGTGCGGGCCCTGGTGCTACCGCACCACTAGCACCATTGTAGTTACGCCACTGCTTTCTGGTGATAAGAAGTTTGTGAAACAAATTGGGACAATCAGTTAGGTAAATAATTTCGATTACCTACTTATTTATCTTGACAATGCCTTGGATTCTCATTTATTTGTATGAATAATTATAAAAATTTTGACGTTAGAACACAAATTTGTGGGGTGAGAATGCGCCATTTAGTGTCACCTTTTCACCCTATATCTCTTCATCCAGATTTTCTAGATCCAAGATAAATACAAGTTTTGGTTTTTATTTCAAGGTGCCATGCTGCGTCAATACGTCAAAAAATCAGTAACAAGGCATTACAGAAACTATCGTCTAGAGACAGTTTTAATAGTCTGATTTGGCCAGTGTAAAAGATTCATTTTATATGCTGCATTTAGCAATAAAATATGCTATATTTTGCGGTAAGAATTATTGAGTATTGACCTCTTCGGTTAATTAATTCTAAATTTATTGATTCAATTTGTTGTCAATAAGCTTAAGGTTGCCGCATTTATTAAGGTAAATTAAATTTTATTCTACATATAGGTTAATGATATATTTGAACTAGCTTTTATAACACTGTTGTGGCCTTGAATAGCTATTTTGATCATCCCTTTCTCTTATGTTGCACTTTGTGACTATATTTATTTTAGCTGATAAGCGAGCCACAGATCGCCTAGGTTTGATCAAACCACTAAAATAGGATATTATGTTATTAGTATAACTTTGCTTAATTTATTAACAATAATTATGTTTGCTGGCCGTTCTATATTTTTAAGAATTGGATTAATAAAGCCTACTGTAAAGTCTCATTAGATCCGTCAAATTCATATTCTACTTTCGGTTTAAACATTTCATAACTTTTTTTTGGGACCCCCGGATTTGCTTTAATTCAAGTCACCAGCTGATAACTTCTGATAAATTTTTGGGACCTCTGATTTTCTTGGGAATCTCATATTTATCTTTCCACGCGGCCGGTTGTAACTTTTGTAATATTCGTTTGGTGGCCCTGAATGGTAGTGATGGGCTATTTCCCATAATTGTTGCTATCGATTTAGATTTTTAAAGGTTTATCATTTCGGTTAGAAATATTTCCTAGTATTTCTTAAAAAAATTAATATTAGCTCATTAATTGTGGCTTCCGCCGTCGTTTTACAACCATAATAAACGAGAACTAAGTCGTGTATTATCTTATAATTATTCCTCGTAGCAAATCGTTAGAATCGCTTGGTATTTCTCGGCTCTATCACTTTTTCTGATTTGACGTTCTTTTTTTCTAATCTCGTGAAAGTGGAAAGACAAATTGACTGAAACGAATGCAGAGTTCTTCTAGAAATACCCTTCGGTGTGAGAGGAAGCATTTTGCTTTAGTACAGTCATAGTGGACTAAACTTTCTGTATTGTGTTAATACTACCCTTCTAGAGGATCTGTGAGGGAATCTCTAATCAGTGCTGGACACTACCAAGTTATTGGGATATTCGTACTGCACTAGGTAAGCTTTTTCTGGAACTAATTTTTTTATTGCTTGTGAAACACATGGACGCCATGATGCTAAGGGCTATTTTCCATTAGTTCTAGAGGCTTTCCGAGCTCATCTTACAAGACCGAAGCCGTTGATTCTCCAGCAACCATCCGACTCAAGAGAGGTAATTATTGCTGAAGTTTTTTTGTCTAATTTAACGATTTAATTGCCTTATCTGTGTTAACCTTTTTTTACATTGACCACCATTTGCATTGCATTCCATGAGATATTTTACCTATTTCCTTTTATCATATCTGAATTTTTATTTTAATGTGACTTTAGTTTTGATCATATGGGGAAGTTTATATTATTTAGGTGATTCATGCCTATTTCTTTTTTATATTCAAGTTGTTTGTACCCTTTGTATTTCTTTTATTTGCTGATTGTCATTAAAGATCCATTGATAATTTTTGGGGGATTTGGTTTATAAAGAAAATATATTTATGCAAGGGAGGGTATAGCCTTTTTCATTGAAATAAGGGGCTTCGTCTCATTAGTATTGGGTTATTACAGGGTTTTACCATCGGGCTACCTCTCTGCCAGTTTTACCATCGAGTGCCATTCCGAGTTTATTACTGGGCTATCCCACGCCAAGTTTTATCACCAGGCTATCGAGTCCACTGCCAGTTCACCGAGGGTAAGCCAGCACCTGGTTCTTGCTGCAGGTGCCCGGCGCCTTCATCCGAGGTACTCCTTTTGCCTGTACACTGGAGCTGGGCAGTCTTGCCAACCGCCGACCTTCGACCGGATCTAACGGGGTTAGTTTGGGTTAGAAAGAAGAATTAGAAGCTTAGTATTATTTCCTTTTTTTGTTTAATTATTATGAACTTTGCACTGCAGATTGTGACTTAAAAGAGCTATCCTAATTTCATTAAACCATTTATTGTTCTTGCTGATTAATAATCGTTTTTAATATTTAAATATAAATTTAGTCTTATTGGCCAAGCTTTAATATAGCTTAAGGTTATTCATTCATTTATTTTTCTGGCCGATTGATAATCGTTTCTTTTAAGATTTACATATAAATTTCATCTTGTGGGCCAAGCTTTAAGATAGATTGATTTCAATAATTCATTTGTTTATCTGGGCGATTGATATAATTATTGTGGCCTTTTATCAATTGATATTATTATAGCTATATTTATAATTGGTGCAGCTACAAACGCACGCATACGTATATGCAATAAGCTAAGGTGAACCAAAGTGATCACTTCGGATTGTAGCGTTTAGAGCATTTAGGTGTAAGGCATACAGTACCAAGTTGACAACAGACTTGGTCTCAGTACAATCATCATAATGTACCATTATTATTAATTACTTAATAGTCTTTTGACATTCCTTCGCCTGTTAGATCCAACAATTTCATAAACTTTTACTAAAATATTCTCCTAAATAAAATTCTTGTCCCCTTTAAATTGCAAAAATTTCACTGTAAGATTGTTGCTGTTAAAAAAAAACCTAGAAGCCAATAAATTGATCCGTATATTTAGATTGTGTTTTCTTGTTAAGTTAAGATTGAGTTTCTTTGTTTGTTAAGCGTGCCTAACAACCCCGTACAACACCAGCGGAGCTTTTCCAGTTTAGTTGGTAAGAACTGGTGGCGCTCATGAACTCTCCTCCCGGAGCCGGGTATTGCAAACAATACTCTCCGGTGTTAGGGTTGTTTTAATTAAAATCTTTACTTGCTTACCTTTTAGCTTTAATAAGAAAAACGTGTTGCACACTGGAACAGATTTTGACTGAAATTAGAACAAAAATAATTTCTGTTTGTGGAGCTGCTGTGAAATATAGTATTCACCGAAATGTAATTAGTAACAAATTAAACAACAAAACGCCTAAGAAGAATGGTGGCCAGACTGTTTTCTCTGAGGAGGAAGAATCAGTGATCGTGGCACACGTCGCCAGTTTATTCAGTTATGGGTTTCCTGTAAATAAAGGGAAATTACTATTCATCGTCATACATTTTTTGCATAACCAAGGCAGAACAATCAAGAGGTTCAAAAAAAAATTGACTAATATTGAATGAGCTAATTCTTCTGTAAAGAGACATGCATCAGCAAATTTTCAGTCGAACCGTCAGAAATATTACTTACAGTCGAGTTTCTATTAATGAGAAAGTAGTTAATGAGTTCTTTATTAATCTGGAAATAGAACTTCAAGGTTTCACATATTCGGAACTATGATGAAATTTGTCTAGTAGACGACAGTAAGTATCACGTAAATAAAAAAATCCTTCCGAATCAAATACGTCAATAATGATGTGTGGAAGTGTAAGTGGTGAAATGACACCAGTTTACATGTCAGGTTGGTTTCAATGCGTTGAAGACTAGTTCGTGAGCCTCATGCTCCCAATTTTGAAAAAAAAAAACAACAAGGAATAAAAGTTATTTTTGGTGACAACTTAATGTTCCCATATAAATGCGAAAGTAATAATAGATCTTGGCCCTGAAAATGACATTTCCTTAATTGCTTTCCCCCAAAAGCTACCTGCTCAGTAGCGGCGATAAGGATTCGGGACCATTCCGCCAAATTTTGACAGAGTATTCATACATGTGGCAATAAAATCTGGATATATCAGAATATTACCTAAGATACTAAATTGTATGAAAAAGCTACTATATATCGATTTTTATTTCAAGTTTCTCTGCCTACCCGGGAAATGTTCTCTTTATGGGGTAACTGAAGAAAACTGAGCATGTGCACATTTCTTATATTACGTAGATATACTATATTTTATATTATCAAATATTTTCCAATGAAAAATGAAATGGATTTTTCAGTGCATTTTTCTTAGAAAGAAACACTATTCCGCCTGGTTTTATTGCCACTCTGAATGATATAAATACCTTAATTTGCCTTAAATACAAAATCGTACCATTACAAAAATCTGTCTGGTGCTTCACTAGCACCAGACAGATTTGGTTGACACTGGTTGATAAATCGACGAATAGAAAGTTTAGGGGAGCACTGTTAAATTGCCAAAACGACGGTTTCTTGTCTTAAAAATATGTCGACCAATTCTTCCAAATCAAGTTTTCGAGCACGTTCATGTTCAGTACTTATTACATTCAAAAGTCTCACCTTGCACATTGTCCTGCCTAAATATGTTTTTATCAACTTCAGCTTTGAAAATCTTCTTTCGCCAGAAGCGGTAATGTCAAAAAAAGTTGGGACAACGAACAAATATCCGGAAAACTGCTCAAATGCATCTATTTTCTGATATAATTCATAGATTGTTTTCGTTTTTCGAATTTCATTTGAACCTCCGTATTTTTTCAATATTATTTCGGCATGATCTTTTCTTCGGTCGATAATTTAACAAAACCATCTGCATTTAAAAGTAAACAATAGCTCATTACTTGGTGCATATTGATAAATCGTGTCCTGAGTTGATTAATTAGTATTACATCAAGAGATTGGTCGAAGACTTTAATTTGAAATCTTCTTAGAGAATCTTCTATTTTAGTATTACATGCGAGTTCATGAAAAAAGTCTTGACCATTCTTTGGCGCTTAGGGTTCAAGATTGGTCGCGAAATTGGTTGCTTCTACACACAATGCTTCGAAATCGTCCCTAAAATTGTTAAAATTATTTATTGTGAACCTCAATAATTCGCATGCTCGACACAGATCAACAAATTTGTAGCAGTTTAGATACCAAAATAGTTTTTTTTTTCAAATTTTGCTTTGATATACAAGAAGTCGGATCGGCGACGCCGAATTCGGTGAATAAACACATTTTTTTTCTGATGGTAACGCCGACACTGGCCCGCTCGGAGAGATTTAAATTTGTTTGTTCTGTAAACTTTGGTAGAAGATCCATAATAATCATTGTTTAATAAACAAAGATAATAATGTATGCCGGCCTCTCTTTTCTTTTCTTGTTATAGAGTTTACATTTATTTCTTTATTTTGAGCAATTAAGATTTTAGTGAGGAAGACGAAGAGACAAGGGGCCTCTGGAGCTGAGGTCCCTTATCGCTGCCAGAGCCATTTGCTACAACCATTAGATCTAGCATTTTTTAGACCTATTATAATTGTCTGGAGAAAAGTTTTAAATGAATTGAAAGAACATATTCTCAATTGTCGCTGCATGACAGTTCCCAAAGATGAATTTCCAGGTCATTAAAAAAACTCACAACACTCAAAATCTTCAAGCTGGCTTCGTTCCTCCAAAAAGTATCAGCGTTCCCGGCATCAACTCGCAAGATAACCATGCCACACCAGTGAGCTTGTATCAACATTCAACTTCATCAGGACATACTCATAAGCAACCTAA
Source organism: Pissodes strobi (assembly GCA_016904865.1). Taxonomy (NCBI): domain Eukaryota; kingdom Metazoa; phylum Arthropoda; class Insecta; order Coleoptera; family Curculionidae; genus Pissodes; species Pissodes strobi. The sequence continues at coordinate 354,559 of MU182095.1, forward strand.
TCTTCCTCGAAGGATTACAAGACTTAATGACGAATCTGACAGTGAATATGACAGCACAGGACATGTTTCTTATGCAGAAAGCAATCAAAGTCCCTATTCATCTCAATTGAGCGAGCAATCTGATTTGTGCAATGTCTAGCACAAATATGCAGACAAATGAAGTTAGTGCTGGTCAAGAATAATAAGCTAGTGAGTGCTGGTGACTATATACTCGTCACGTACGAAAATCAACTCTATCCAGGTCAAATAAAAGATGTGGCAGGTCCTACAGTTTTAATTTCAGCAATGGAAAAGTGTGGGAGAAATTAGAAGTGGCCCGTAAAACCAGATACAATTTGATATTTCTATGATGATATTAAACAAAAAATTTACGATCCATGTTAAATATCTAGGAGGGAAATCTTTAAAGTTTCTGAATTAATTTTTTGTATTACTTTGTATTCCTTATTAAAATTTGATTCATTTTGTGCTTAATGTTTGTTATTAGTTTGATTTTTATTTGTGTCACTCTTAAAACATACATTTAATTTTAGTTTGTATAACAATTCTTCGTAAAATATATTTTTTCTACAGCCGCGCGCAAAATAACTAAATACTAAATTCAAATGAAATCGCAAAATCGACGAATGCCGTGGATACTTATTTTGCGCTCTAGCGCGAACATGGAAAAGGAAATTCTCACTTTTTCCGTCTAGTGTGCTGAATGGTCATGGAAACCGAAGATAAATAAATGACAGTCGTGCGTTTGTTACAGTTTGTTGCTGGCACTCCTGTTCAAAATATGCCCGAAGCCCGAACATAATATGTCAAAACTGACAGTCATTTGCAAATTTCAGTATAAGTATAGAGAAAAATGTGCATTTAATTTTAAAAAATGCGGCTGTAGAAAAAGTTCTGTGTGTTTTTCGAGCGCAAAGTAAGATTGCCGTTTTCGAAAGATTACTGCGCTCCGCTACGCGTCGCGCAGTAACATTCTTTCTCAAGCGGCAATCCGTTACTTTGCGCTCTAAATACACAAATAACTATTTTCTACAGCCGCGCGCAAAATAACTAATTACTAAATTGAAATGAACTCGCAAAATCGACGAATGCCGTGGATCCTTATTTTGCGCTCTAGCGCGAACATGGAAAGGAAAAATCTCACTTTTTCCGTCGAGTGTGCTATGAATGGTCATGGAAACCGAAGATAAATAAATGACAGTCGTGCGTTTATTACAGTTTGTTGCTGGCAATCCTGTTCTAAATATGCCCGAAGCCCGAATATAATATGTCAAAACTGACAGTCATTTGCAAATTTCAGAATATGTATAGACAAAAATATGGATTTAATTTTAAAAAATGCGGCTGTAGAAAAAGTTCTGTGTGTTTTTCGAGCGCAAAGTAAGATTGCCGTTTTCGAAAGATTACTGCGCTCCGCTACGCGTCGCGCAGTAACATTCTTTCTCAAGCGGCAATCCGTTACTTTGCGCTCTAAATACACAAATAACTATTTTTTACACGACGCTGAAAATTTATTTAGCCCTATATTGATTGAAAATATAAAGGTGAAAAGAATATGCCAGTTAAAACTATTAAATATGCGTTCGAAACCGATGTGGCCTGTAGTCACCCCAATAGCTGGGTTGAAGTTGAAAATGTGCCACAAAAATATCAGGTTTTTGAAAAAACTAAAATTATTTTGACAATTTCTCGTATGTAATGCATACGAAAACTATGCGACGTTTTATTTTCAGTCATATATTTAAATATTCCCTAACAATATTTTCGCAAGAACATAAAAACCTGAAAAACTAGAAAATTTTGACCCCTTTTACGGTACCTATGTAGCCAAGGTCGTCGCCAGTTCGTGAGCTAGTGGGGGCAATCCGAAATTTTGACATTAAAAACTAAGGTCGAAAAGAAATTTTTAAATGTTTGTTAGGTTAATATAGTCGATATCTTCTATACTCGACGCGCCGAACAGATTCACCAAACACGGAAAACACGGATACAATAATTCTTCTTATTTTATGATTCCATTGATTCCAAACATAGGAACTTTCATTAACACACTCTATTTTTATTTTTTGTATTATGGATAAGAAAAAACGAAATGAAAAACAAAACATTGGCTCGATTCAATTATAAAATAAGACGAATTATTTCCGCGATTGGTGAATCTGTTCGGCGCGTCGAGTATAGTGCTTAGGGTGGATTAACTAACCGCCCCCCCCCCCCCCCTTCCCGCCCCCCAGCAATATTCTTTCATTCTTAGAGTATGATACAAATGAAGATCAATTAGAGCAAAGTTTACCTCAGTAATTGATTCACGATTATTTTCGTTTATATTGATATATTGTTAATATTATTACTTTGTGAATATAGAACCCCAAAAAATACTTGTATTTCATAATACTAATCTCGCCTTGGTCTCCATAAAAGTAGTCATAATCACCTACATTTTTCCGGTTGCTTAAATTAAACATTTTTAAAAACAATATTTGGTAAACTACACCGTGATAGCTTTTCAGAATTTATTTCATCTCTTCCTCAAGATAAGATGGCTGTCCAACTTTAATAAAATTCTATAAGGAATTGTCGTTTAAATTCTATACTGATTCAAACTATGAAATATCCTGTATTTTTATTTATATAATTAATGTAGACATTTTTATTATTGAGAAATTTTTGGCAGGATAATTATTATGTTATATGTTGGTTGAGAAGTAGTTTCAAATGATTCCTCTTACTTGGACAACTAATATACTACAGATTACGGTTTAAAGTATTTAATATGTCAAGTGTTAAGTGGGCGTTTTATAAATATGATTTTTCATTTTAGTCATCAAAGGGGCTGCACTTTGCAAAACCATCAAAACTTACGTTAAAAAGTAAAATCCAATACGCAAATACTTTTTTATTTTGCTTTGTTAAGCATATCACAAGGATATTCTAGGAAACACAATACGAAGTTTAGATGTTATTTCAATGGACCGGGATCAGGCATGTCCGCTTAAAAATAGATATAGGCCAGTAGCCGAAAGGTTATTTTAAAATAATGTTTGTCCCAAAGTTTTTTGTACCTTTTTGTCGTGGAAAAATGTAGGTCAGGTTGCCTCTTAATTTCTTTTGTTTTGCCCCAGTAATCAGTTGTTTGCTTATAATTACACGTTTATCTTCTATTCAATATACAGTGTCTCACTAGTTATGCAAGTTTAGTTTTTGAGTGCAGAATATTCAAACACTGCCCTATGTAGATTTAAGAGCAATATGATAATAATTGTACTAGGTAGAGAATAACTTATTTGCGAAGTTCAAACTTCTTTGGGCGGGTTTGGCACACTTTTCCTGGGTAGTGAATAAGATGGAACCGTCACGTATTACCGCTCAAAGCTGTCCACGCTCGGCTATTTAAGGCTCATTCCGTTAAGGTCGGTTCGAGTCGACTTCAGGCAAGCGAGTGAAACAAACACTCCGTAAAAAGAGATATAAAACATTTAAAGTCTTATTTGGATTACCCTGTACATCTTGTCAGGTTCTGCAATATATTAGTTCTAATAATCATCTACCAAACTGCCAAATTATTTATTTATTATTTATGTATTTATTATTAATATAGTATCAACAGCCAAAGAGCCAACTACAGATACCATGTTTGTACAGACACAAGTATGTACCATACTAACGACCAGTACGACCACCTACGCTACCACTACTCAAATATGAGCCTGAGAGGCATACGGTCTATCCTCCACAAGCTCTGCGAAACCCCTCAGACTAACCATAGACAAATCCAAGTCATTAGCATAAATATTAAAATAATTACACATTTTATAAATTGGCGAGCCCTTGTAAATATTAGTTCCAGGAATATCCAAACTAAAAGTCTTTCTTTGTCTTGTATTTCCAACATTCACAAAATGAAAGCATAGAAAGTATTCCTGGAGAATTAATTAGGTATGTTTGTTAATATTTTATAAACGTATACCAGACAAACCTTAATACGCTGATTCTCCAAAGACAATCTCTTAAATTTCTGTAATAGCAAACCATGATCATAACCCTGTTCAGGATAGTGTCCAAAAACCCCAAAAAATATTCATTTGAGGAATTTACGATGTACACGATCTATGGTTTTAATCCAAACCTCATATTGAGGAGACCACACTATGCTCCATACTCCAACCCCGGCAACACCAGACTATCAACAACTTTAGACAACAGTCAACACTAAAACTCTTAGAGGACCTGACGATAAAACCCATTGTTTTATGTGCTCCATTAACCGCACCAACAATGTGGCCCAGTCCATTATAACACCCAAGTCTCTCTCATTTTTGGAGTCCCCAAGCAGTACACCATTAATATTGTATATATATTCGACCACGTTTCTATTAAGAGTGAAGATTGATAGAAGAACATTTTTCGCTTTTAAAGATAAATGCATTTGGATTACACCAGTCCACAACATCATTCAAGCCTGCCTGTAAACGAGCACAATCTAGTATAGACACTAGACCTGGCATAACATCGACATACTGCTGCCTATCTGTCAAAAAGGAGCCAATTACCTTGGTTAAATTATTGGTTTCATCGTTTTGATAGTGATTATATTATAAGGTTATGATTTACCCTATCAAATGGCTTCTCCATATCGGTATAGATCACATCAACCTGCTCTTTATTATTTAATGCATTATTAACAGACTGACAAATTATATTGGTTAAGGTAGACTTCCCCCGGCAAAAACCCATATTGGCCTTCAGATATACTATGTTTAACTTCGCCATACAGTCTATCAAACAATACTATCTCATAAACTTTAGATACTGCATTCAGGATAGTATCAGGTCGATAATTCGCCACTTTATGCTCAGCCCCCTTCTAAATAATGGAATCACCTCCTTTGTGCGCCAATCCGCAGGGTGGGTTGAAATTTGCAGACTAAGGTTAAACATGTGAAGAAGAGGTCCTATCATCACAGCCCTTAATTATATATCCAGGTACCCCATCAGGTCCAACATATCTGTTGTCCTTTAGCTTTCCAATGGCCCCCTGAACTGTTCAGCTAAGGCCCTATTGCAGAAATAATTCTTGGTTGGGACCGCATCCTGAATGACAGGCATGCCAGGCCACAAAAATAGAGCTGACGTACCGGGCAAATATGCCTCCAATATTTTTTGCGTCAGATGCAGAAAGATCATTGTAGGAAACATGGGGGACATCAGTATCATTCCTAAGATTACGAATGTGGGACCAGAAATACTTAGGATCACTATGTAGACTTAGCTCTTCATTATTTTATATGGTCTGCATAGGCCATTTTTATTTTTAATTTAATTTTTTTTTCCAAACTCGCTATATTTGCTCTACCAGAAGTTGGTTTTTGTTCTTCTATATTTGACTGAGAACCCTTCCTTAGCTTTAATCATTTTAATTATTTCCCCATTATTCCACACTGGAAAAACCCTACCAACTTGTGTCGACAAAGAAATACACTTAACATACATTTCATTGATACTCTGATAAAATCTAGTCACGGACCCATCAATATCACAGCACCTATACAGTCTATCCCAACGTCTGGTCTTAAATAAAATCTACATTTATCCAAAATTAGCTTTTTTAAAATTAAATTTTGTGTTTTTAATTTGCTCAGACTCCCTCAACTCATGATTGAGATTGACTTCAGGGTGGTACCGATCCACAGGCAACCATGGGTCACAATCAAGTTAGACTAAAGAGCCCTGTGAATGAGGAGTAACTATAACCAAGTCCAACAAAACAACAAAAACATTGCACACAGCATTGACTTGTAATAGAATTGCTGGTTTAAATAACATTAAGTACCAGCTCATAAAGGTTAAAATTACCTAAGATTAAACGCTGAAAGTCCAAAAGGTTTGTTTCCATTTTCCATACTGGTAAATATCCACACTACAACCAGGCACAAAATAAACAATTACAGCATAGACAAATTCACCATGATCAAGACTAACTTTAACCCATAGGGCCTCAAGATCATTATCAAATATATCACATTGTACAGCTGTACATTTCTTACTCAGAGCTATTAACACACCTCCGCCCTGTTTTTTGCCTGTAAGTTTGTGATCTCTATCCTTTCTAAATATTGCTTTATCTGCATTAAATTCTTGATTATAAACAAGACAGTTTAACCAGGTTTCTGTAAGGGCAATTATATCACTATTATTGTTCAACAGATTTAATTTTAACTATACTAATTTAGATTTAATACCCCTACAATGTTGATAAAAAAAACAGTAGTTTTTCTAAGATATACCTCCTTGCTGTTCCTGGTTGAGGATCACTCGCATTTTGACTGTGATGAACAGTAGCTATCCCATCCTTACCTCCAGCAATATCTCCTATCAATTCAACACTATCAGTAAGACTAAATGAATGTTCAATATCATTATTACCCTGCACATCATCAGTTGTTTCATAATTATAATTGCTATTATTGGGTCATAATAACCAACTGTGATTATTATGTATATGATCTGTATCATATATTCACTTTTGACGTACGTATTTTCAACTGTGGCGTGGCTCAGATGGTAGAGCCCTCGCTCAACATGCCAAAGATATCGGAATCGGCGACCTTTTCAAGTTTTATTTAGTTTTGAATATCGCTTTGTTGAAATTTTCACTTCTTTTGGGTAGTCTTAAGCATACACGTTTTTTTCATTTATAATTTTGCCAATCGCACCAATTTGGCTTGCTCTACTAGAGCTGGTCGAATAAAGGTAATTATATACTGCTTTTCCCTAATAGACACATCATCAAAAGAAATTGTTATGCCTACTATTTATTTTGCTTATGTTCAAGCCACATCTTGAAGTTTTCGGGCTTACAATAGGTGTTTTTTGATTTGCCTTGCTACAATTTTAAATCACATTTTATATAATTTTACTCGGCTATGGGCAATTGATATTTTTCCCAAATCTGCTTACTTCCAGAATTAGATGTATTTCAACATCTCTATGCATAATATACTTGTAACAGTCTGATTTGGCCAGTGTAAAATATTTTAAAGTTCATTTTATATGCTGCATTTAGCAACCAAAGATGCTATATTTTGCGGTAAGAGTTATTAAGAGGTCAATACCTACTCTTCGGTTAATTAATTCTAAATTTATTGATTCGATTTCTTGTCAATAAGCTTAAGGTTGCCGCATTTATTAATGTAAATTAATTTTGTTCTACATATAGGTTAATGATATTTTTGTGCTAGCTTTTATAACACTGTTGTGGCCTTGAGTAGCTATTTTGATCATCCCTTTCTCTTATGAGGCCCTCAGGCACTCTGTGACTATATTTATTTTAGTTGATAAGCAAGCCACAGATCGCTTAGGTTTCATCAAACCACTAAAATAAGATATTATGTTATTGGTATAACTTTGCATAATTTATATTACATTACCGTAGAAGGGCCAGCAAAAAATTCATACTTTATTTTCGATTTGCATATTTCATAACTTTTTGGGACCCCCGGTTGCTTAATTCCAGTCACCAGCTGATCATTTCTGATAACTTTTTGGGACCTCTGTTTCAACTTTCCACGCGGCCGGTTGTAACTTTTGTAATATTCAGTTGGTGGCCCTGAATGGTAGTAGGAATGGACTATCTTTCCGTAATTGTTGCTTTCGATTTAGATTTTTAAAGGTTTATCATTTTCCTAGGAGTATTTCCTAGCATTTCAGCTCATTAATTGTGGCTTCCGTCGTCGTTTTTACAATCATAATAAACGGGAACTAAGTCATTTATTATCTTCGAATTATTCCTCGTATCGATTTGTGAAGCATTTCACGGCCCTACCTTTTTTTCTGATCTGACGTTAGTTCTCTAATTCCGTGGAAGTGGAAAAAGACAAATTGACTGAAACCGATGATCTCGTTCTTCTAGAAATACCCTTCAGTGATAAAGGTTTTTGCTTTAGTACGTACAGTCATAGTGACTCAGCTTTTAGTATTGCATTTTATACTACCCTTCTGGGGGATATTGTGTTGAGTTTCTATTTTGTGTTTTGACAAGACCGGGATCGGGATTTAAATACTGCACTAGGTAAGCGTTTTCTGGAATTAATTTTTTCCTATTGCTTGTGAAGCACGTGGACGCCATGATGCTAATGGCTATTTTCCGTTATTTCTAGAGGCTTTCCGAGCTCATCGTACAAGATCGAGATCGTTCATTCTCCGGCCACCCTCCGACTCCAGCGAGGTAATTATTGCTAAAGTTTTTTTTGTCTAATTTAACGATGTAATTGCCTTATCTGTGTCAACCTTTTTTTGTACATTGACCACCATTTGCATGGCCTTCCATGAGTTATTTTATTTATTCCCTGTAGTGACAGCAACAACATCTTCGATCTTAGAAGATGTCCGTTCTTCTCCAATGAAGGATTTAACATTAACATTTCCATGCATTTCATCTACTAGTAAGTATCTACCACTTATTTGAACTCGCTCGTTTTAAACCAGCAATTCTATTAACAAATGGCCAAGTTTACAATAGGTAATGACAAAACACATATTTTCTAGCTGCCGGCTGCATGGTGTTTATGTCTTGCTTACTTCTGCTAATATGCTCTCTCCCACTCTATCTTAACAGCTTATCATGATTTATTCTGGAAACAAGAGCCTACTTTCAAAGCTGGCAATAGTATTTGCTTATAGTTATTGGATTCTAAGCACTTGGAAAATGTGCTGGCCAATACCATGATGATTTCGATAATTGTCTTTGACGAAAGTAGTATATACTGACGACAATTCCGTAAAGGAAGTTCCCAGCTATGACTTGAAAGAAGAACAGGAAAATGGCAAAGACCTGATACCAAGGATGTTGCTCGAGAAATGAGAGGCCAGAAAAGGGTTTTGGTTGCAATGGGATTCGCGCCATCTGAAGAATGGTCTGCTTCTTCGCAAGTGGGATCTATTATTTACCAAGCTGTCTTGCCAGAAATGAAAGTGGAGGAAGTACTTCGGGAGTTACATGACAGTCAAAGTGGAGGCTACCCTAGCCAGGTGAAGGAGCGGTATTTTGGATCAGCTGTCGTAGAGATGTTAAGAAGTGGTGCAAGAGATGTGATGTGTGTGCCTCAAAAAATAACCGAAAACTCGATCCATAGGAAAGATGACGCAGTACATATCAGAAACTCCTGGAAAGAGAGTGGCAGTAGATATTGCTAGATCGTTCCCTTTGGCCGATTCTGGAAATAAGTTTCTGATGGTAGCTATGAACTATTTTTCAAAATAAGAAATGGTAACGGTAGCCGAAGCTTTGTTAGATAATGTTATTTGCACACATGGGGTACCTCTGGACATTCACACAGATTAAGGAACGGAATTTCGAGTCAGAAGTTTGGAGAGAACTTATGTTGTTATGGGGCATAAAGAACACTGGAACTACGGTATTTCAGGTCCTGTTACAGAAATAATTCTTTGTAGGGACCCCATCCTGAGTGACAGATATCCCAGCCACAATAAAGAGCTGAAGCACCGGGCAAATATTCTGCAATATTTTTTACGCCAGATGCAGAAATATCATTGTGGGAAACCTGGGCAGAAACATCAGCATCACTCCTAAGATTACGTAGCCATGAACTGTTTTTGAAAATAGCCAGAAGTGATTCCAATTCTAAACCAAGAAATGGTAACGGTAGCCGGAGCTTTGTTAGATAATGTTATTTGCACACATTGGATATCTCTGGACATTTACACAGATTAACGACGGAACAACGAGCCAGAAGTTTGGAGACAACTTATGTTGTTGTGGGACATAAAGAAGACTGGAACTACGGTACTTCAGCCTCAATGTGACCGGATGGTCGAGAGGCATAACAAAACAATCAATAAATATTAAATTTGTTAACGAGAATTAGCGTAATTGGGACAAAATGATACTATTGGCTTATAGAAGTACCAAAAACGAGTCTAGCGGATATATACCGTCGATGATGCTAACTGGCAGAGGAACCATTAGCTGAAGAAGACTTCGAAAATCAAAGTGGGCTTTCTGCTGATTGCATCACGAATTTGGAAGAGCGGCTGAAGGTAGTCTATGCATTTGATAAGGACCGATTGAGCCTTACCAGCGACAAAATTAATATGCGCTTAGACCAGGAATAAAAGCCCGATGTTTTCTAGGAAGGTGACGGTGTGTGGTTATATCAGCCTCGAAGAAGAAAGGGATTTAGCCCGAAGCTGCAAAGACTGTGAAATGACCATATAATCGTTACTTGGTCTATAGGGTCCAGTTATCACCAAAGGCCAAGCCAAAAGTGGTCTACGTCGAGAGGCTACGTCCATAAAAAGCGAGGATCTACCAACTCGGAGATTGCCAAATGAAGCTGTTCGAGATGAACAGTTGCAAGAGAGGGGGAAGGGGTTGCAAAATGCATAATAGTGCGGTGTGGCCTAATTTACGTCATGTGCTATTGTCATTTTTGAGTTTAGTTTTATGAAGGTTTCACTTCTACCGCATGTGAACTGCACACATGATTTTTTGCTCTAAGCTTCACTTATCAAAAAGATCCGGTGATGTAACAATACACTGACGTTTGAGGCTTTATAACTTTTGAATCAGTGGATCGATCTAGCCTATCTTTTTATTTTGTATGTCTACCCTTTGGCAGCCCAAAATATATACCACATGTATCGATAAGGTAATTTATATACGTCGTTTAGTCAAAATGAAACTCTCCATGGATTTTATGATCTACTATCGTTGTCGAGTGAAATAGACTTTTTTCTATCTTCTGTGCTTTTAGGTGTTTCACTTTATGATGCTTACTTTGAGAGTTACAAGTTTTTAGGCGAAGTAATTAGTGCTTTATCGTCCTACACAAAACAACATGTAACGTCATCTTTTCTCAGTTGACTGACCGTTATTTTGAATTATTCTTCATGTTTTTCTAAGTTCTGGTATAGTCAGAGGCAGCATGTAGAATAACAAGTAGGTATTAGGAAACGAATGGCAGAAAAATAACGGATCGTGACGATCCTCTTATTCTGCTATAATGCCTTTCAAAAAGACGCAGGCTTTTTATGATATTCAAAACACCCTGTAGATTGCTATGGTGCTAACTACAAATTGATTTTGAAATACGGATTGTTTAACTAAACTGTATTTTTTAAAATTATAAAACACTAATATTCAATTTAAAAACATTGTTGCATAAAAGTAAAAAAATGCTATAACTTTTTACACCTCTAGGTCTCATCAAAGTTTCTGAGCATCTTGGCATGCTTCTTACTGAGTTGGCAATATTTTCTTGAGGAATATTTTGCCATTCCTTCTTAAAAGCAGCTGATAATTGGATAAGATTTTCCGCAGCATCGATACTCACGTGTTTGCCCAACTGAATTCATATCTGAACCATGGCGAGTCTTCTATGCCAACTTCAACCAGATATAAAGAATTTGTTCTCAGTACGCAGATTTCGATGCATGCTCCAGGTGAGATTCCCGCGCATACCATAATCGTATCTTTCACCAGCCCTTCTCTAAACTCTTTGACACTCATTGGGTTATCGCAGACAGAATCCAGACTCATCACTAAGCAACGTTTTCCATAACTGCAGCAGTTTTCAATCTTGAGGCACTCGAGCAAAGTTACACAGTGATGTCGAAGTAATCTTGGATCTTGGTGCAGTTGCTGGACTTCCTACGTGCAAATTAGCTAGTTATATAGTAGATCATTGTTTGTCGATACAGCACTTTGAAATCGGCTTTTTAGGGTTTGGACTACAACAACTGTTTCGACTCTTCTTGAATATTAACCAGTTTCAAGAATTCTTGCTTATTTATACTACGATCTGCATATCTCTATTTTGTTTTTACTTATTATTCTTGTAACTTGTTTAGGAGTAATTTGCCTTGCCATTACAAAAAAAGGTCTGTCAATTATGTCGCTTTGCGTATAACATTGCCTTGCCTACTAAAACTTTTTAAAAAGGCGCATAGATTGAAGATGGTAACAAACTTGCATATCTTCCTCAAAAATGACGATAAAAAAGTTAACAACCAAAATGTTGGGAAAAGATCAAGCTACAAGGTGATTTTAAACGAATTTATTATTAGCACCATAGCAAAGGTGTTTTGAATACCATAGAAAAAATGCTTGCTTTTCTAGGGCATTGTAGCAGAATAAGGTAATCGTCACGATCCGTTATTTTTCTGCGAGGACCAGAACAGGGTATTCTATGGTACCGGTTCGTTTCTTCGTACTTTCGTATTATTCTATGTGCTGTCTCTAACAGTGCCAGAAATTAGAAAAAAATTATATCAATTGAAAAGAATGATCAGTAAAATGGGTAAATGTGACCTTACATGTCATTTAGTATAGGCCTACAAAGCACTACCTATTTAGCTTAAAATCCTTCAACTCTCAAACTAAGTAAGATAGAGGGAAACTCCCGAAAACAAAACAAAAATAGAGAAAATGTCATTTATTTCGATTATGGAAGCTGTAGGGATATTTGGTTGCTCATAAATACTACAGGGTGTTTAAAGATTAATAAAAAATCCGCACTTTTTATGTTGACTCAAAAATTTACTTTATCGATACATCCCTTATATGTTCTGGAATACCAAAGGATAGATCTACAGAATAGAAAAGAGATTAGCTCGGTCGATCAACTGATTCAAAAGTTATGATTAGGTGCGTCAGTTTTATGCACGTCAGTGTATTAGCAGGCATATCCTTCTAACCTCAGATATTAATTTTATATATTCCTGCAAATTTAAAAATACGATTTTTTATCACTTTTGAAAATATGAAGGAACACTTACCGCACACATATTTGGATATGTGGAACTCCTGAACTACCTTTTGTACTAGAATGCCCATCTGTCCACTCTGGATGATTGGATCGCACTCTGATGCCCTATACTTTGATATCCTACACATTTATAGTGCATAAAATATCACATACTTATACTTCCCAACTAACCCAAACAAACAGAAAATTAGACTGTAAACATTGCTTGAAATAACTATTTTGCCACTCCGAGAGCATAATTCTGGAAAAATTGCCTTGAAAACTACAACTTTGGCATCTTCAGATTCTCGTTTCTCATCCAACCCTATTTCCATCGTAGATATGAATTTATTCGGTTTTATTTTCATGCTATTAAATAAAAATATTATTCTTAGACCTTTCAGAATTATAGCCTCAACTGTCTTCAAGAGGACGAGCAATTGTATATTTAAATTTGTTTTGTAATATTTTCTTTGTACTATTTTTTATCTTTTTCGTAACATATATTTTTGTTAATCCAAATGACAAATCCGTCGTGTACATGCAAAAATAGGTACATATCCATTTTTTTGTTGCAGTTTATCTTAAAAAAGAAAATAATATAATTTCTTATATTTCCCTTAAAACTGGATTTATGATTTATGTCTTACTTCTACATTGATTTGTTTAAGCGGGTTTTCTGAATCCTTCGATTTACGCGTTTTGCATCTTTCTCAAAACGGTTCACTTAGACATATTTTGTTTCGCAGGAACCCTTCTGATATAACTTAAATTAGCGGAAGAAACAGTTCTGATGGATGATAGTGCCGAGGACTGAGGGACTGCAACCGTTGAGAGATCATGAAAGATGCGAATTGAAACTTAACTGCAGGAAAAGCAAGTAAAAACGACGACATTCAACATCAATTTAGAGTGAAAAGGTAGCCAATATATCGGTAGGGTCATCTGTTTAATATGTACGCTTCTGGCACTGGCTCAGATTTAATTAGTAAGGACTAGGGAATTTAAAAAATTATTGATGTTAGCTTTGGCTGAGAAGTACTTTCTCAGTCAACGATGCTAGCTTAATGTCAAGGTAATGGATTATTAATTAATCGTAAAATGCTTGCTCTTAGACTTATCTTTACCTACTAAGTATAAGTAACGTAAGTATCTGTAATGGTCAAGGCTGTTTAATACTTGACTGAAATTAGGAAATAAAGGCTTAAAACGATTCTGTGATGGTCTTCGTTTTTGAAGGTTCTCTCCAAAATTTGTGATTCTTTAAGGTGTAGTCCAAATTGGTTGGCGTGCAATATCTCATAGAAGATACATTTCTGCGTTTTTAAAAAAGTTGGTTTTGTTTCTATAACATGAGTTAATCAAACTCACTGGTTGGTGGTTTATTGCTAATGCTAAGGGCCGCAAATCAATTATCAAGTATTGCAAGTTTTCATTTTCGTACAAAAAATTACGAAAAATATAGCCCAAGACAGCGCAGTAGAGGAACGACGGGTAATCACAAACAGCGGCTAATGCAGAACCCTTATATTTATACCTTTGCGCCATCTATTTGCCGCTCTTTTAACGACGAAAATATTTATTAGCAGAGACAAGGGAGAGACGCGCAACTCAATGTTAATAAATCATTCGAGAGAGAGAGAAAGCTGCCTTGCCTTCTTTGTCCCGCTCCAAGGGAAATGAACGCAGATGGCGCACGAGACGGGCGTTATCGTTTGCCCGCCATATTCAAATTAACCATCTCTTTTTTTTCTATATTTCTTCAAAATTTCCAGGTTCAATTAAATAAATATTCTCACAATTCTAAATGTTATTTATTTGGTTTTGATGTATATTTTTCTTACAGACAATACGAATCAATATCACTAAAAGAAGTAACATTGTAAAACTGAATGGCCAAACAGACTACGATTCTTCCCATTTATTAAATTTAATATAAACATAATTGCACCAATGCTACTTTCGATTATAATTTCTGAGTAATCTTTCTCAGATGAAAGCAAAAAGTATTGAAAGTTGCATAAGTTCAACTTCAACTGAATTACAAATGCAAATATTACCTATACAAAGACGTTGCCTCCCATCAAGCAATCAGATAATAAATAATATACACTCTAATCACTAATAAAAGTCAATAATTCAAGGTGGAAAACTATTACAACGCACAATAAATCACCAAAAACATAAACAGCACAACCAAACAAAGCGGCCGTTACAAAAATGTCAAGCTCTCACCGACGCGCGTCACCGTCACCATTCTGGTGCAGCGTTGTCAAATTGATTTTTTTTTATTTATGGTATATTTTTGTAACGGAATATTAGCTTATTCCTCTCCACTAAATTCAGTTTAATAAGAATGATTTTCGATGTTTGGGATATGAATCGCCAGTGACATCTATTCGCGAATGGGTATATTTCGTTCAACTAATTATTTAAGAAGCACAGGTACGCTGGTTTATACCTACAATTTGTGGATTTGTCTCACGGTAGATTACTATTTCTTTGCTTTGACGCCGCGTGCCTTATAGTGGTAATCACATGATATAAATCATCCAATTAAAACATCGAAAATCATAATAGGTTGAACGTCTTGAATTTATAAAGCAAGGTGGTTTTATCTTTGTAGCGACGCTTGACCGGGTGAGTGCTAGTTTTTGATCTTGAAATATTTTATTCATCTTGCATGATTATATTTCACTAATTTTTTCATTTTTTGATACATAATTAATAATTGTTTCTGATTCGCTTAATCATATTCTGCTAAAGCAAGGATTTAGCATTTTTATATTACACTTTCGAATAACTTACAACTTCAATAATCTTAAGTTTTTTGTAGTGACCGTTGGGTTAAGATACCGATTTGTTGGGGGATAATTGCGTATCTCATTAGTCAAATTCATGTAATATGATAATGGTTTAGTCCAAATTTACAGAGAACGTAATTATTTCATCGTTTAGCGGTCACGCACTTTATTTTACGTATTTCCATTCAAATTGAACAGTATTATTTGGAAAATTCTTGGAGTAAGTTTTATATATTCCTGTAAAGGTAGTAAATTGAATTTTTAGTAGAATTTCTCTGAATTTTCCCTCATAGTATTGTTAGTTTTAATATTTTTTCATTTCAGGCTTCTTTCATTAAAATTGCAGTTTATTTGTAACATCAAGCATATAATTATTAGCACTTCTCCTGTCGCGTCTCAACACTGATGTATCGACATTAATTTACATTTATGAGAGGTTAAGCTCACATGTGAAAATTTACCTAGTTTTTTCCTTATTTTTTTATATAAATTCCTATCTCAATGCAAGATAGTGATTATCTTATCTTTATCTTTAATTAATTGAGGCGTAATTACGCTCAATTATCGTTTATGTGCCAAGGGCCATATAGAAGAGTAATAGAAATTACTTATTTGGAGTTATAAGACTCGTTTATAGAGAGGTTGTACCTCTATTTCTCTATTTATCATTAAATTGAAGTTATCTTTTATTCAGATTTGCCGAGAGCCACTGTTTGGAAGGTAGTTTCATAATTTTCTTTTGAATTTTAAATTTCAGTCATAATTTCTTTTGAATTTCATATCTTAAAGTAAAGAAAAAGAATATCTTGAGTAACAGTAATTATTTATAATTTTTGCTTAACAGTAGTTATTTATAATTTTTGCTGAACTTAAAATTGTAATTTAAGTTCTGATTATACCTGCTGTAACCAGTAAATTTTCAAATTGTTGATAGCTACCTCCTATGTAACAGTCTAACTGAGGTCCATGATATTTCCCTGAACATTAGTTAATTAGCAGTATACATTGGTCTAAGACTTGTCTATTTCTTTCATGTTACGACTGATTGGAGACGTCGACGGCAGCTGTACCGTGCAAGTTGGTGGGAATCGTCACATGGATTACTTGTAAGTCCTGGATAACCCTAACTCAATTGAACTTAGGTATAGGCAGAAGCGGTTCCAGTGGAGGTCCCAACACGATCGCCTGGATACAGAATAACTGAACGAAGTTAAGTATAAGTCAGTCAGAAGAAAAAACGATTGTAAAGACCAACGATCTGTTATTATTAATTTTTTTTGTTATCTTTTAATTTTCATTCTCATTGCTAGTCAATTTATTCAAAAAACTATATTTCAAACAATTTCATAAGTTATATTTACATCTGATTATATAGATTTCAATTTTTAAAATTTCATCACTCATATTTGTAAATTAATTATAAAATTAATGTATTATTGTTTTAAAATTCCTTTGTTTATTTTATAGGCAGATCGAGATCTGTGAGACATGAATTATAAGGGCAAATTTTTGATATTCTTATCTTTATAGTTATTGATCTTTAAGTATTTATATTCAGTTCGCATTGTCTCTAGGAACTCTGGCGACCAAAATATAATTAATAAAAGAGACAACTCACCCCCTCAGAAAAAACGAATCTCATACATAATTAAACTAAATAAATTAACTTTCACTACAAATTAGTGTCCAACTAAATTTATCCTTACAAATTGGCGACTAAGCTAGTATTTCATTACAAATTGACGCCCAACTGATCGGTCTTTCTTAATCATGCGTGAGTAAAAAAAGGACATCAAAATGTATATACAAAATTGTAAGCAAATTGGCAAACACGGGGAAAGCGATGACTGCGTCATCTACGTTCATTTCCCCAGATGAATGACAAGGAAGTAAGTATAAGAAGTTACGTGAAACAACAAGCGATAAAGAGCAATGGACAAATTTACTGGGCCAGTAACCGGTATCTCCCTTGTCTTTGCTACTAGGTTCCCCAACGCGGATGCAGAGTTATCCTCACTCCTCACTCATTTAATGTACTTATATCTGTGGTGTGATGACCTGTTTGTTTTTGTTAACAGTGGCATTATTTCGACGGAGCAAAAATTATGGTATGTAAACCGACATGCTTGTTTTAAATACATTCTCATAGGTTATTTTTACTAAATAATACGTTGACTATAACCCAGTCTTATTATATTTTAATTTAAAGGGAAAATAAAAATGTTTTCATTAGTTGATTGTTTAACCTCAAAATCAGGTATTGACGAACAGGGTTCCTTATTACCCCTTAAAGTGTGACACATAAATAAACGCTATTATTTAGTTATTGTTTTCAGATGTCATTTAAAAGAAAAAGAACAAATAATAAATGCTCGTGGAGCGAAGATCGAATGAAATTAGCCATAACCGGTGTGGTTTGCGAACGGCATTTTAATGTCCCTGTGACGACATTGCAGAACCGAGTTAAATCCCGGTATTATCTGGCACGAAAGGGAACGAAGCCATTTACCTACGCTTTCAAAAATGTTCTATGGCTTAACACCAGTGCAATTAAGACGTGCAGTATACTCCTATGCTGAATTCCTTACAAAGTTAATAAGAAGAAAATGGAAGCCGGTAAAGACTGGATGCACGGGTTTATGCGGCGCCATCCTCGATTAAGCTTTCATAAACCCGATGCGACTTGAATAAATAGGATAAGGGGATTTAACCAGTTGTAAATAAGCAGTTTTTTGATAATCTAGAAAACCTAATGGAAAAGTACAATTTTCAGCCAACGTGAATGTTTAACGTGGATGAAACGGGAATTTGTGTGATTATCAGACCAAATCGAATTATTGGGCTAAAAGGACAAAAGCAAAGTGGTTCTGCAACCTGTGGGGAAAGGGGAAAAATATTACCGCATGCTGTTGAGTGCAAGTGAACCATTTACCCCACCAATTTCTTTATACCCGAAAATACGAATGACCCCTGCTGTAGAAAAGATAAAAGATAACTGTTCTGAAATAAAAATCAGAACTAAGGGCGGATTTAACTCCGAGTTGTAGGAGGGTAGAGATGCACGCCGCAGGTGCCGTTGCAGGCAAATTTTTAGGGTGCCACGCCCAATTTTTACCCAAAAGATCGTTAAAATTGCAACATTGATTTAATTTTTTTATGACATGCATTGTAGGTTTAAATACCAGAAAAAAAAACAGAACAGCCTTTAAAAAACAGAATGTTTACTGCCTTCGATTTACAGCAGTCACATTTCTCTACCTATTTATAACTTCTGTAAGGACAATGGGATAAATTTGCTTTCTATACCACCGCATAGTTCCCACTGAATCCAGCCTTTGAATTTGACCTTTTGTTCGTCACTTAAAAGAGCCTACGATGCTGAATACCATACCTTTTTAAAAATGCGACCATATGAAAAAATAAGTATTTATAATGCCAACAGTTTATTTACCAAAGCCTACATAAGGGTCGCCACTCCAGAGAAAGCGATTAGTGGTTTTAAAAAATCAGGAATATTTTCTATCAGATGATTTTAATAATTCACCTGAAGAGTCAAAAGTCGTTCTCAAAAGAAAACAACCGACCTGCTATTATAACAACGATATTGTTATTATAACAACGTCTGTTCTAAGGAAATCTCTATCGCCGACAACGGAAAATATTGAGAGTGAACCTGAAAATATTCCTGTTGAACAGATCACAGATCCCTGATTGCTTTAAGGATCGACGTACCTTTTACTAGTATTATTGAGGTACCAAAAATTAAAAAGAGTGTTAAATAAATATTTAGGAGGCAGAGCGAAGCAACGCTCTGAAGTTCCTACTTCAACACCTTATAAGTTACAATTGGAGGAAAAACATGACAAAAACAGAAAATTATTAAAAATGCTGGAAAAATAATTAAACCTAAAAAAGAAAAGAAGCAACCAAGAAAATAATAAAAACAGTTAAACGACAAGTATTTGAGTCATCAAGTGACGAAGAGAGCATTAGTGACAAAGACCTATGTAATGACGATAAAATAGATGCAATTAACTCAGAACATAATGTGCTTGTAGACGATAATGATGGCAAATCCTGTACTATCTGTGGGAAGCATGAAATCTGATTCAGATGTGTAGACTGTGGAGGGTGGGCACAAATTATGCAGTGGTGAAGAAAAGCCCGACAACTGCAAGTGTGACATTTGCCTTGGTCTGATTTTCAATGTTTTTTAAATATTTAACGTTAATTTTTCTTAAGGTACCTGTTAGTTTAAGTTCCTCTTGTTCCTTTTTAAGAATTAGTTTTTATTTTTATTATTATGTTAGAATGATTTTGTTCAAGTTCAAAACAGTACCTGTTAATTTAAGTTTAAGTTCATTTTTGTTTCTTTTTAGAACTAGTTTTTGTTTTTGTTGTTAAAGTGTAATAAATATATCTTTATATTTGCATTTTAAAAGCAGCAATGTGTTAATAAATATGTGGTCGCAATTACCCTGTTGGTGTTTGGCAATATCCTCAAGTATCGGGTAATCGCGATTTTGGCCATAATTTTATGAACAAAAATATATCGTTTCTCTAAAAATGTTTAAATCATTTTGGTACATCATGTGCGTCAAGTACTAGTTCGACTTCTTTTATAACGTTTGCAGTATGGTCAAAAAAAATCCCTTATGTGTTCGCAATTCTCCGTCGCTCCCCTATAAAATATCAAAAAATTACATTCATACCCAGTAATAAATTAATATTAACTCGAAGAAGCTAAAAAAATAATGAAGCTTTAGGGAGCTACAAAAATATCTCTATATGTACAGGGTTGCTCGAATTCGAGTCTATGCATGGGGATTTCGAAAACCGTAAGAGGTACAGTGCCGATCAAATTGGGGCAAAATTGCGTATTTAAGTGCCTAACAATATGTCATTTAAAAAGTCTTCAAATTCCGAGTATTTCCGGAGATATCCGGAAAAAATTTGGAAAAATCGATTTATTTTGCTGGGCTTATTTAAAAAAGGATTTCAAATTATGGAATTGCACTTTTGCATTCCCACTTTTTCCGTTCTATCCAATGGTGGTATTCAGCTTGGAATCTGACATTTCGTTTTCAAGGGGTTATAATCAACTTTCTCTTTTTAAATACTAACTTTAATTTTTTATGTCATTTTTCAGATGATATTGGCGTTATTAATATGAATGTAATCTTTTTTTATTTTTAATTTTTTTTGAAATTATTTATTTTGCTTTGGCGTAATTGTAAATAGTTCGTTATTTTTGAAATTTTTATATTCTATTTTTAATAAAAATATAATATAGTAAAATTAAATAAACGGGTTCGTTTATTTTTTACCCCAAAGCAAAATAAATAATTTAAAGAAAAATAAAAATAAAAATTAAAAAAAGAAACTAAACACGTCTTCATATTAATAATGACAAAATAATCTGAAAAGCGATAAAAATTAGTGTTCGTATCTAAAAAAATAAAGTTGATGATGACCCCTTGAAGACGAAACGTCGGATTCCATGCTAGATATCACCATTGGATAGAGTGGAAAACATGCGGAAAACAATTTGAAATCCGTGTTATAAGCTCAGGAAAAATTAAAACGATTTTTCAATATTTCTGTCTTTTACGAATATCTCCGGAAATACACGGAATTTTAAAATTTTCTAAACGGCATATTATTAGGTACCTAAATGCGCAATGTTGACCGACACGTTATATTTTATTTATTTATTTATTTATTTATATTTGGGATACAAAAAGGAACAAAAATCCCACAACAGTATCCGCTTACAGTGTTGCTTAGAGCTAAGTCGAAACATCCAAAACTACTATACTACATTCAAAAAATTAAATTAACGATAACACGATCTAATAATTAGCTGTTAATGTCAATATCAAAACCAAACTCATTAATTATATAAATCTTTGATAAATGTAGTTGGCTGCTATTATATGAGGGCGATCTTAAGCCTAGATTTAACTGATGCTTGAGAGGAATTAAAAAAAAAGGAATAAAAAATTATAAAACAAAATTAAAAATACAACACATATTCATATTAATAACGCCAATATCGTATGAAAAACCATAAAGAAAATGAAAGTTGGAGACTTGAAGACGAAACGAATCTTTTACAGTTTTCGAGTTCCTCATAAATAGAATAGACTCGAAAACCGTAAGGAATACGGTCACAGTGTCAGTCAAATTAGGGCAACGCATTTAAGTGCCTAACAATATGCCGTTTAGAAAGTCCTCAAATCCCTAGTATTTCCGGATATATCCAGAAAAAGCAAAATTTTGAAAAATTGTTTTTCCTTGGCTTATTTAAAAACAGATTTCAAATTGAATTGCAGTTTTGCATTACCAATTTTTTCGCTCTATCCAATGATGGTATTGAGATTGGAATCGGACGTTTCGTCTTCAAGTCTTCAACTTTCATTTTCTTTATGGTTTTTCATATGATATTGGCGTTATTAATATGAATATGTGTTGTATTTTTAATTTTGTTTTATTCTTTATTCTTTTTTTATTATTTATTTTACTTTGGCGTAATATTGAAGAGTTTAGGTTAATTAAATGTAATTAAAGTTCGTATTTAAAAAAAAGTTAATGACCTCTTGAAGATGAAGCGTCGGATTTCAAACCCCTTATAATTTTTTTTTTAAATACGTACTTTGATTATTTTTTTTTAACTTACTATTCAACTAACCAAACTATTCAAAATTACGCCAAACAGAATAAATAATAAAAAAATAAGAAAATTGGAAAAAAAAGGAAAGAAATAAAAATACTTTAATATATTAATAACAACAATATCATCTGATAAACGATAAAAAAAATTAAAGTTCATATTTAAAAAATTAAAGTTGATGATGACCCCTTGAAGACGAAACGTTGAATTCCAAACTGGATAACACGATTGGATAGAGCAGAAAAAGTGGCAATGTAAAAGTGCAATTCAATTCGAAATCCGTTTTTAAATAAACACGCAAAAAATAGAACGATTTTCCAAAATTTCGGTTTTTTTCCGGATATCTCCGGAAATACTCGGAATTTTAAAGCTATCTAAATGGCTTATTGTTACGCACCTAAATGCGCAAGTTTGCCCTGATTTGGCCGACACTGCATCTCTTACGGTTTTCGAGTTCCCCATACACAAACTCGAATTTGAGCCACCCTGTACATACACTTTTTTATATAATATGTTAAAATACTAACTAAAGATTTTTACAACATACTTCTGAAAGTTTTTATTTTGTATAGAAGGTTGTATTTAAATAACTATAACATTTCATCAACCTGTGAAGCTTAAAACTAATAGTATATTATTTTATATGGAGGAAAAGTAATACTTTTCATGGCGCGCTCGTGTTTAACAGCCGAACGGAGTGAGGCTGGTAATAGAGAGCAAGCCATGAAAAGTGACTTTTCCTCCAAATAAAATATGCTGTTTTTTCTTCAAATGTCGACAAATTAATGCAAAAACGTCTCTTTTTAATAGTAATAATAATTATTATTAAAGATAAGTGGGTTCGCAAGGCGGCTTAGACCGGTGCGATGTCGGTGAATAGGCTCAGGTTGTTGCTATAGTAATGTAACATAATGCTGTCAGTGGACACTGTCAACAATAATTATATTTTTAAAATTGCGTTTTCGATTGCATTTTAATTCCGTATTGATAAGCAGTTATTGAGTAAGTTCGATTAAATAATAACCAATTTGTTCCTAAATTAGTGATTTTTAGAAATGCAGTCACAAATTGAGTGATAAATACAAATTTTAGTTTAATAACTATTGAGTTGTTGACGCTTATTTTGATGTTTGTTTGTATTGTATCTATGTTGCTATGACAACACTTTTACCTCCGCCGGCGGAAAAGTGAAAAGTAAAGCTCCGGCGGAGGAAAAACGAAACTTCACTGCCGCCTACACAGTCAAGTAATGACGGATTTACTGACGTTTGAAGAAAAAATATATTTTTTCGATTTGAAATGCGGAAACACAGATTGTAACGATTTTTAAATTTGATGATGTAGACTTTTGAAAGGAAAACAACGAAGTTTTAAAAATTTCCACAATTTATTTTTATTAACCGTGACACGTGTTTCAATCTTAGTTAGTCCGTTTGAGAAAGGCACCGTGTGCCGAAACACGTGTCACGGTTAATAAAAATAAATTGTGGAAATTTTTAAAACTTCGTTGTTTTCCTTTCAAAAGTTTGCAATGAATTTCCATCAAGTATCAGCTAAATCCATCGATTTTGATGATGTAGCATAAACCTAACTACGGAGTAGTTAGGTTTATGGCTGTAGGTAAATACCCAACGGATGGGTACATAAAATTTGGGTATATACCTGGAATAACCAACAATGTCGGGTATATATAAATTTAGGTATATACCCATAAAATGTCGGGTATATATTACGGTTAAAATTAAAATATAATTATTTTTAATACGTTTGGTATTTTGCGTTTAAAACTAAAATACCGTTTTTTAACATGTTTATTTTTTTGTTTTGTTTAAAATTAAAATACCCTTTTTAACTTGTTTGTTACTTGGCTGTTTTATTTCGATTTATTAATTCATTTTTTATTTTTAAATCGTCTAATTTACAACAATTTGTTTTGAGTACCTTAACAAATTAAGCATACACCGGGTATATGGTATTACCCAAATTTCAATATACGGGGTATTTGCCCATAACTGGTTATTAATAACTTATTCTTATTTTTTAACAACATATATCCCGTGTGCAACAAGCTGGTCGCTGGTAATATTAAAAGAAAAAAACTTGTTATCACTCGAGTCGTTACTTAATCGGCTATTAGGAAAAAATTTAAAATATCATTACGTTCACTTTCCTATGTGTTTTAAATACAGATTAAATAATGCACTAAAAATATAGGCGGATCTGAAGAGTTTTATTATTTCAGGCCATTAAAATTTAAAAGCCAGGTCATTATTAACTTGTGTTATGATGGCGGGGATTTGTCGTTGTTTTGAAATATTCACCCACGAACGTTTAACACTTCATATCAATTTAATAAGAAGTATTCATTTTAAAAATAAATTTTCAAATTAAAACACATCCAGTAGGGATACAAATAATACCACCTACATATCGCCGAATAATAATTCAGTTATCCATGAACTTAGTGCATTATTTTGCATTTCTTCTCGATAAGAACATCATTATAAAAATACATCTTCATCATATGAAACATGGTCACCGGATATATTTAGCCGTCGTAACAAAATATGAGGAACACATTTTCTATTTAAAAACCATCTATTTTTAGGCGCAAAAGACAATTAGGAAGCTAGAAACTATGCCATTTCTTTGCATTCAATTATTTTTCTTTCATTTCTAGTTTCTCACCTGGTTTTTCCACAAGAAAAAAAAAGGAAATATCACTTTTCACTCGCGGCACTGCTCGAAAGAGTCTTAAAATAAGTTGGTTGTAAAACGAAAAATATCCCCGCCTGATTTTCAGTTGTCTCCCACTCGTACAGTAGGCCAAATTATAGTTTGGAAACGCGAAATTAAGTTTCTATTAAGGTGGGCCAGATTCGTTGCTAGGAATAAAAGTTACCCAATCTATTTTCTTCCTTAAGCGCTAAATAAAATATGATCTGTATCAATACTGAACCTGATATTGATATTCATGTTCAGATATAATTATCTTGTTGTTCTCTTCGTTTTTTCTTCTGAACCACGAACCACTTAGATAAAAATATTACCTCAGAAGAATAAACAACTTCAAAACTAGTTTTTTTATTTGCTAAGCGTGCGTGTGTTTAATTATACGGCAAATTAATATTTTTTGAGATCTAGTTTTATTCAACTCATAAAGGTAGTTCCACACTACCCTATATAAAAATTTAATAAATTTTCAATTCCTATCACAAGTCATGGTAAACATTTGTTAAAATACAAAGATCGTATGGAAAACAGTCCATTCAAGATGAGAAAATCTTGTGGTCTCGGGACATGTTGGAAAACTTCTCGTTGTCCCGTGTATGTTTGTCTCTTAAATTAGACTTTCAAGACATGACTTCGGACAAATTAATACAGACTAATAGCAAATAAATAAGTTTGCAATAAGGTCATTTTTATGAAATTATACACAGCCACTCTAGGTTTCCTTCTGTCTTTCGCATTGTTTAAAGATTGTAAAACGTATTGCAGTGAAAATACGATAACGGGTTATTTTGCGTACATAATATATAATATCATCCAAAAAAATTTTAGAAATTTGTTTTATCGCGAATTGATGACTGCTAGGTTAGTCATTTCTTAGTGAATCAGAGTAAAAATCATGTATTTACTTAATTAAAAAATATATATACCGAGGACAGTCCCCTTCCCCTTTTCTGAAATTTTATGGTGAAGCAAATTAGCCTAAATTAATTTGTAATCTTATGAAATATAGATTCTATACATTACAACAACATCTATATGATACAACTAGAGTACTTTGAAATTATTTAACATGTCCCCGGTTTTCAAATTTTGCGCAGCAATTCTAGTTCTGAAGTCAGTTAATCAGTAGCATTATAAGATCCTTTACACAAATAGTGCACTATATAAAAATCGGCCTTTCGTATTGGTCGATCCGCATGGGCCTCCGCTCGCTTCGCTCCCTACGGGGGCTCAAGAAAAGGAAACTAACCAGGTGCTAACCCAAACTACCGCTATTTTTTTGAACCAAAATCAAGAAAAAAACTGTTTAGAAACATAATCTTAAAAAGAATAATAAAAAAAAGCAACGGGGTTTGAACCCGGGTCGTCCAGGCGAGACCCAGTTGTCTAAACCTCTACACCACGAGAGCTCTTGACAGAAATCGATTGCATCACGAAGACATATTGTAATACGAGACGGATCGACCGTTCGGAGAGGTCGATTTTTACATAGTGCATTATTTGTGTAAAGGATCTTAAAACGCTAATCAGTATACTGTATGAGGAACATAAATTTGTTTAACGTTTTTGAATCAGTATCACTGCCGCCTAGTGCTTCGGTCTCGCCAAGACGAGACGAGACTATTGAGGTCTCGGTCTCGCAAAGTCTCGAGTTTTCGAGTCTCGTCTCGGTCTCGCCGAGACAAGAAAATGTGTGGTCTCGGTCTTGGTCTCGGTCACGCCGAGAGTATCGTGCATTTCAAAAAAAAATATATATATTTTTTTGAAAACCTTGCCAAGAATCGGTATTATAAATTCGACCTATTTTGGGATATTACCACGTTAATGAATAATAATTAGATTTTTCAGGTTTTTTTTTAGATAAATAATTTTATTAACCTCACAAAGTGTCGATTTTTTTAAGCAAAATTAATTTAAACAACAAAGTCACAAAAAAATCTTTATAGAGGTAACAAAATTGGTAGGGAGGTTGGCAAGTAAAAAAGATATCAGAGAGTAGAGTAGTCACTGTAGTCAGAATAGTCTACTCTACATCATATTTTATTTCTTCGAAAGTAAACCTATGAACATGAACCCTTTCATGAGGCGCATTCCTGAGCAAAAAATATAAATGATTGTAAATATATCTGGCAGAGTGCAGAAACATTATTGGCTATTATTAATAATAATATTAATAATAATAATATATTTACACAGTAAAAAAAATCTCAGTGTTTAAGAACACTAGGAGGTAGTGAACTGTTACTTGTAAAAAATAAACACTAATTTTGGTAAAATAGCGGTTGTTTAACCACTTCGAGTTTGGTAAAACTGATTTTGACACCTTAACTGGTAATCTCGGTTATTTCTTCTCTCCCGCGTAAGTTTACACTGCCGCATGTTACGTGTCAAAATACCTGTGTATATGTGACAATAGCGCGAGTAATAAGAACTCCGTTCAGTTCAGTTCAGTTTTAATATAAATTATAACTTAGCTGAAATAATTCAACTTAAATATCTTCAGTAACCATTTCGATGGTCTTAAGTTCTGATTTAATGTTTTACCTTGTTGCAAAGTATATTTGTATATAAATAAAAGGTTGTTTTCTAGTCACCTGTTCTATTAGTATATATAGTATAAGAATGTCTATTCATTAATAAGAATATAAGAATATTATTAATTTTTTACTTCGTTTTGCAAAAAGAAAATTAGTGTTAACTTTTTTAAATATTCTGCAATAACTTAAATGTCTGAAAGACTGTTTTTTGGTTTTGTCTATATTGATTTCTTTAATTATATTTATTTGACTTTTGGATTTTCTATCTCTGTCAAAACATTATTTTCTTGTTTTCATTTTATAGAGGTGATTGTATTATAGAGTTAAGACTTGACTTAAGAAACACAATTTTGTAACCATATAATTCTTGATTTTATTACAACTAGAATTACACCTATTATGTATTTTAAGTATATTATATATGTTTATATTTCAGACAAGACTTCTAAATAAAGTGCAAAAAATATATTGTCTTCTCTGTACTGTACTAAATGCACCGTTTGCATTGAAATTATCCTCTAAAATTTGTATTATTACAGCTGAACAAAATAGGTTGTAAAAATAACGAGTGTCCCACTAAATTAGACATCAGATTCTAAAGGATAATAAAAATTACTTTAACTTTGCTAATTTAAACCATATTTTTGAATCAATAATATAACAACAATTTAGTAATTTATGGGATGCCCTGTAATATTATTTCACTAGATAGTGTAATTAGGTGTATAAAGCACACGTAATGTAGTAAAATTGACACAGAACTGTGCAATACTTATTAAAATGCTAATACAGCATAGTGAAAAACAACACCTCCAAGTGAACATTTTAGACACCGCAGTGTTTAGGTTTTTTTTTCTAGTGTAAGTTTTTCCAAATTAAGTGTTTTATTACACAGATATGTGTAAAAGTTTGACCATTTTCAGTGACATATGTAATACTAAGTAGTGTAAAGCGCATTACACAGGGTTTTGGTAATGTTACACGTTCAAAAATGGTTAAAACTACACTAGATTGGGTGAATTTATATAGACCACTTTAAATGTGTGTTAAATTTAACACGCGAGTTTTTACTGTGTATTTCTTCAGTACAAATCACAAATATAAATATAGTACTCTAACTGAAAAAAAAGTCAAAGTGTTACAATAAAATACATTACACTATAACTAGTTAGTTACAAATTGTGTCTAATCAAAAATCATCACAATCTACATTAAAGACATTACGAAAAAAACTCACTTAAAGAATAGTAGTTCCTCTCAATCAGATATTTTTTTAGTTTTTTTTTCTGAAAATGAATATATTTGCCGAATCTACAATGTCTCGACTTAAGTGATTAAAAATGTATGTGCACTATACACAATATTTGTTTGGTAAAATGTTGCATGGTGAGCATTCGGCAGCAAAGTTCCTCGTCCACGAGTGTTATAAGCATGTTCAGGTCTATTCGATTGAAAAAGTAATTTATTTTTGTACACATAAATACTTATACACATAGATTCCCAACAATGTAAGAATTCTGATATTTTTAAAATGCTCCCTACAAGAGTATTTTATGTCACAAATCACTCTAATGGCATACTTTTGAATAAGAAAAACCCATGAAGCCATTGGACTCAAACCCCAATTCACAATAACATATCTTATGAATGCATGAAAATTTGCGTAATATAATGTCAAGAGTGCCTGTTTCCCACAGTATTTTGAAAGAAACTTCCAAGCATAACAACTACTTCTTAATTTGCCACATAAATTTTCTATATGGGAATTCTATCGCAAGTCATGATCAAAGGTCACACCCAATAGCCTGGAGCTACTCAATGGAAGCAACTGATCCGGCGTATCTCTAAATAAAACAATGGCATCTTCAGTTTGTGTATTGCGTGTAAATGTCACCGATCTCCATATATGGATAAGCACAAACCGTCTGCAAGCGTCGAAAAATCGTACCTATCATGGTGAAAAAAACCGGGTTCTGCGTCGGACAGAACTGAAAATAGGATAATTTTACTCATGCGCACAAACACCGAGAAGCGACAGAACGAAATCAGCTCATAAAGCTTTTACAGGTCGGTAATTAGAAATATTATCAAATTTCTCTGACCTTGCTTGTTGCTTGCGCTTGAAATAATTCTTTTTTCTGTGTTTGCCGTAATGGGTTTCGGCGTTTCGTTTCGGTCACTTATTGAAGTACGTACGTGCGTCTGAGTGCTTTATATTATCGTTTTCGTTGAAAATAACTAATTTACTCCTGGACATCTAGTTTAGTTTATTCTTATAATAATTCGTTATTAGTGTATTTTGTTAGTGTATAAGTTGGTGTAGACGTTAGGAATATGATTTAAAGACAAAAGACCTTAAAAGACAATGGCGTCAATTGCCAAGATCAAAGAAAATACTCAACGGTGTTTGATTTGGTGTTGCCAAAATAAGGGTAGAATACCAGGGATTTCTTATTTTAAGTAAGTATCATTTTCTTTTAAGGGTAACTGCAGCATTACATACAAAATATGGGAATAATATCTTAAAAAGAGTTTATTTACTGTCACGATGCATAAATAGCAGTGAGTTTATTCAGTTTTATCATTTTGTATTAAATTCTTATAGGTAGGATGGATTTTAATTTACTTTGTTGAGGAGCTTTGATGCTCTAAACAGTTTTTTTTAGATCCTTAAATGGGTAATTGTTCCCCATACTTGTTTCTGCTTTTTTAAAAGATTTTTAAAAATTGTTTTACATACTACATATATGGCTTCAATAATATAGAAATGATCCGTGGGGGGAGCTTTAATTTTTTTTCCAATATTTACCCCCTTCTTTTAAAAATTTAGGACAGAAAAGTGTAGTGAGTGACCTAAAGTACAATTTGTATGTCTTTTATATCTGTAAAGGTAAAGAAAAAATAAAAGAAGGGAGTAAAAATTGGAAAAAAATGTTAAAGCTTCCCCCACGGATTATTTCTATGTTGAACCTATAGAACAGTCTGTAAAATATTTAAAGAAAAATCTATTAAAATAGCAGAAACAGGTATACGGAGGGAGTTTCATAAATTTTTCGATAGCCCATGAAAACTAAGTGGACACGTGTTTTTTCTTTTTTTCATAAGGCGAAAAATGAGGCAGATACGCCTTGAAATGTGCTTATGACGTCACAATACACATGAATTATTACGTCACACCATGCATAGTATATCTATATATACAAAACTAAAAACTGGCATAGCTCTCGTAATATTCATATTTAATGGAAATAAAAAAATACTTATCGATTTTTTTTCACTGTTGTAATGAAAAATAATCAGTTTAATTTCTCAGGAATCTTCCTAATTACTCTTAAATGTTTTAAGGTTTTCATGAGCATTTAGACGTGTGTATAGTCTTAAGAATTTTGTATCTTGGTACATACTACCTACATATTTTGTATTATTGGCTTTTTCCAAATAGACTACTACTACTACCTAATGTAAGTTAATGTAAATAAAACGTTTATATCATGATGTTTTGTTTTAATAAACCTTTCTTTGCCCCAAAGTTATTTTAGCTATTCAATGCAATAAAAATTCATATTTAAAAAACTAAAAAAAAGGTGTATTTCTTGCCCACAGATTGTGGTATGTAATGTGTGAATGCAAAATTCTTTAACATTACAAATCTCTTTTAAAAGTAGTACCTATTCAAGACTAACTTAAAGAGAAAGTAAAATTTAAGGCAAACGCATATAAAAAGGGTTTTATTAGGAGGTGCTTCCATTTTTTAATATTTTTGAATCAAAGGGATGATTTTAAAAAATATGTATATTTGAAAATTTACAAGTTTCAGTGCTGCGCCTGTGTTACACCAGATTTTACAGTATAAATCATTCAAATTTTCTTGGTTATAAAATCATTTTGGGCAAACTAGTTAATATTTTTAACAAAAAAAAATGCATGCCACATATAAAGAATGTAAAAATTAGGTAGGTACCAAAATATTTGGTAGTATTTTTTTTGCATACCTATCAATGGTTTATTCCTTAAACATAATTATATACTTACTGTCATATTTTTACATTTTTTAATTGGTTTTTGTGTCGCCCAGAGACGAGGAAAGAAATAGTTCTTATTTTTTTTTGTCTCCAAAACAAAGAAAGATTCGGAAAAAATAGCAAAAGTTGTATATTTTATCGGTTGGTCTATTCTATTTCTTTTAAAAACCAATGGCTTGCAATTTTTGTGTTAAATATATCATCTATCAACATGCTTTTAAAGTTTTGGTAATATATACAACGGCAAAAATTTTTTTCCAACTTCTTAAAATCCGGACCTGTCGCTTATTCGCGGCCATGCGGTGATGAAGCACGTGGAATCGATCGATAACCTGCTAATTGAAACTGCGCAGTCTCAGAATTACCTTCTTTTGTTTACATCTGAAGGCGCATGAATCAGTATGATTTGGATCGCTTTGTGCTTATCCATATATGGAGATCGGTGGTAAATGTCACAAAGTGTGTTTTATCTTTATTAAGACATAATTTGTTTTTCTCAGACCATATTGTTATACTGTTATACACAGTTTCTGCCATCACTACAAGAGCCTCCAAGTTATCACCTCCAATCAAAACATTGGTATCATCCGCATAAAATACAACCCTTATATCAGGACATATCTTCTCCATAAAAAA
>MU182095.1:401727-458963 GCA_016904865.1 Pissodes strobi
TTCTTTCAGTGTAATAAACACATAATAACGTGCCTATTTCCAATTTGCCGATACAATGTGATGATGCATTGATGCAAATGAATATTGAACTATTGAAGTAATAAGTATAATAAACAGGTACGGGGATGCGATTGCGTAAAAACGAAAAAGTTAATGCGCCGTGCTTCGGGGAAGCCCCGAAATTTGACAGTCCAAAGCACCCCGTGGTGCGTTCAGATATTAGACGCTCAGGACAGGAATGATTGTGATGTCATTAGTTTAAATATATATTATATTGTATAAAGGGTATGTATTAATGATAATATTGTACTGATATGAATACCGAATCCTTTTAATTTTCCACTTAATAGTTAAAAATTTCCTAATATGAAAAAGTCGTCAAAAATTATATTGTTTTAACAAATCGTCGCCATGCTTTAATCAGCGCAAAAACTCGTCATTTTGGCGACATGTCGCCCTAAATGGCAACACTGGTCTAGAGGTCTGCATGGGTAGCGTTCATTTCGGCGACCCGATATCAAGCTCTTTTGGTTTTCTTTTATATTTGTTTAATGTTATATTTCTAAACAGTTTTTTTTCTTGAGTTTGGGTTTGTCTTGGGTTTGTTGGGGTTAGCACCTGGTTAGTTTCCTTTTCTTGAGCCCACGTAGCGAGCGAAGCGAGGTACGACCACCTATACGACAAGGTGGCCGTGAGCGGGGGGAGGGCCATGCGAAAAGTGAATTTAGGCCAGTGTTGCCGCTGGCAGGAGATGAAATTATGTGATGGCTAAGCCAAAATTATCAGATTTTTATGTAAATTATGTTAAAACCTGAAGATGGCGGGACCAGCAAAATATATCTTCTGATTCGCCGTGAGGTTCGTTTTTTTGGAACCATCCGCCGAGTCCTCCCGCCTAACGAGTCCTGGGCTTGCGCGCGCATCACATTGTTTACATCTGTATTTTTTTCACTTCACGTAAAAAAAACAAGTCTTGCTGCTGGATTCGAACCCGGGTCGCCTTGTTACAAACACAGCATCTAACCACTGCACCAAGAGATCCGCTGGAAGCTTCCTTGGACCATAAAGACATCTATTTGTCAGAAATGTATTTATGATGCGCGCGCAAGCCCAGTACTCGGCAGGCCGGAGGACAGCAGATACTTAAAAAAAAAGTTTGCGATTCGCCGTTTATAAAAAAATTAAAATGTTGCTCTTACTTACGCCATGAACAAAGAGATGGCGACGAAAACAAAGCGATCTTACAGTGGCTTTGGAGATCTTGTAGCCTGTAGCAATACCTCCTAAGGTATTGACTGTAGGCGATCTTAAAGTCACTGAATAGGTATCCACCAAAAAATCATTGCGAGCAAACGTTTGCAGTTCTATTATTGACAATCGTCTCCACCAGCCAATTATTCGCAAACAACTGTACCCAAAAAAGCTAAGCGCTCACACAAACAACAAATCCCTTTGATGTACCGACACCGCTCGGAACACGACCAAATGATTGCAAACGTTCGCTAATGCGTGTGATAAACGTCTCCACCAAACAAACATGGAGTTTACAAACAATCGCAAACGTTTTGCGCGCTTGGTGGATACGCACGTTTAGATGTCTCCCACTCGAATCGGTGGTTACAGTGGCTCTATCTTGTATAGAACTGCTGTATCGGTGGTTTTCTACTGCCTCCCTCTATTTTCAAGTAATAAAAGCTAGGCATACAGTTAGAGAATATTTATACGAGATGGGGCCTTTTAAATACTTTAAATCTTACAGAGCCTTTCTGTACAAGGCTACTGTATTAAATATCAAATTATATTATTGGCAGAATAAATTGTCTGTTAAAATTATGTTAAAATTGATAATTATGCCATCTTCAAATTTTGTATCAGACTGCTGGCAAAATTATGTTAAAATCTGATAATTATGTGACAATCGGCAACACTGATTTAGGCAATCCACATTACTCCGCTCAGAGTTATGGCGCAGCCCGTAGACATATGTCAAATAATCCACTAGTAGTGCGAATACAACACATCGAAATTCCACCCTCTATATCGAAAAAGTATCCTAAAGTTAATATCGATGTGCAAACATTTATGTTTTTTGGTCAACCATGATATTTCGGAAAAGAAGCGTCTAATCTTCGTTCGTTTATTCAGGTAGGAAAATATAAGGGCCAGAGCTAAATTTTTGATGCGAAACCGTGCATGCGTAATTTTGCCGAAATATCGGAATTACCCATATCTACGTTCTAGCGAAATTTCTTCACACCTCGGTGGTGTAGTAGGTAGAGGTCCTGCTTGTCATTTCTGCGCTGCGGGTTCGATTCCCGTCGGGACAGATGTTTTATTTACCTTTTTTTAAAGTTATGTATTTTTCATTAATTTACTTTCTTATTCTTAATTTTGGGTTAGTTTTGGTTGGTTCTTGTTGATGAACCCCCGCAGCGAGCGAAGCGCGGTGGGTCATGAAAAGCCATAATAATACCCACTATTCTTGTTTCGCCATAGCGCATGCACGGTTTCGAATCGAAAATTTAGCTCTGGCCCTAGACGCTTGTTTTCGGAAACATCGATGCTGATGTTCGATGTGCACTGCGCAGCCCTACTCTACTCGGAAAACACATGATTGTCAAAAAAGTGGGGTTAGGCGTTTAATATTTTTATTTTAAATAAAATAAGCCGAAAATGAATATTCTTACTAAGAAAGTTACCAATATAGGACGTAGTATAATTTTTGGCGCTCTAATATCTTCTAAGAATGGATGTCCTTTACAGAATCTATTGCCAATGCGTCTTAATAGCACCAATGCTCCCCTCAAAAAATTCAAAGGCATTTTTAAATTGGGACTCGCCGGAGTAACTGTAGGAGCTATCGTAGGAACAGGGTATTCAATTCACCAAAGAAACAATCCCAAAGACCACCTTATCAATGAGCAAACATTTATTGAGATGGTCGATGAAATACCTGATATTAAGCCTAGTCGAAGAGTAAGAATAATTTGTATTGCTTTTCAATGAAGATTCTTGATATGTAAATATTGCTAAGTCTTATGTAACCATTTTTAAGTATTTAATACTTTGACATTCACAGGAACATTATTTTTAGGTAAAATATGCAGATGATCAAAGTGGTCTAAAGTTAACTCTCTTCCAATATCAAACTTGTCCATTTTGCTGTAAAGTTAGGGCATTTTTAGACTACTATGGAATATCATATGATGTTGTTGAAGTTGACCCAGTATTAAGACAGTCAATTAAATGGTCAAAATATAGAAAAGTACCTATATTGGTTGCAAAAACTGAAAATGGTTATCAGGTATGTACTTACCTTATAAATTCGTCTGTTATTTTTGTATTTAGCATGCCATGTTATTTTTAAAGCTAGTTTGAAGTCGCTGTACAAATAAAATGTCTAAGACTATTACAAATAAGTTTGTTCAAATGCTAATACTAATATATATTATCTGAGTGTCATTTTGTGTCTACTTTGCACTAAAAAATAACACCACTGTTAATGTTCTTGTTTTAGTGAGTCCCTCCCTGGTCTGCCTGATACTCTAATCAAAGCTTTACCCTTTTGGCCTATGGCTCTATCGACTGAATCACTATGGAAGTCTGATTTGTCTCCATTAAAGACAAAACGGGCTTCGCCTTCAGTGTCGAGGGTATTTTTGTTTACCACATTTTCAAGCTCCT
Organism: Pissodes strobi; assembly: GCA_016904865.1. NCBI lineage: Eukaryota > Metazoa > Arthropoda > Insecta > Coleoptera > Curculionidae > Pissodes > Pissodes strobi. The sequence goes on from MU182095.1 coordinate 405,412, forward strand.
CATAAAAATTACAAACCTTATGTGTGTGGTTTCTTCAATGACCATTTAGGATGTCTAGACAAAAGCAATATGTACCAGACGTTATCGGGTATATTTTTTTTAAGTGGGATTTTTAAACCCTTCTACATATTTATCACTGAGATCTCAAAGTTCTTGTTCGTCACATGGATGGCCCATCTTTTTGTCTTGTTATCAGGCACTGTACGATTTAGTTTTTTACCATAAAGGGTAGTGCCTGACTATTTAGCAATACTTTGCTTCCTTTAATCCTATTATATATGACTGCCTTTTTTAATCCTATATCTATCTTTCGCTTGTTGGTATGTTAAATTTTTATTGTCACATCACACACATCATTTTTGATATTCTTAGAAGGTTATTTTTTATAGCTTTGAAGCATTTTTTTCCTTAATTAGGATATTAATTCTTAAATCTAATATTTACATAATGTATCCAAAACTGTAAAATTATGGTGCAGGTGTAAACAGCAACTTACTATAACACAAATGTATTAACTCACCAGCAAATTGTCAACTGCTACTTGTTACGTCCTATTTCAAAAAGTAAGCTTTAACTACTTCAATATACTCAATATTCCACTAAAGTGATATTATCTGGCAAAGTATCCATGGTATGTTTGATAATCATAAACAGTTAAAACTTTTATTACAGATAAATTATTGTATGTGATAAGTGAAAGTATCTTCTTTGAAATGCCACACATTTTCTAGTATTTAGTTGAAATTCCCCATACCTATACAGTGAAGCATTCCCCAGTGTTTTACATCTCCTTGGAGTCTTTCAACACAGTATGTTCATAACTAAAATAAAGTGTTATTGCTAGCAATTTTCCTCTTTATGTAACTCTTCTAATCTTGAAGTGTGTGTGTTGGTTTTATGTAACATGTGACAAGTGTTTGAAATTTACTCATGTGTTATTATTTTGTTATATTCTATTAAAGTGTAAAAATATTACAATTAAGTATTGTACATTATATGAAAAAATATATTAAAGTTTTTAATTTTGTTTTATCTTTTTTTTCTGTTTACTTACAACTACTGTATTATTTTAGCCTTTAAATGACAGTACAATGATAATATCTGCTTTAGCATCATACTTAAAAGATTCGGATAAGTCGTTGCCTGATATTGTACAATGTTTCCCTTTTATAACATTTACTGACGAGGAAGGAGCAAAGAAAAATGAGATTATGAACAGATATTTTTTAATGTTGAATCATCAGCAATTCAAGAAAGAAGATGAGAAACTCTTAAGGTAAAGTTTTCTATAAAGTTTGCATAAATATATTCAAATTAATTAATTTACAATTATTTATTAATTAGTAAAATACAGTAAATTTGGGATAGGTGTAGTGGTTTTTAGGGTTCTGCATTCAATTGAATTAAAAAAGTACATTATTGTTTCAAAAATATAGGTACATTTTGTGAACAAAAAATGTGTACCCAAAGACATAGTATTGAAAACAGATTAAAAAGAACAAAATAAGAGAGAAAATGAGTAAATATGCTGTAAAAGTAAAACACATAATGGAATATAAAAAATAAAATAGTACCAATATCATACAACAAAAAAAAATTAGAAATTATAAACATCCTCAAGGACCTCCCAGTAAACTCATTCATGCTATAGTTTGGTTTAGTTAAAAGTATTGTTTTAAAGTAATGTGCGAAAAGTTTTTAATAAATTAACCAATCTGAAACCAATTGGCAGATGATGAAAAGCTTTGCGACCCTCATATATCTGTGACTTTTTCACCAAAGTACTTCTTGGAATTGGTAAGGGTAAATTGCACATGCTGTGGTTTAAGACCCTGCAGCCTCATGCGATGTTTAAAAATAAGGGAAGATGTCTCCAAAATGAAAGGAGATGTCAAATTCAAGATCTTCTGAGCCACGAAGTGCGGTTCACATGACTCTCTGTGAGGCACATTTACAATACCTAAATCTCATTGTTTTTTTCTGAATAAGGAAGAGGATGTTGAAGAGGCCATGATTAGCCACACCCCGGAATGGTATACCATACCGGAGATGTGACTCAAACAAAGAAAAATAGACAGTCCTTGCTAGTTGCTGACCCAATTCCTTAACCGCTCTCACAGCAAAGCACCCCGATGACAGTTTTCTGCTCAAAGCCAGTACATGGTCCTCAAAGTGCAAATTGCCATCAATCATGACTACCAGGAACCTAATTGCAGATACCCATAGAAGGAGGCCACCATCAAAAGGCAAACCTGTGAGATCATATTAAAGTCCTACCATGTGTGTCTTGCTCAGATTGCGATTGGCGATTGCAATCGAACCACTCCCTAATAATGGTCAAGTCAGGGAATCATGGCTTGTTTCAGTCGCTTAATCCCTATGTCCCGCCATAAAATTGAGGTATCATCGGTAAAAAGGGTGAAGTGTCCCAAGATGTTTAATTGAACAAGGTCATTAATATATAACAAGAACAAAATAGGCCCTCTGGAACACCACAACCAACCCTTAATGATTCGGACCTCACTCCTGAGAACATCACAGGCTTTATCAGGTAACTTCAAAAGTGCCTAAGCTGAGAATTTCATTGTTCCCACTAGATTTCTTATTTTTATTTCAGAAATAACCTCTTTAATTTCGCGCTTGTTTGTTTCAAAAAAACCAAATGAGTTTTTGTTGCTCACGTTTTTAAGGCAAGATAATGGGTCAGCTTTAGAGGATAAGTTTTTGGTTGTATCATTTGCTATGTTACAGTAAAAATCGTATAAGTGGTTTGGATCTATGTCATATTTAGCATTAGTCGACACTACGAAAATCATTAATCATAGCCCAACTTTCTGTTTGTTTTTGCCTTAGAGAGTCTATTATTATAGTATATGTTTTTAGCAATGTTAATACGTTTTCCATAGATGCTACAATATTTATTACAAAAAGAAATATAGCTATGGATCTTACTAAATTGTTTGAAATAGTTCAGAGAGCGAAGGTTAATTGATGAAATCTTTAGCCCTGTAGTAAGCTAGCGATTGTTCTTTTTGGGCTTCTTTTTTTTATTATACGCGCGGGAAAAACCTGGTTAAATAAATTAGACAACACAATATAGAAGCTGCCAATAGGCTCTGAAACATCCAATTTTTGCCAATCTGTGCTGACACATAAATAGTAAAATTTGTTAAAACTGGCTGCATTAAAAATTCTACCGGGACTATGCCCAGAGGGCTGCCTCAGAGCCTTTGGGCTGTCAATAATGCAACTACCCGCCTGGTGATCCGAGATACTTGCGTTTAAATTTGGACAGTCAACATTGTTAAAATTTGAGCATAAATAAGCTATTGCAGTATATTTAAACTATACGTAACATGCAGGTTTGCGAGCTGGCATGTAAATACAGAACCCTTATCCATAAAATTAGTATTAAAATTCCCAGCCAAAACAATATTTGACAAAGAGGGAATATTTGATAAAATTAAGTCAAGTCGCTCGAAAAATCTTTTATCAAGCCTGACAGATAATGTACAAGCTAGTACGTTTGGAAAAACATACTGAAAATTCGAATGTTTTCTCTTCTAATAGATAGTCAAATTTATTGATCGCTAAAAAACTGCCATTGCACTTTTTAATAAATATAACTGTACCACCATGAAGAAAATCTTATCTACAAGTCACTTATAATGGCTGGTATTCAGGTACAAGAAAACATTCGTCTGGTTTAAGCCAAAGCTCAGTAATGCCAAAGTTTACAGAATTATAAATATAAGTTGCCATACTCTCGACAAACCGCTGATCTACCTACACCCTACTTCGCGTTCCACGTCACGTCAAGATGACGTACAGAATAGCATGACTGATCAATGATAGGGTTAAATAAAACTAGTCTAGGAGTATAGTTACTACATTTCTATTTATTATGGCATCGTGTTCCCCTTATTTATGTGTGTTCGCTCAACGCGCGAAATATCGACCTATTAAAACACGCCATACGTCAATACCTGGTTGAAAAAGCTGGTACAATATAGGACGAAGAACATACATCATTCAACCACGAAATAACTAAGTCCTTACTGACTTACGGATTTGCTTGTCGTTTCGAATCTCGCTAACCAGAGTTAACCCAGTCTTGGCAGCATTAAACCATGTTACATGCTCTTATACTCGGGCCACCGAACAGATATAGCAATAAAACGATTACCTGCCACCTGGCCCTCATAAATAGTCCGGCGATCCTCTATAAAGCAAACCTTTTCATAGTGGACCGCATTTAACTGTTGTAGTGTGTTTGTATCCAAACTGCTTTTAATGTAAAAATTGTCCATGGCAAATAAACAATTATGTCGTTATAATTAAATACTTATGATAAAGATTACTTATTATAATATCATTTGTTTTATTTACTATGGTATTTATATTTTATTATAAGAAGGTATTGCAGGTATAAATCCTCTCGCCTATCGCCTGTCAGGTCTCTCTAGGTTATAGTGCCCGGTTTTATTGCTATATCTGTTCGGTGGCCCGAGTATAGCTGGATTTTCTCGTTGCGTTTACAGTACGTATTCACTTAAGTCGAAGTATCGTACCACCATTCTGCCTTCTGCTGTTAGTCGGGCACATAAACATGCAAGTGCCTATAAGCGCGCGCGTTTCTCATTGTGTTTAAATTGTGTCGAGAATCCGGGTACTATTGCCCTGATTCTGATATGGCTTTATGTGTTACACCTTGCTTTAGAGTACCTATATCACACTGTATAAAATATTTAAATTTAGTAAGTAGCTATTTTTACTTTTTTGTATTTTGTATTGTTTTTTCACCGAGTTAACTCGGGTGAGCGCATGAGCGGTAATAAAAGGATATTTTCTTTAGAAAAAAAAGTTTTTTTTTCGTAGTTATTTATATTTTGTTATGTATAACAGAAAACTGACTTATTTTTTCTTACCAACATTTGGAAAAAAACTGGCACGTTAAGCGATTAAGACGTATTAACAAAACACTTTTATGATTATTCACAAGTTATAAAATATTTAAAAAGAATACAAATAGTATGTGATGTCAAGGTGGTTTCCTGTCTTGGCCCTCTCATTGTAAGGAAATAAAATTATTTGTTAGGTTCTACCAAAACTAACTTTTATCATAATGATAAGTCTATTTTATTATATCTACATGTTTAAAATTTGTATGAATGGTTTTTAAAAATCGCCTGTTTAATTTCTTGTGGGTTGCATATTTTGAAGTAACCTTAAAGCTTTTATTTTAAGTGGTAGAAAAAACTTTAAATTACCACTGTTGAAGAACTTTTCCTTAACTAATCTATGATTGGTCATACATTTGAATAAAAACACCTACTTTATACTTGTGTTTTTTTTAAATATATCGCCCTGTATTTGATTAATTTATCGGATAGTCCGTTCGTTACTGATTACTACGATACCAGATTTGATACCCCTATCTTTAAACTTAACTGAGAAAAATGACAAAAATTTCCATAACACTAATGCATTTGACCAACATATTGCTTTATGCTATTCTCATTCTATCACATTAACGTTATGGAACGGGTTTTGTCAGTTTTCTCAGTTAGTTTTGAAGATAGAGGTATCAAACCTGGTGTATTCGGAATCAGTAACAAACGGACTATTTGATAAATGAAGTAGATATAGGGCGATTCATTTTAAAACATAAGTTGATATTAAGGATTATGATCCTTATTTATTTATTTTAATAAAAAATCCTGGCAGTTCATGGAAAAACCATACAACTTATGTATTTAAAGATTTTTAAAATCTTTTGAAATAATCTTCCTAGGGGTACTTCGAAGTGTATAGATAAAAATATTTTCATTTGTCAGCACATGTGTAAGTGCCAACTTTTTTTTTAAGTAAAGCTGTTTGCATTTTCTTATCATTGTTGTTATTTTTTATTTTTAAGCAGTGATAACTGAACAACTAGCCGAATCTTCTACTACTCTATCTTATACTACTAACGTATAGTCTATACGAAGGCAGTGTAAACGGCTAGGAAATTGGGGTACGATCAATTTCTTATAGATTTGCATTGAAAAGCATGAAATAAAAATCAAAATCCTTATTGACGGCTCCTCGTACTCGGGCCACCGCACAGATATAGCAATAAAACCGGGCTTATACCTTCTTATAATAAAATATAAACACTATAGTAAATAAAACAAATGTTATTATAATAAGTAATCTATTCATTAATTATAACGACATAATTGTTTATTTGCCATAGACAATTTTTATAAAATTAAAAGTAATTTGGAAAGAAAACCCACTACAACAGTTAAATGCACTCCACTATGAAAATGTTTGCTTTATAGAGGATCGCCGGATTATTTATGGGGGCGAGGTGACAGGTAATCGTTTTATTGCTATATCTGTTCGGTGACCCTAGTATAGAGCATTAAAATCGTATGATTTTAAGCACAATGCTATACCACGTGGTTTTGATCATATAATCCTACTTTTTCTTATTAACTTTTTATGTAATGCTGAAAGGTACGTTTAAAACCCAATTATGCTAGCAATCAAGCAACCTTTGTTTAAAATATTATGTATTGTATATCCATTTCTACCGTCGCGTCGCACGCCTATGCCGCATGATTCAAAGGAAATGCCGACATTCTGCAAGAGTTTGTGCAAGACCATGCAAGACGCAAGAGATATTGCCCGAATACATGCGCAGTTGAGATCCAGCTGATCCAAAGTCGCAAGTCTCTTGCACTTGCAACTTATCGCTTCTGCTCGATATATCTGCAAGTGCAAGTGCAAGTCTGGGGGAAATTCTAGTAATTCAGTAAAGTCACTAGACACGCTTGACAGTTGATGGATGTTTGTTTATTTTATATTTGATTGTTACTTTTTATGTATAAATAAAATGAATCAAATTTCTTTGCCTGATGCCTTGCGCCCTCTGGTTTAAAAATTCGGTTATGTTTTGGATTTGATTTCAAAGGTTGGTTGCAAGTCGCAATTGCAAGAGAACTGCGACATGTAAAAGCAAAGTGCAAGAAACGTTGCAACTATTGTCTTGCTGCAAGAGAATTGCGGGTTGTCTTGCAGCATGTAAAACGGCCTTAAAGGCCGTTTTACATGCTGCAAAAGTTTGTGCAAGACCATGCAAGACGCAAGAGATATTGCCCGAAGGCATGCGCAGTTGAGATCCAGCTGATCCAAAGTCGCAAGTCTCTTGCACTTGCAACTTATCGCTTCTGCTCGATATATCTGCAAAGTGCAAGTACAAGTCTGGGGGAATTTCTAGTAATATCAGTCCCACCAAGACCCGATAAAGTCACTAGACACGCTTGACATTTGATGGATGGTTGTTTATTTGATATTTATTGATACTTTTTATGTATAAATTAAATGAATCAAATTTCGAAAAATAAATTCATAAAAGTTTGTTTGATGCCTTGCGTCCTCTGGATTAAAAATTCAGTTATGTTTTGGATTTGATTTCAAAGGTTGGTAGCAAGTCGCAATTGCAAGAGAATTGCGACATGTAAAACCAAAGTGCAAGAAACGTTGCAACTATTGTCTTGCTCTTGCAACGTCTTGCTGCAAGAGAATTGCGGGTTGTCTTGCAGCAAACGGCCTTAATGTCGCAACCCTATAGGTACAAAAAATTATTCGTTATGAGCAAGATCCGTTCCAAATATGATAAGGGGACTTTGTATTCTAGGGCCGAAAAAGTCGTGAGGATCGACAGTTTGATAGGGAACTTGTTAGAGAAAAACTCTGTAAATGCTTCTCTGCTTCGAAAATGTCAGGCAAATGGATTTTCAGGGAAAATGTAAAAGCATCGATTTCTAGGTCGAAAAAATTAAGGTTGTTGATTCTGAATAATTTCGAAGGACCAGTTCTAAGAACACTCGATCTTTACTCGTTAAACTTGACATTTATTTAAAGAAATACATATCTTTTGAGGTAAAAAAGATTACAATAAACTAATAGCGACATTAACTCGACTCATTCTTTCTTGTTCGCTCGTACGGGAGTCTTCCTCCACCCTCGTTCCTCGTTCTCCCGCCGTCTCGAAGGGAACCCCTATTGGTGAACAGTTGTAGCATCGGCGTCGACATACGCGACATATATTTGTCTTTTTCTCGCACGTTGTGATTATCCGCACTTTGCGCAAGTAAATCTTTTCACGACAAATCAGTGTCTTAATCTAAACAGAACCGGACTTATATAACATAGCGTATCGAGTTATTAAAGTTGTATGGTTTTTGACTTAACAAAGGTTTTTATTTTTTTTCTCGAAAAAATACTGTTTTAGAAAAGCCGATTACTTGACGAGAATCTATGCCAAAAACTGTCTTGGAAGACACTTTGTATACAGGGTGACCTAGTTGAAATCAAACTTTTCGTCATTTTGGCTTTTGCCACGTCATGTCACCACTTAATATTTTATTACTGAAAAACTAAATATTTGGAGCAACCAAATTTTCGTGCATTAAAGAGCAGAACATATAAAAAAATTACATCGATCTGATTGAAAATGCCGAATTGGTGATTCTTTTTTTTATTTTCAGTGAGAAAAATGTACTGTAAATTGGAATATGCAGAAAATCGCAAAAAATATTTTGATAATTTTACTTACGCCAATTGTTGAAAGGTAAAATTTTACTTTAAACATCGTAATTGTGGCCAGTAATTCAAAAAATATAGATAACAAAGAAATACTTGTATTTCATAATATTAATCTGGCATCATTAAAGTTTTTACTTCTGTTTTTTTAAATGTATTTTTACAACTAATAATACAGCATTTGCGATTCAACAATGACATTACAAATTATTAGTTGAAAAGGCTTTCAATTATTGATGAAGCGGATTTGACCGAAATTTAATTAAAATGCTACTTTCGATTATTATTTTTGGGTAATCTTTCTTTATGAAAGCAAAGACAATCGAAAGTGGCATACCCTGAATGACAAATAATATAAGGACAAAGACGTTGCAGATTCACACTTCAACACAATACATTTCACTATTATCTTAAATTGTCTGTTAAAAAGCACAAATTAAATAATATACACTGTAATCACAGATAAAAGTCAATAATTTATGTAAACAGCAAAACCAAACAAAGCGGCCATTACAAAAATACCATACCATACACCGGCAGGCGTCACCTCACCATTCTGGTGCAGCGGTGTCAAATTGAAAATTTTTGATTCATGGTATATGTTTCTTAATCAAGCGTGAGCCAAAAAAGAACATCAAAATTTATATACAGAAACTGGAGGCAACCACGAGGAAAGCGATGATTGCACCACCTACGTTCGCCTGCCTAGATCAATGACAAAGAAATAATAGGAAGTTACACGAAACAAAATAGATAAAAACCTGGATAAATTTACAGGGCCAGTTTGCACTTTCTCCCTTATCTCTGTTGATAATTAAAATTCAAGCCCTTGCCACTGGCGAGGCAAGATCCTTCACCCCCTCTCTACCCATCAGCTGCACCTAGCGATTATAAATTAATCATAATCAATAATTGTGTAGCCACCAAATTTCAAAAATATCAAAATATATAAAAGTTGTAGATGAGTCGATAGTTTTCATTTCTATTTGTAACTTTAAGAATACAGTAAAACATAAAAATGCAGGATGATAAACAAGTGCTTTGCATAATTAAAAAAATTAAAACTGCTCACATTTCTGAGGTAACTGATTAAATTAAGCTTACTTAAGTAACTCTGCACATATTTCAAATTATTAGTATATCGCGTTTGAACAAAGCTAGTATACCAATACAAACAATTTAATCGTAAAATCTTGAAATAAAATCAAAAACAATAATTATTTTAGTTTTACTTTCCTTTAGTTTTTTAACAAAATTATCCACAATTACTTATAAATTCACATTAATAGGTTTTTCAATAACCAATTTTCATTTTGAAATATAGATGCCGACACATGGCTTATTTTTCGTTTTTTTTTTAAATACAGGTTAGTTTGTTCCTGCTGTTTTTGCACTACTTGCACACTGTATTTTTTTTCTGAAAGGGGGGTGGATATTTTGGGTAGCATTGTTGGAAGTCATGGTTTTACCTAAGAGATCAAATTTTATGATTTTATGGCACTCGACTCTGTGCATCAATTGACTAGTGGGTGTAAAATTTAATCCATTTCTAGTTTCAGGTTGGTTATTCATTTTGAATGTTCCTTGTTAATGTATTTAGATATATAATCTGCATATTCCCCGGCATATTAACTGTCATAGTTATTAAGTATTTTTTTTTATTTATTTAAAGATGCATCTTACAAACAGTTCCAGTAATTACATGTAAGTGCCCTCTACTATCTATACTAAAGAAAATATATACACATATTTAAAACTACATACTACATACTAAAACAATACACAGTTTAAAAATGGCATGATGTGATCACTTAAATCACATAAAATACAGACCGACATATTGACGGCCACAATGAAGTTGGAAACTTGGCCTTATCTTAATCTCAGGTACAGTTGTATTAAAAAGTTAATATCACTTTTTTCTAGTAGGATGTGTTACATTGATGCATCATACCAGTAATAGGAGAATCACTAAAATTACAATAAAATATGTTCTTCCTTTGAATTCTTAAATTAACTTTTGGTATATGAAATTAGAAATAATTCACTAAAGAACATGAATTGTATTTTATGTTATTCAAAATATGGTGTACAAAGATTACAGACTGAACATTTCTTCTATGTTGTAATGTTTGGAAACTGAAACCATCTAACATACTCTTTAATGACACTAAATAAGGATATTCATTATACTTTCTTCCATACAGATATGTTAAGAATTTCTTTTGTTTTCTTTCAATAAAGTCTATATTTGTAGTAGCTCGTGGAGACCAAATAACTGAAGCATACTCAAGATGAGGCCTGACTAATGCATTATATAATCTAATAACCGACGTAATGTTTTGGGAATGTTTACTATTTCTTATTACAAAACCTTAATATCTATAAGCTTTATTTACAGTTATGCTATAATGTTTATTAAACCTCATGTTACATTGAAAATTCACTCCAAGATCCACACAATTGGTTTTTCTCTCTATTATGTATTTTCAATTTTATAACTGTTTTCAACATAGTTAACTTTCCTAGTAAAAGAAATTGCACCACATTTTTCAGTATTTATGTGCATCTGATTAAACTCAAACCAAAGTTTTACTGAATCTAGATCATCTTGTAGTTTTGCACAATCATTTTCATCTGTCCATTTTCCGAGGCTGGGCCTTCTTCTCTGTGAGCCACAAAACAAAACCAAGCCTTACACAGGAGGTAAAAATGCTGGCCGAGGAACAAAAAAGGAAAGCTACTTACAATGTAAAAGTACACCAACAGAGGAAAACTGCAATAACTATAAAGAAACAATAAATAGAGTTAACGCGGCAATCAGAAGAATCAAAAGAGAATACTGGGAGAAGTTCTCCAAAGACATGGAACACGATCTTTATGGAGCCCAGAGGAAAGTTTGGAAAATGCTCAAAAACAGAAAGAAACCCGTAAACGAATACATCCAGACTCCTCTGAACGAGTGGGAAACATATTTTAGAAACCTATATGACAATACTGACAATACGGTAGAACCTCAATCACAGGAAACAGAGGAAGAGATCACGAATAGATTCACGGTTACAGAGGAGGAAGTTAGTGTGAAGATTAAAAACCTGAAAACAGAAAAGCTCCGGGAGTGGACGACATCCCCAATGGACTCATGAAATATGGAGGTAAGGAGCTAGCAAGAAAATTAACGGAACTGTTTAACAAAATAATAACCACATCCAGCATACCAACAGAGTGGCACAAAAGTATCACCATACCAATTTTTAAAAAGGGACAAAAAACCAATCCGGAGAACTACAGAGGCATAACCCTGCTTTGCACCACTATGAAACTGCTCACCAGCATTGTCAAAAGCATCTTAGAACACACCATCTAAAACAAAGATGAACAACAAGGATTTCGGAAGAACAGATCGACAACTGATTTATTGTGAGACAGGTAAAAGAGAAGGCGATCGAATTCAGCTACCCTGCTTATGTCTGTCTTATTGACCTAACAAAAGCGTTCGACAAAGTACAGCTGCCCGATATACTGGGAATATTGAGAAAGAAACAAATCCCTACATCAATCATAAACATAATCAGAAATCTGAACACAGGCAACACTACAAGAATAAAAGTGGACCATCAAACAACAAAAGACATACCGACACTAACAGGAATAAATAAGACAGGGTGATAGTCTCAGCTCATTCCTTTTTAACCTCGTCATGGACGAGCTTATTCACAGTGTGACAACAATGAACAGGGGATACAGACTGAACAACAAACCAATCAGCATGGTGTGCTATGCGGATGATGCGGTAATCCTGGCAGAAACGGAAAACCATCTGCAAAGGCAAACACATAAGTTTTATCAGAGTAGTATAAAATGCAACATGTCAATCTCCATTGATAAAACAAAATGTATGACCTTTTCCAAAGAACCAGTAAGGTGTAAAGTCGTAATAGACAATAAACCAATAGAACAGGTAATGAGCTTTCGTTACTTAGGAGCGGACACATCAAGCTGCAACAACCCGATAAGCGAGATAAAATTACAAGTCAACAAAGCCGCAACAATTTCAGGATGTCTGAGAAATATCACCTGGAAAAACAATCACATGCGCATTGATAGTAAGGTGCGGATATATAAGTCCCGTGTTAGACCGGTGCTAACCTATGGTATCGAGACTAGAGCTGACACGAATAAGGCAAAGAGCATCCTTAGAACAGCGGAGATGAAAACCTTAAGAACCATCGCAGGGAAGACACTTAGAGACAGGGTGAGAAACAGTGACATAAGAGAGGCATGCAAGGTGGAGGACATCTTAAGGTCTTCTTGAAGTAGAAAAAGAAGAAGATTTTCATCTGATACCTCTCTAAAGGTTTTAAAATCATCCGCAAACAACAGACTAGATATTTTTGATCTGTGAGCATCTTACGCGGCGGTATGAGGATAAATCTCGGCAAATGGGACGGAAATCTGCAAGCGGATGGTGGGCGGCAATGTGCAAGCGGCTGTGACATCATAACCATGCGCAGGGATTTTTTTTTGTCGATATAGGATATGTTTACACATCAGTGTCTCGAGTACTAGCAGATTCGCTCATTTTTTTCTAATATATGAACTAAGCAACAAACATGCTTCAGTTGCTAAGTTAAATTATTGTAATTTGGTTAGCAATATATTATGGTCAACCTTATCAAATGCCTTTGCACAGTCAGTCAGAACACATCCAGTTGTTTTTTTATTACTAATTGCTTGTGATGCTTCACTGGATAGGACACATAATATTAAGAATATTAATTTTTTACAGTGAGGAAAGAAATTGGAGAAAATGGGCAGATAATGTATTAGTGCACACTCTCTCACCAAATGTTTACAGAACCAGAGAAGAAGCACTTCAATCTTTTAATTGGTTCTCAGAAGTTGGAGAATGGGAAACACACTTTCCAGCCTGGGAAAGAAGTCTTATAATATATGTTGGTGCATCAGCTATGTACCTGATAGGAAAGCGTTTAAAGAAAAGGCATAATTTGAAAGATGATGTGAGGGAAAGTCTTTATGATGAATGTACTAGATGGGTAAGTGACAAGTAAATATCATATATCTGAAGTAGGAGAGAAACCCTTGCTTTCTTCATATCTTAAGTTAAAAGTATATGACCTATACAATATGTTCATGATTTTACTTTATGCAATAAACTTGCTCTGGCCATTTAGCAAGATTTTAATAAGTGATATTTAAATAAAAGTATGTGATTTACGACTATCTCATACATTAATTTGGAGTTTAAGCATATACTTCTTTGATTTTGATTTAGGTCTTAAAAAAGTAATGCATGTGTATTTTCCATGTTCGATTTCTGATCACTATGGTGATCAGTGTATCTGGACTTGTGTGTTCGTTGTGGGAAAACAAAAGCGAAATGGTTATCTCTTTTTTATGAGTGCCTACATGTGTGATCGCGAAAAGTTAATCTGATCTGAATCTTGTTAATTCTATAATATGTGTATGTAAGTATCGGCTGTTAAACCATACTAACCCAAACTAACCCATACTATAATCTGATGGGAATTGGATGTCTAAAAGAATAATGTTGGTTTTTAATATTTCGTCCCTATTTTGTTCAGCGTCTTTTACTAGTCCTACCACTGCAAAAAATGTATTTGGTTTATGGTAGTTATTTTCTAATATTTTGCTTTGACTAATTAAATAGAATATTAATTTTTACCTAATATTTTAGGTGAGAGAAGTTAATAGCAAAGGTACCCCTTTCTTAGGGGGTCAGCACCCTAATTTAGCTGATTTAGCAGTGTACGGCATATTAAACAGTATAGAGGGATGCTTAGCTTTTAGAGATGTATTGGATCGTACACAAATTGGAAGGTGGTACTTTGCTATGAAAGATGCAGTTTCTCAACACCAGGGTGCAAGGTTTATTTAAGTAGTTATTTATTATTTATGAAAGATGTATTTATTTACTGCAAGTCGCTTTGAAGAGTATGAACTAAGTGACAATCTATACTAATGGTATATTCTTATTTTTTTTATAATAATTAGCATCGCTGTAAAGTTTATATTTTAATAGTCCACTTCCGTTCAATTAGTGTAGCTACTTTACTAGTGGTCAGTTGAAACAAAAAAAAAATCCCTTATTTCGAAACTGTGAATAATTCAATTAAACCGAGATATTGTCGCTGTAAAAACCTAGTTTTTTTTTGTGGAAAGCGTCAAAACCTGAAAAATGCATGACAATCTTGGATTGTATTGTTATGCAAATCTATTAATTAATTTATAGAAACCAAAATTGATATAATAAATAGTTCAAACATTAATTAACGAACATAAACTATACCATTATTTTGTATAATTTGCTTTAAAAAATTGTTTAAAATGCAGTGCGTTTGTATACTTATGGCAAATAAAGTAACATTTATTGTGACAAATGCGCAGCGTATTTACCACTTTTGGTATATTGAAAAGTTAATAATTTTATGTAAATTGTCTGTAAAAAATTCTATTGAATTATTATATATTGTTATGATTTTTTTTATAATTATACAACATTAGCAAGTAAGTTTTTATATGAGCGCGCATGGTAGTATGTAACTCAAGAAAATACCTAAATATATAACTCAAGGTAAAGCAGCCAGAACGATGATCTTTGTTCATCTTTCTACGACAATTATTGTTTCATAATCTTGTGATAGATAGTTGTCAACATTACAGTGCAACTTAGCAAAGTATAAATTGCTACTCAAGCTAAAATATTAACAAGGAAATAGATAAAGGGTTATAAAAACCAAATCATCGTAGCTTTGTACATTATCAACTAATTTAGAATTATAACTTAGTTATTGGTTTATGATTAGGTCATAAAAGAACGGAAGCCAAAATTAAAACAAAAGGTGTACAAGAGTACAAAGAAAGCAAAACTGTTTAGCTAGCTTTAAAGTAAACATTTATATACAGGTTAACGCCTTTTGGACTCTCGGTATGTCTAAAGTTTGCAAATGAAAGCTTTATTTTAAACTACTCTGAGATGCATTACAAAAGGCAAAATGGCATCAAATTATTACTAAAACCTCCCAATTAGATTATGTAAATCTAAAATACGAAAGTGCGAACCATTACTACTGCTATTCTGTAGCCAGTTAACCCATTAGTTCCCAAGGTTAGAAAATAAAACTATTTTGATGTTTTTACTGTATATTCAATTTATTTTACAATAAAATGTTGCCCATACGCAACGTTTCGGAAACAATTTATGTGAAGATGCACCTGACAGCATGTCTAGTGTTATTATTGCATTAGCTGCATCTGCTTTTATTTTCCTACTCTACTATCATGTGACCGACATTATTAAATCAAATTTCCACGGGTAGTGCGCATTTAAACGATCGTCCATAGTTTGGCAGAAACATTTACTCGGTTCCAATATATCCTCACCTTGAATATCTTCTCTGATGACTGATTCATCCATTTTCATAAGTGTTACGGCTATGTAACACTTAAATTGTAACTGGCATTTTGACTTGTTTGCTAAGTTGTATATTTTCCAGAAATTTATGATAACAATCAGTCAACGTTGACTCTGTAGTTTGATATTCCCTTGTTATGCAAATCAACACCTCCCATATACTGATTATACTCTACTATAACTTGTAGCAAGAAATTGTACGTCTTTTTTCGTCTGTTGGCTCTTTTTGCGCCTACTAGTAGTTCAATGGTATAGTTATCCTTTGCAACTATCGCCACAGAATTGTCGTTCCATCTAACTAGTACAAATTTTTGTTTATTGTCAAAAGATTAGGCAAAAGTTCCACTATAATTTTTCTTCATGTTTACCAGTTTCCGTTGTACTACACGTACGGTTTTCCCGAATTGTCCCATTAGCGTAAAAGCCATTTTCTTTCAACAAACAGAATAACTTGTAAGGAGAGAAGAAGTTGTCAAAAAATACGCCATGAATAAATGCATGTTGAGCAGCTGATAACGTTTTCTCCCAATACCAATTTATCTTTATAATTGCTATGAGTTTGTACAAGTAACCATTAGAATGGTTTAAAGCCAAACCTAATTGGTTTTTCCTTGATGTACATCTTACTACTATGATCAAGATATAGCACCATTTTCTCATCGATAGATAGATTATGAGAAAATACTTCAAACTGCATGTTCCTTTCATTTATCAATTCAAAAAGAGGTCTTGGTTTTGAAAATCTGCCACTTTTATCAAGTTGATCGTTATCTGATAAATATATGTTTTGATTTATGGAATCGAATCTATTCCTACTCACACAATTTCTAACTGACATTATTCTTTTGTCCTCATCTTTCAACCAATACAATTTTGTAGCTGGTAACGTATGATACCCCGAAAAAATTACTAAAACAGAGTTTTATCCACAATACCGAAACAGAATTATTGCACTCGACGCGCGTTTCGCTAACCATGTTAGCATCACCAGGAGATGATTAAAACTCAACTCGGTATTGTGGATAAAACTCTGTTTTAGTACATCTTGCCGAAGGTTCCAAACCCCAACGTAGCCGAAAAAATTAGTATAGCGAAAAATCGCTTTAGGCTAGTTTTGTCAAGTTCAAATAAACGCCTATTATTGTCGTGAGCATTTTTTTTGTATAATGAATTATTTTTCCCAAACTTCGTCACTGAAGTATAATGGAAATGCTTCTAAAAGTGCTTTTTACCGTCAATTTTATTTGGAATTCGTTCCAAATTATTTTTCTCTTGATTCTGTGGTTCAGTTGTATACAGGGTGTTATAAATTCGAAGCGCACCATTGGTATCTCGGAATCTATAAGCGATACGAGGTTGGTTAAATTGGGGCAAAGTTGCGCAATTTAAGGGTGATTGACATGCCGTCCAGAAATTTAGAAAATTCCGTCTGCTTCCGGAGATATCCGTAAAAAAACGAAAATCAGCTATTTTATTTATTTATTTTTTTGCCTTTGTTTGAAGAGATAAAGTATAATAAATGCCACATTATTATTGCAACTTTTTCTCCTCTAGAAGATGGCAGTATCAAATTCTAAATGCGACGTCTCGATTTAGGGCCACCTTCATCTAAGTTGATGAATTTTTAAAATACGGACCTAGATTTTTTAAAAGCTTTTGGTCTCCCAAAACCAACGATGTATCACACTTATCAATAAATCAACAAATCTAGATTTTTTTCGTAAGAGATAATGTGTTAGACAGAGATGGGCCGATCTTTTTTGATCAGATTTCCCTTATGACAATATTTGTTACCATTATCGGACAAGTGTAATACATCGTTGGTATTGGGAGATCAAAGGCTTTTTAAAAAGTATAAAATAATAAAAAATCCAGGTCAGTATTTAAAAGAATGAAGTTGATGAAGGGGGACCGAAAGCAAAATGTCGGATTTAGAATTTGATACTACCATCTTGTAGAGGAGAAAGAGTGGCAATAATAATGTGACATTTATTTTACTTTATCTCTTCAGACAAAGGCAGAAAAAAATAAGAATGAATTAGCTAATTTTTCGTTTTTTCTCGAATATCTCACGAAGTAAACGGAATTTTCTAAATTTCTGGACAGCATGTCAATCACCCTTAAATTGCCCAACTTTGCCCCAATTTAACCGACCTCGTATCTCTTATGGTTTCCGAGGTACCAATGGTGCGCTTCGAATTTGTAACACCCTGTATATTGGGTTCTCTTTTCTCCACTTCGGAAGAATTTTCTTTGATTAATTTTTTATAATTTACATATCTTTGCTTTTTTATTATT
Organism: Pissodes strobi; assembly: GCA_016904865.1. Lineage (NCBI taxonomy): Eukaryota > Metazoa > Arthropoda > Insecta > Coleoptera > Curculionidae > Pissodes > Pissodes strobi. The sequence goes on from MU182095.1 coordinate 423,761, forward strand.
CAAGTCTTCAGAAGTATCAAGTAAACTTGCATGAATTTCGTAGATTGCCGCGACATCTGGTAAATTTATATAGTTTTCACATATGTCGTCATCAAGGTCCTCTTCGTCTACAGGTGACGGAATGTACTAGTAGAGTGCCCAACGCAGTAAAAGCCTTCTATAAATGGTTTTTGTGGGCACCTTGGGGTTACAAGCTGAAATTTTCACATAATGAAGGCTTTATTATATTAATTCAAAATCCGAAGGTAATAAAAAATCAGAACGGGCAAAAGGGCAGTATACCTAAAAATCGAGATTATTATATGAACGTGTAGGATATTAATGTTTGAATGTTTTCATACAAAATTCATATACATTTTTGTACGAATTATATTTTTTATCATTGCTTGCAATATGCAGATTACATTGGCCCTTACGGCAAAATAAATAAAAAAATTGAAATATCTCCCTTCGAACCTGGGCAAAATTTGATTGAATTTGTATTCACCTCGGATTCTCTCCGAAATGAAGGCTTAAATCAAAAATTTTTTATTCTTGCAAAAAGTTTGCCTTAAGTATTTAGAATACATAGGTGCATGAATACATTTTTTTTTCTTAAATGGTAATTAAATGTAAAAAATATATTTTCTTCTAGCCGCGACCGTCCGATCTCGCGCTTTCCGAGTACTCTCGTATCTCACTTTTCTTCATAGCTTCCTCTCTTTCGCGCCTATTGTACAATACAATAGGTGCTTTTACACCATTACGGGTTAGAATACTAATAATAATAATAGCTATTATTAATTGAATAAAGTCAATGAAGACAGTTTCAATTATACTGAAATTTATTTTCCCTATACGCTGCTAGGTAATAAAGAAGTAGAAAAAAAATCATATACTTAATGCAGCTGCTATTAAAAAAAGACTAGCTTTTAACCGAATAGAAAAACTGAAAATGTATGTTTATAATAACAAAATCTATTTATCGTCAGTGTCTGTATCTTCTTCAAGAATAGACACAATGACTTCAATATTGACTTCAGTATTTTTTTTGCATGATCCTATGCAACCTATTTAATTTATTCTACGTGTACAAGCTTTGCTTTCATATAATCTAATAAAACATTATTTAATTAAGTTTTATTATGTACCGATTTAATCTAATAATAAGTTGCCGTTTTACATCCAAAACAGTAGAATTTATTTATCCACTCTGTTTTTAGTTAAAAAAAAACAGTTAACCACTACGAGCACTCTCATAAAACGAATTTCAAGTTCGCAACTATAGTGGGGGATTTACCAATATTTTTGATAAGAAAACAAATTGCGAACCAATTGCTGCTAAACATTGTATGTATTATTTGACATGCATAGTGGACTCCAATGACACTGATGTACTTGTTACTTCTGGTACATATTAAAAATATGTATTTCTAGAGAATTTGGGGTAAAATGTGGAAGAGGAAATTCAGTGCGATATGTGGTCGTTCATGACATCAACCTAGAAGAAAAACTTGCAAAAAAGTTACCTGCATTTCATGCTCTAACGGGTTGTCATACAACCAGCCAGTTTTCAGGATTAGGAAAAATAAAATGTTGGAAAATTTATCTCCGATTATTTAGACGGTATTGGGTCCAGGAATTTTCAGATGGCATGTTCAATAACATAGAGAAATTTATCATTAAATTATTTTCAACAAATCCAAACATTTCGTCTATTAATATTTTCAGGACAATATTGGCCTCTTCATCGCTAATTGAAAAAACTAGCTCCTACAAAAAATAGTTTAAAATTTCGCAGTATGAGAGCACATTATCAAACTAAAGTGCGCTTCAGTTCTTTAGAAGCAAATCCCCTATTACCAGAGGTGACAGAATGCGGATGGAAATTTGAGGAGGCAGGTGATATCCAAATTATCCCCAATTTTAACAACACCGGCATTTCCTTCGGATGTAAAAGTATTTATTGCATGTGGATGTAAAAAAAGGTAATTTATTATTAGATTAAATAGGTACATAATAAAACTTAATCAAATAATTTTTTATTAGATTGTATGGAAGCAAAGCTTGTACACGTAGAATAAATTAAATAGGTTGCATAGGATCATGCAAAAAAAATTACTGTAAGGCAATATTGAAGTCATTATGTCTATTCCTGAAGAAGATAGTTACTGAAGATAAATATATCTTGCTATTATAAAGATTTTTTTAACATTTCGAGTTATTTTATTCTGAATAAAAGCTAGTCCTTTTTTAATAGCCGTTGCATTAAGTATATGATTTTTTTTTCTACTTCTTTATTACCTAGCAGCGTATAGGAAAAATAAATTTCAATATAATCGAAAATGTCTTCATTGAGTTTATTCAATTAATAATAGCTATTATTATTAGTATTCTAACCCATAATGGTGTAAAAGCACTTATTATATTGTACAATAGACGCGCGAGAGAGGAAGCTATGAAGAAAAGTGAGATGCGAGAGTACTCAGGAAGCGCGAAATCGGACGGTCTCGCCTAGAAAAAAAATACTTTTTTACATTTAATTCTATTTTTTTATTACCATTTGAGAAAAATAAAATGTATTCATGCACCTATGTATTCTAAATAATTAAGGCAAACTTTTTGCAAGAATAAAATTTTTTATTTGAGCCTTCATTTCGGAGAGAATGCGAGGTAAATACAAAAATGAGAATATTTCAATCAGATTTTGCCCAGGTTCGAAGGGAGATTTTTTTTATTTATTTTGCCGTAAGGGCCAATGTAATCGGCATATTTCAAGCAATGATAAAAAATATAATTCGCACAAAAATGTAGACGAATTTTATATGAAAACATTCATAATTTAATATCCTACACGTTCATATAATAATCTCGATTTTTAGGTATACGGCCCTTTTGCCCGTTATGATTTTTTATTACCTTCGGATTATGAATTAATATAATAAAACCTTCCTTCTGTGAAAAATTCAACTTGTAACCCCTAGTCAAAATAAGTTATAAGTAGCACTCTACTATAAGGGGATCTTCATGAGGAATGTTTTTATTGTGCATTAGACATGTATTTTATAGAAATTTCATATATGCTCTTAATTAGTGAAGGGACTATTCGAATACAAATAATCGAAGTATTCGATTCTGGCTTGCATTCGAATGCATTCGATTCTCAACGAAGAATTCGAATACCAGAAATATTCGAATGCACTAAAGTAACAACGAATTCGAATGCTGGTTGAATCGAAATGAAATTTGATTCGGCACCAATTCGCGTCAAATGCGATTATAATATATGCGGTAGTCGTCAGGTATTTATTTATTTATTTAATGATTGTCTAACAGGAAATAACCCAATTCAGAGACAATTAAAATTCTAATAAGTGATAATACAAATCACAAAAAAAAATTAATATCTACCTTATACACTAAGTATAATATGAGGTATAATAATATCAAATATACAACTAACAAGTTTAAAAAGATAGAGGGAAGAAAAAAATAACAAAAACAAATAATAAAAATAAGGTTGACTGTGTTACATTGAGTATGCATACAACAATTTGGATTTAATAAGACTATTATACAAAGTAACGATGCTGTAAATATCTTTAAACTCTTTTGTTGACCTAATGACAAGTCCAAGGGTCTTCAAAGATGAGTTCACTACCTCATCAATATGTTTAGTGAATGTGAGTTTATTGTCAACAGTAACTCCCAGGTCTCTGAGAGAGTCAATTTTGTTAAAAATGACATTATTAATAGAGTAATCATGATACAAGTTGTTATGCAAGTTTGAATCACACCAAAATGACAGTGAGTTAATGTCATTTTGCAGCTGGGAGCAATCATTTTTGTTATTTATTATTCGAAAAAGTTTAACATCATCAGCAAATAACAAACAATCAGAGGTTATGATGTTAGGGATATCATTGACAAAAATGGCAAAGATGAGAGGGGCCAAGTTACTACCTTGAGGAGCACCACTTAGAGTAAAATATCTTTCAGACTTAAACCCATTTAATTGAACAAACTGTGAACGATCTTTCAAATATATCAGGTATGACATACATATTTTTGCAATATGCAGAATATAAGGAGTTTTGGGAATTTAAATTTAAATTATTAAAAAGTAATGATTTATCTTTAATAAACTTTCACATAATATCTAAACAAAACAACTTTTTAACCAATATTTTTTTTTAATCGTGAATGCTTTCTCTAATCTTTGTAAAAGATTTTGCTCTTATGCTTAAATGTATCAAGAATGAAAACTCCAAGATCAAAAAATCCAGAATCAGACAATTTGTAAATTTGAATTCGAGAACGAGACTTCGAAGTCACTCGAAATCTCGAGAGGTTGAATCGCTAATTGAAATATTCGGGATATCGCGACTAATCTAAATAATTCGATTCTTTGTATTCGAATGATCATTCGATTCTCAAAAGTATTCGAATGCAAGATATTCAATTCTAAAAATCTTCCGGTTTTCCCTTCACTACTCTTAATTAGTATTAAGTTACTATCTCATAATTATTTAGTTCATATTTTTCAGAGCGTTTCAAATTGCATATTTTAGCGATGTCCATAATTAATAAGAAATTATTATTCGTGTGTTTTGACTGCGTCAAAATGTTTTACGTTTCGTCTAAATAATTGAATGAGGATAGCCAGATCAGCCAAATACGAGTTCTGGTCTGATATGTTTAAAATAATTAGAGTTCGTGTATGGAATCCAAAAAACCATAGTTAAGCTGTGAAAGAACTATTGTAGCATAACTATATTAACTGATGTTGATAGGTATTTCGCCATCGACGAATGGCTACGTACCTTACATAGCCCTACATGTACCTTATATAAATTAAAAAGCCTTATTTTTCACAGTATTTTTATTCAATTACTTCAATGGTAGAAAAATAACTTACGAGTTATCACAAAGCTTACTTATATTACAGCTCCTATGAACTACATGATATATATTTACAAGATATAAAAATAAGTTAGCAATAATTTAAAAAAAAGTTCAACAACTAACAAATAAATAACTAAAAGATAAGTAAAATCATGAAAACAAAAACAATTATTTATCAAGTTGGTTGTCATCAAAAACACTTAATTAAAAAAGGACGAACAAAACCCTGTATTTCTTAGCATCTATTTCGACGCAGTTTTGTAGGGACTGAATCTGTTTTCTTTGAACTAGTGAACTGCTCCCCTTTGTAAAAAGTCGGTCCATTTGACCTTAACGTAATATGAATTTCGACATATACAATGTTTAAATATTAAATTTTTCAATATACGGATGCCTGTAATTTCAAAAGTTTGATAATAGCGTTGGTGTAAAACATTCAACATCGATATTGGAATTGTCGTCCTTGTTCCCTATCGTCACAAGCAAATATAGCCCTTGCTATAAGAGAGAACTCCAATGTGACATTGGGCTTAATTCGTCCTTTTTTATTTAAGAGTTTTTGGTTTGGGTTAACTTATCACGTGGTTTTACTATTTCAATAAAAAAATCATTTTATCACATCGCGTTTTAGTACCTCTGGGTTACTTGTCTAATCCAGTCCAAATAATGAGCAACTCTGACGTACACTCCAGGTACACCAGGTTGACCACACCCTATACCCCAGCTGACCACGCCCACTACTTGCCAGGTTCCGCCCCTTTCGCACACCATTGGACCGCCGCCATCACCTTTGCAGGCGTCTTTTCCCTCTTCACCTCCCGCGCAGATAAAGCCTGGGTGAAGTTTGAATTCATAACCTAGAAACAACAGAAGTTTTAACTATAGTAGTTAGTCACGTATAATCATGATATTTCGATCCTACGAACTTATCTCAAAGTTGGGGGGCTAGGCTTATTTTTAAAATGCTAACTCTACCGCTTACTTATTTTGCATAAAATGAATTATAAGCGATGCAAATAAGCCTTTAAACGATTTTATGATTATATTATTAAAATTTAGAATGCAACAGAAACATAGTTAAATCGCTATGATACTGTAAACCACTAGTGTAGATAGTAGAATAACTAAACAAACTGATATTCGGGGAATTCTTAGTAACAACTAAACATGTAGTATTTAGAAGCGATATTTTAAAAACTGGAAATAAGTAATGAAACATTAAATATGATTGTCAAATGGTATGTGGTACTATACCAGATCTACAACATTTGTTAAATAAGGCAAGATAGGCAATTAAAAGTAAATTTACAATATTTAGTCACCAAAATAACACATTTCTTGTTAATGTAAAGCAAATCAATTTAGCTCACAATTTAAGGTGTTTGGAAATCTGTGGATCCAGACAAAGAAGCGTGCAATTGTGGAATTAAAAAAGCAACGACAACTTTCATAAATCACTATTTTGTAACTGAAGAAAGCTAGACCATAATTAATCTACTAGAGGTCTTTGAAATATGACTTCACAGAATCATGTGAACAACTATTTTCGAATTTGCCAAAGAAAAACAGAATATTTCACCATTCAATGCCAGCAGAGCTAATTAATATGGCACTCGTAAGAGAATAGTCTTCGAAGAAAAAGCGACATTTGTGTCGTTGATATATTTGAAAATATAAACTCACCTAATCTAGTGTTTTGCAGTTGTCTTTGGCACTGTCCAAATCCAACAATTGGAACATCTACTTCTTTCAGAATGTTTTGATATTTTCCAAAGTCTCCAAAAGCATCTTTACCCCATCCAGTGGTCCAGCACCTAGCGCCAGTGTAATCATCCTAAAATAAAAAGTAAGTGTAACGTTAATAAAAAAAACTTCAATTTGATGAGGGAGCTAGAAAACCGAAGATTTGCACGACCTACGCAACGTGCCACCGTGAGTACAAATCAAGTGTAACCTGAAGCTCTGAGAATAACCACTCATTATCTGACTGCAGTTATACATCAAATAATAATTTAACTTCACGATTGTCGTTGTCTCTCTTAGTATATAAAGTTTGCTTTCTGTGTATTAGAAATTGATGTGAGAAATGTTATATGAATTATTTTTTTCATTACCTGTGGGTGTGGTAAACAGGCAGGTGAGATGTGGGGATGTTTGGTCCAATCAACTGGTATGTCCATTCTCAAGATGGCAATGTCATTGGCCAACGTTCCAGCGTAGAATTCTGGATGCACAGTAAGAGCCGCAACGTCGCGTTCAATGTATGGATAAAATTCAACGTCGTGGTTTACATCCCACTCTCCCAAACGTACACGCAAATCATAGTTGGTGTATCTAAATAAACGAAATCAGATGTAATTTGGAGTTGTTTTATAATATAAATCAAAAAATATAGTAATTGGTATGTATTACGATATACATAAATTTTTTAATAAATAACTATTCATTATTAAGCTTTTTTCGATTATTAGTAAACTGTGTTTAAAAACTGGAAACTGCTGTAGGTACACTTACTGTTTAACACAATGAGCAGCAGTAATAATGTGTAGAGGATCAATCAGGGTTCCCCCACATGCGTAAACACTCTCCTTGGGATCCTTCTTTAAGATGGCTACTTGCCAAGGGTACTCTCCGAACTCAGAGTCGCCGTCTACGTAAACAGGGTTCTTGATACGGCCATTGATGCCTTGAGAGTGTCTCGTACCACAAGTGTTTCTATTCACAGTTGGCACTGGGGGTCTGTAAGGTCTACGGCAGCAGACATGACGAGGTCCACACGTTTGAGGTCTTCCGTAATATGCTTGGCGCTGAAAACAATTGATGAATGGTTTAGAATTGGAATTTGGTGAATATTTATCCACAACTACTTAATAATATATAATAAAATTAAGTAATAGATTTATATATTCAGGAACGGATTCAATATATAGGTACTCATTACCTTTTCACTTTTGCTTCTACCTTGGCTAATTTCATTGATCGTCTGGTGTTTGTCAGTCACGTCTCGTCTCTTTCTGTTGGTAGGGAACGTAAATCTACCTCCCTCTCCCCCAAAATTTAAGCTCTTGCCCCCACGGAACCCTTGAGACTTCTGATATTGTTTCTCTAAACCTGACTTGTCTATGCTGTTGGAGTCTACTTGATCAAAATGAATCTTGTTTCCATAACTATCAACGTCCTGGTTATATTTTTGCTGATACTGCTCTACTAGGCTTAAACCTGGAGTATATGTTAGATTGCTATTTGCCCTGCCATAGAAGGAATCATGGGAGCCACCTCCGTAGTTTAAAGGATCATCAAAATAAGTTCCTAAGGTAGGTTTGCCAGGGAAAAATTCGGAGCTTGCACCTGATAAACCTCCAAAAGAAGGTGGTCCATCGAAAGGAGGTGGACCTTCATAGTGACCTGGAGGACCATGGTGGCCGAAATGGGGCTCATGGTAATGCTCCGGATGTCCATGACTATGATCAGGTGAACCATGATAATGTTCGGGAAATCCATGGTAGTGATTGGGAGGTCCATCATATATTTCAGGACTGTGATGATAACTAGGAGGAGCATGAATTATTTCTGGACCTCCGTGATGGAATTCGCCTGGATGTTCCCTATAAGGACCTTCATACCCTACATGTGAGGGAATATATCCAGGATATTCTTTATGGACGTGATAATGTTTGTGTTTATTGAATATTGCACCTTTTTTGTATGCAACCAAGTCTTCAAACTTGTTAACTAGGTAGCTATTAGGAGTCAAGTGCAAATTTACATATGGCTTTATAACTTTGTTGCCATAATCGTCTTTGCTGAACTGAACGGAGAGGAGAGGATTGACAGACACCAAACCTAAGTTTATACCAGTACCATCTATGGTTCCGTGATTGGGATAAATGCCATGAGGGGAGAAGGGGTACCCACCGCCTCCTTGATAGGGCAGGCCGAAAGATATACCGAATGTTGGCTTGAGTTTCTTCATTATATTATCATATTGGCTTTGGTATTGGCGCTGTAAAAATACAGCCATTAATGCTTAGGATTATTATTATAGACATATTTTGTTAATACAGTGAAATAAGCCCTTTTTTCCAAGTTGAGTTATTTCAGCTAGATGAGTTCCTTATTACCATGAATTTTTGGTTAATTTTGTAGCCGGAAAGAGGCAGTGGGTACTATGTATAAAATCTCTCCGGACTAGTCAACCAGATTTTAGTCTCTTAGTAGTGTAGGTAGTACAGCTGAAGAAGAAATCGTCGTCAAAAACCTTAAACTATTCCCTTTAATAGCTGTACATAATAAAATGTATTACAACCATAACTTACTTTCTTGATATACCCGTATGCGTACCTATGTACATCCGCCTTTAAGATCTCCAGTCTTCTTTAAAATTGTTAATGTATTAGTTTTTGTTAATTTATTAAATTCGTTTTTACAATACCTTGTTGCATAACTATTTACAGCAGACTATAATAATTTAACTAGGTTTTCATAAATTACGATTACTTACTCCTTCAATCTTATGGTCACCATCATCACTTTCTTTTTTCTCTACTGGAGCTTCTCGTTTTGATACTTTCTTTACTTCTGAAGCTTCTACTGTTTCGTTATTTTTTGTTGTATCTTTCGGAACACGCACCTAGAAAGTAGAATAATACCTGCTATTTATTTGTAGGCATTTATTTTCTGTATGGTCATTAGATCATTAAATCATAGTTACGATATTATTTATCGTTTTGCCTTTAGAGCGAGGAATAAAATTGTACAAAATTGTAATTGTGTCATTCTACACATGACATGACATGAAGGCCTCCAACTTCTCTAGTTTTTGCGACTGATTTAGCCTTAGACGTAACATAAAGAAAATTAAATGTACAATTATGAGCAATCATCAAACTGCGGAGATAGAACTGGGTAGCATATCAAGTTCGTTAAGAAAGCTCTTGCATTTTTACTGATGCTACTTTGAAGAAATCGAATTTTTTAAAATATGGGTTTGCAAAAGAGTGTGGATTGAATTGCTAATATAAAAGTCATGGAAGAAATGAAGTAGCAGAGGGACATCGTTATAACCTTGAACGTCACGAAACTCGTATTTCAGCTGCGAAATTAAATATTCGGGTATTACATGTAGGGTAATTCAAGTAGAGAACGAAGGAAAACAAGACCTTGATGAAGACGCACGTCTTGACTTGCTAATGATCAAACTAGTTTAATAAATGATTTGTTCACTTACAATAGACATGGTTCCATTTCCATCTGTGATAACTCTTGTTTCTTCTTTATCTGTTTCTGCTTCAATATCGCTTTTCAAATTTCTGGGATCTATTGCTAAGAACAGATCATCTTTACGACCAAGGACGTCGTGGGTAGGACACTGATCGTATGGTACACATACACAGTCATAGTTTTCAGCTCTGTAAATTAATCAGTTGTATATAAATATTCCATCCAGTAATTTTAACGTTTAAAGAGAGGGAGGCGTGATTTTACATTTAATTATTGACTATAAAAACGATTATTGGCTGAGATAAAGTTCCAAATTGAACATGCACAACAGATGTTTATAAAATGTTGTGTTTAATTAAAATATTCACAATTAAGTGCAGAATGGTGAAAGTTTACGTTTAGTCAGTATTGCCAAATAGCGTAAAGTCGCGGACATTGAACGCAGGTTCTGTCAATAAGCTGGAAACGTTCAAAATGTAGATATTGAAGCGAATATTTCGAAAATTGTGGTGATTGACTTATTTTCGATTTCTCCTTGAAAGGAGATGAACACCATTGGGCACAAATACCTTTATTAGTTGCTTTAAGTCTAGGCACTAAATTGTTCTTGACATCTTGGCACATGGTGAATGATAGTCTACTTAAATAAATCATAATTACCTAGCTGATTCGACTCCTTGATATTTATCGGCATAGTTGGAACCCAAATAGTTATTATTTACAGAGTCGACATTCAATTCCTTCTTGTAAAGTCCATTAGATCCATAGTAGCCGGCAGTAGAGCCAAAGCCATTCGCATTGAAACTGGAAGAAGATCCGAACGTACCTAAACCTGTTGATTCAGAGCCAAAGGTTTGTGGACCTGCAAGTTGAAATTAATTTTATGATTTGATGTCAAACCGATATTCTTTCGTAAAAATCTTACCGTAATTTTCGCTAATAGGTTTAATTCCATTAAAACTATTTCCTGAGGATCCATAGTTAGCTATCGTTTGTCCTCCATAGGAAGCGCTGTTGATTCCACCAATGGTAGGTGTATAACTTTGGCTGACGCTTCCAAGAGGGAGACTGCCAGTTCCCAGAGGAATAAAGCCGTTGGTATTTAAGCTGGAACTACCTCCAAATGAGTTGGATGAATGAGTGTGTGAGTTTAGGGACGTGGAAACTGCTGCCGCAGCGATTGGAACTGGGTTAACCACTATAGTAGGTGTTTTACTGGCGCCATCAGCGTTGTGATGATAGTGGTGATGTACATGTTCTACCAGGCCCTTATCGGCACTGGCTGCTGTAGCTGTAGCTATTCCTCCTTGAGCATTGACGGTGATTTCAAGTCTTTTGTCTTTCTGATTTCCGCCATGAGATACAGATTCAAATTGGTATGGGGAGTTCGGTACTGTGAGGCTTGGCACTTTGTTGAAATAGTCTACATTTGGAGGTTTGTCTAGAAATTCTCCCTCTGCTAAAATCTCACCTCCTGAAATGAATTATTGGAAATTAATATCAAGTCATTTAAATGAACATGAAAACCGTTGTATTATTATGTTCGGAAATAGATCTTATATATGCAAAGAAAGGAGTACATTCATGCTCAGAGAGCTAACCTAATGTCTCAGATGGTATCAATGTATATGATCTCCATGAGTTATAAAGTGAATATAGCATGGCCAGGTTAATCTGGGCTCTAGGATATTCCAGAATAAAACAAAACGATAAGGGTATGCATCAAGGTAAAGAGGAACCCACCATGGAACTCATCTATTAATTTAAGACCCATTCGGTCCTCGTCCGAGGGTGTCAAGTGAACAAGGGTTAGGCTAATTAAGTGACCTTAACGAAATTTAAAAATTTGAAAATCTTTAAATACTTGACTTATTGGGGAAGATATTAGCCTCCGTTGTCAAAAGCGAGAAATCTAAAAATGAAAATCTAATGTTATTTAATAGCTGGTTTATTAGGTTTGTGTCATATTTAAGGGTTATTGGATAAATAATTGATGTGTTTTTGAGGTTCTGTATGTTTATGAGTGATGTTTTTTTGAAGGAATTCAATGATTTTTAATTGTTTGTTAGGTTTTTAAGGTTTGCTGGGTTTTTAAGCTTTGTTAGGGTCCAGGTGTGAAATTTGCACCCTGGGACCAGAATCGAAGAGATCTTAATTGAAAATGTCAATACGACTGTGGTGGAGAAAAAGCTAAAAAATATCCATAAAAATGGAAATCTTTGTGTGGTAGAAAGAGCAATCATATATGTTACTCTAACACAATATTGAAGTGTGGGTGTCCCATTCTAGAATATGAGCAGCAAACCTATTGTGTTAGAGATAGATTCCAGAGCTTTCTGAAATGAACCAAAAGTTGGGTAAAGGAGAAGCCACCATAGAACTCATGGCCTTGGAATCAGCGAAATGAAGGAGTTGCTGAATTGTCATTTTCACCAATGAGCTTGGAATATCACAACTCAAGGCACACATTGAAAAACTTTGAATCTTGATAAAACATGTTGTGTTACCTCAACTTCACCGTTATCAATTATCCGTTTAGAATAATTGGACATGTGAATTATTCACATGTCCCTTAGAAAGATCAAATTTCAGAAAGTGATGTTTGGATTTTTTAAGCAGGTATAACTTGATTTGCTGATAACATTCTCAAATGCTTTAAACTTTAATAAGCTGATTTTGAGAGACGTGGAATCCAACATTTCTAATCAGGCCTAAGTGACTAGTCTCTCGTTGTATTTAGTCATTCATTTATATTCATTTATCACCTATCAGTTTACTTTAATGAAATCGCTTACCTGACAAGAATGGTGGCTTATTGACTCCTCCATAATAGGGAGGTTTAACTCCGCCTAAACTGTTTCCACCGAAACTATTCCCACCTAAACTATTTCCACCGAAACTATTTCCACCTAAACTATTTCCACCAAAACTAGGTCCATATCCTCTCCTAGGTGGCTTATTAGGCGCATAAGAGGGGTATTTGCCTCCTGATGGTGGGGGTGGAGGCCTGAAATTACCGCCATGAGGTATCCCTACTGGTTTGGGAGGACCATAACCTCCGCGTACTCCTTTAACTGGAATGGTGGGAATAGGGCGACCCACTGGGTTGATTGCCACTGGTTGGGCGTATATAAGCTCCTCAGGGGCTATGTATGGTCGTTTTCCTTCAATTTCTTCGTCACACTAGAAAAGGAAGATAATATGATTATTCTGGTTTACAAAGATAAGATACAAAAATTTAAAATAAAGCTTGCAAACTTTGTGTGGCATGTTTTATCGGTTTATAAATTTGTTATGATTTTAAGCTTAAAATAAACGATTTTTCGCTAATGTGAGCATTATTTGTTATTTTATTTCGGCAGTAATTATTTATTTACCTGCATTAGACCCAAGTAACACAATCTATCTTTGATAACGTTCCTAGCTTCACCATCGTCTCCCTTTTGCAGAGCTTCTTGTACGTTAGGGTCACTGTAGACTTCATCATATCCTTGTAGAGCCCTTCCTTGTCTTTGCGACCCCAAAATTTCATCTACAACCTATATCGAGAAGAATGTTTTTAATACTGCATTGCATTTGATACTATTAATTACAAATGAATTAGAAATTATTGTTTGTAACATATTCTTTGTGGTAAAATTGTTTTATCAAATATCTTAGGCAACTCGCAACTAATAAGCATTTCTTGTTTAGATCAATATCATTAACACCTCTCGTCTAGTATCATTACCTTATCGACATCAGTTGCATTATTTGGTACATTTTCACTGGCAGCTGTCTGAAGATCATAATTCGATATTTCGAAGTTTTGAATGTCTTCATTGGTGTTGAGGGGTTGAGGTGCTTTACTGTCTTCTTGGTTCCATGACCAGGTATTTTCTTGAGCAGTTGTGGTGTAGGCCAAGAGCAGAAAGAGTGCCCAAGGGGCTAGCAAGAAGTTCATATTTCTGGAAAGAAAAACTGCTATTATTATATACTGGATATACAATGAAGCTTATTTTTGATTTTTACTATGACAATTAATTGCTCAAATATTATGGTTACAATATAGATTTTTTTAAATATATTTTTTTCTTATTTCGTTCTATAACACTTTTATTAACTTTCCGTTTACGTTTTTTTCAATTTTTTTCAATCGGATACGCGATGACCCCGGGGTCATCAGTGGGAGGGCGATTATACCCCCCACCCCCGTATGCCCTTAAATATTCGAAAAAATTGTTCGAAAAGTTAAAGGTATTATAAAACGAAATAAGAAAAAAATAATAATAAAAAAAAAAATAGTGAAACTCGGTTTTTGGCGAAAAAAAGACGAAGGTCTTGAGCTAAGACGTCGGGGATGGCAAAAATGGAACGAAAGAAAAATGCTTAAAGAAAAAAAAAGCAAAAAAAGTGTCGAAACCGGGGGCAAAAGTTGAGGAAAAAGAAAAGTTTCAAAAAATATAAAAACTCAAATTCCTAATATCTCTTTCAGAAGGTTCACTTCAGTTGTGTGCTTATAAATAAAGGTGAGGAACATCATTTTTTTCGTTGCATCCATACATTTTGAAAATGTGTTTCCATTAAGACTTTTAAAATCACAAATAAGTTTATTTTACAATGTTTTCCTTTACGGATGTTGGAGCGCTGCAAATCAATAAGGAGCTGAAAACCGGCCTGAACTTCACTAGGCTCAATGGATCCTCAATTAGATTGAAAAAAATTCTATTACCATTGGAAAGCATGTTACCAAATCATCATAATATATGGATTGGTGGCAAATTGTCGGCGGGCCAAGAAAATATTATGTTGGGCATTGTATAATATAAATACGTACCTATGTTTGTGTATCTTCTGTTATTTGAATATAATCTAACTTTATAATATGTAGATACTTTGATTGCAAATAGAAGGTAATATGTTTATTGACTCATTCATAATTTTTTATTGTATTTAAATTTTCGTCTTAGCGCAAGAGCACACAATAGAGAAAGAGTGAAAGTGGACTTCAGTGAAATGGCAGATATAAATAAACGGTTTTTATGTATTTAAGTCTTTTAATGTACATGATAATAGCATACCGACACTTAAATTGGGTGAAATGTTTCTATATGAGTAATTTCCTAAGTTCACGGTGGATTGCATTAATTATAAGGTATTCGCTTCGGTTGTTCACAGGTTCTGAGGGTATTTCTTTAGTTCTTTGTTTGTAAATTATATTTATTATTATTTATTAATACAAAAGAAGTTTTAGAAATATTAATCAATCAATGAATTAATAGTTTGTAAATTTACAAATATAAAATATCTTGTTTATGTCGCACCGTAAGCAAATTTGTACCTCTTTGCAAGAAATATTCTATACAAATAACGTATAATAATCGAGGATATTGGCTATATCGGAATTCTTCATTCCACATACAACTTTGTCAACAATTTCTTTTCGGTCGTGTGTTTAAAGATAATTAAGAAATTATATGATGTTGATAGAGAAATATAAACTCTTATTTCTACTATTTTTAATACATGCGTAATGCGGTCTTCATCTATATGTTCTATTAATCTGAGATGTCTGCGTTTAATATACACATAGACGTTTCTATTATTTATATTCTTATTGCTGCCTAAATTATATATTTGGGACCCTCTGCAAAGTACCCGATTTCAATCGGCGTCACTAATAAACCCTTAGACTAAGAATAAACCATAAAAAATGGTTTACTCAAAAAAGATATTTTTCCCTAAAAATGTTCTTCAATTCTGATGATAATTTTGGCAAATAACTCTATAGGTCTATGCTACTATACAGAATAATATTGATCTTTTATTATTTGAAGTACTTGTCTTGCATATTTTAGTTATTTTTGAATCTAAATGTTGTGCTTTAAAAACTATAGAGAAATGCAATATTCGTATTCTTTAAATTTATTTTTTTTAATACAAAGAAGACCTATGCATTTTCATGAATGGAAAATATTTCAATAACAGTTCAGTTTGGATTTAAATATATCATTGGAATGACTTGTATATTTTTACTAAAATATTTTGATTCAAGATCAGCCGCTTATTATTGTTTTTGACGATCGTTTCCTCTTTTTCCTTTCGAGAAACATCCCTGCAAATACGGCTTTTAGTCGAAAAATATTGTACGTGGAAATTAATAATTTGTAACGTGTTTAATTGCCGATACTCTATAAAGTCTTATACAGTAATGTTGGGTTCACTGGTATTATGACGTCTATTCGATAATTTAAAGTAAGTAAAACATAAATAAACAAGGAAATAAGGGCAAAGACACATTAATTCATATATTTCTAATAGAAAGCTTATGGTGTATAAACAAATGAGAAAAACTTAAAGTAATTATTGAATAAAAAAAACGGTGGGTTATTTTTGAAAAGGCAAGAGTTAATTTATAAGAAACGACAGCTAAAAGTTATAAAGCCAAACAAAATTATTTCTTTTCACATACTCTAAGAAATTAAATTAAATCATTAATTTATCTTTTAAATAATAAAATACGAAAACGAATTAATAAACTCCTAAAATGAAACTTATTCAAATCACGTAGCGCAAATAATATTCAAGTAAGAGAAATCGGGAAAATTCAGATAATGAACACCATCGGATTTTTCGCCCTCGCGTTTATTAATTTGGCAAATCGTAGGTGGTTAATCGCCAATAAACCAGAGTGAAAAGTGGGTCAAAAACCTTTTAACGTTGCTTTTACTTTCTTTGACATGGAATACTTTCTTTATTATTTATTATCAAGCCTAGCAAAACATTTATTCGCGGTTTGTTTCTTACATCGATGATGTCATTGCTGGCTGCGGAAGGCCTCGGGGTCTTAAACGAATGTGCAAAACGATGTCCATTTATGTAATGTTATTAATACGTTATTATGTTGGCCAAAACAGAATTATTTATGCTCAGTTAGCATTTATTATGTAATATTTCGCGAAGAGAGTTTGTTTATACGTTTAGGTGTTTCCTAAATAAGGATTACCTAGTTGACAAGAATTGCATTATATCATTATACTGTCTTAAGACAGGCTTCTTTATTCTTTAATAAAGATATCTTCGTTTGCCTTAAAAATTTTTGATTTTACAATCTTTTACTCACAGAAAAGTTTAACAAAATATTAACAACTAACAAATATTAGAACGTTAAATGGCGATATTTTTTTTAGAATTTAATATTTAGTTAATGAAATGTTGTTATCAATCTTTTTATAACCGTCGTCGCCGTGGTGGACTTTCATGATGAATTTCTGATGTAGGTACTTCGCCGATATTCAAAACCTGCTGATTATTTGGTTGAGAGTCGTGCTTATACCTACATCGTTTTGGTCATTTCACCCCAAACATTTTCTATCGGGTTAAGATCAGTTTTCTTCTATACACTCTTGAACTTCGGTCCGAATAGGAGTCTAACTGACGGTAGCATAACTTGGCTCCAGATCCAAATATTTACAGAAAAACGGCCGCACTGGTTGATTTTATTTGATGTGTAACGTTCTGCGTTTATTTATTTCTGTCAATGATTTCTTTATTGCCAGCGCAACTATTTATCATAATACTTTACCCCGAATTCTAAGCCAAGCGTTAATTACCTACATTGGTTCTTTAGCTTTCATTGCTATTTCGTATCGATGGTCTCGTAGAAAACTAATAATTTTCCTATCTTGCAGCTGTCGAAAGTTTACTAATACCTAATTAATAGGTAATGACTCAATATATCTCTCAGTCGTGTATAAATTATATATTTTGCTCTGTCCTTAAGAGGCTCATTTAAAAATGAAGTTTTTTGACAAGTTGTTAATTTGAGGGAAAGTAACAGTCAACCACATCGAAGTTAATTTTGCTTTCTCAATTTTTTTTACCGTAATGGTACCATTGCCCTTCAAAGTGATATTTGTCTTCACTGTAAAACGTTATTTTAAGGTAGAAAAATAAAAGTTGCTTGATTATTACTGACCAATGTTTTAGGTACTTTAAAATTTAGAGAGTGGCTTAACGAACCTGGGCGGTTTTGAAGTTCCATTTCTAAATAAAACCCTGTGTATTTCACTTAAATCTTAAAACTTCATATTAAATGCGAGATATATATGTCATACATCGCAAATTGAGCATACACATTTACCATACTAACAAAGAGGCAGTGAGAATATGGAGAGGTAAGTTTGCCGAAGAGGGCGTTCACATGCTACACACATGACTCACGTTTGGTTGGCTTGGAGTGTGGCGGCATCCGGGAAAGCTCCCACCCCCCCTGGGAAAGTACGCAACAGTGTTCCAAGCAGAGGTGTACGTAACCATCAAGGGTTGCAGCAATGGACGGTATCAGATAAAGAAATGAACAGGAAGTAGTAATTTCCTCTGATATCAAAGCTGCACTCAGAGCGATCTGTGCACCAAGGACTAACTCTAAATTGGTCTAGGGATGCGCCGATGCCTTGGAGCGGCTGTTACAAATCAAGAGAGTGAATACAGCGGGGTGGCGGGGAATGAGATGACAGATTAACTTGCCAGGCTCAACTCGGGTGCCCCGTGCATAGGCCCGGAACCTTCCTAGGCCTCTGGTCAAGTCCTCTCATGAGAGTGGAGAAACATTCAAAGGGCAGAGAGGTCAAGAACTTCATCGCTAGGGCAGAATGGCTCCTAACGAGAGATAGGCAGCGTGGTAGCGGTTATTACAGGGCACTGCCTCTAAAAAGACAAGACACACGAGTCTGATGAACCTTGAAGTGAGAGCCACCTCGGGGAGGGGGATGAATCCTCTTTACATTATCTGCAAGAGCAAGGCACACATGTCGGGGTCGGCAATATTGCAGGACGAAGAGACTATGTGCCTGCCCTGGAGAGAGATCCTGACCATTTTAGGACAGGAACACTGCAGTGCGCCGGTGGTGCAGAGGAGATCTGGGATATGCAGTATCAGCAAGGCCCTTTGGCCTCCCCTCAACTAATACTACATTTGAAATTGGCGTCATTAATAGTTAGATCATAAATAACTGAAATAGGATTACGTTTCTTAGATTCTGTAAATGAACTATATAAAATATTAGACTTTAGAGATCAATATTTACAAAACAGATTGATAAAAATAACTACTTCGATAAAATATGAAACTTTTGAAGTTTCCTGTTATAGGTATATTAACCTTTTAGTTTTAGTAAGAAAATGTTCGCTTTGACCAATGTCTAAATGCTTTCGGTTCAAAAATACTTATCGTTTCTCGATTCATTGTCTACGAATTTTATAAATACTAAACCCCACATTTGGGAGTTTTGTAAAAACAATATATTTGATATTAATGTATATGTATCATATCAAGGTCCCTTGCAAACCGCATTGAACGTACAACAATTATAAAGTAAGAAGTTTCATTCAAAAGACAAAATTCCTGGCATTTCCGGCGAATCCCATATGTCAAAAATAATGGCAGAGGACCTAATGATCGGAAAGATGCGAAACTTTAAATACCTTAGATCTGCATCTTAAAATTTCAAGGTGGGTCGAGCATAGAAAGAACTTTCAAATAAGGTATCATTTGGCCTTTCGATTTAAAGATCTTTTCGAAGATTATAACTATGTCAGCTTGAAACTGAAGCGTATTTTTTTCCTAAAATATAAATATGATTGCACTTAGTATTAATCCATCTTAAGCTTATACATAAGACTTTACTTAATACCATAAATGAACAAAAAAGATAGTTAAATCAAAATTATAAAGTAAGATGGGAATATTTATTATATATTTATAAACAAGCCAATTATAAACAATATATACTGACTTCAAAACCAATTAAAAATATTTTTCAAATGCATTTAAGTTAAAGTTGATCTTCAGGATGAAACAATATCGACTACATCAATAAAATAATTGTTTCTTTGCAACATATCTAATTAAACACTTGCCGTTTCTTGAAGCAGTCACCAAACTAATGAACAAGAAAGTCTATTGTTTTAAAAATTACTCACTCACCAATTTTGTTATGAAGCCGGCGCCGAAAGAAAAAAAATCATCACAGATTCGAAGGCACTGTTAAAATTTCACTCTCTATCTCCTGCTTATATAGTACCCCCCACGCACGGTAAGATTCACTTTCTTCAAGACAGAATGACTATAGCCAACCAACAAGTAAACTTAGCAAGCAGTCATATTTAAATATTGCTAGTGCATTGGTATATTGACTTGAAGGTTATTATCTATTTACTAAGAAATGTTCAATTTTCGATCATTTTGTAATATGGCGTCCTAAGCTTTGCGAGCAGTTTTTTTCACTAAATTTATTTTTAGCCCTCACAATTCACTAGAAGAAATAATAATAATAATCACAGTTTATTACATTAGAAATAAAACATTTAAATATTTTAAGAAACATAAACTATAACAGTTATGTAAATATAATAAATATTTTGTGATTAAATAAACATATGAAGCAGTTGAATAATTTAACTAATGAAACCCATTTTAAAAGCAATGAAAAATGTCTGGTAATATATTTCTTTCTATCTATCTTATTTTATAATCTAACTTCATCTTCCAAAATGTATTTTATGCCGAAAATAATGAATTTAGTGGTGCATAGCGCAATAATCTACAAATATAGATTATTTCATTTATATGTATTATTTGGCGTAAAGTATCGTGTTTATACAATTGTATATTATTATTTTTTTTTAAATTAGTTAACGGTACAAGAACCCTAATGTTTTGTAAATATGCTATTTCTCCGTACATGTTATATTTCCGTTTCGCTTAGTATAGATAGATAAAAATGGTAAAATTAAAATATTTTTGTTTTTATTTTCTTTCGAACGATGTTTCAAAATAAGTGGCACTTATTAAATTTTTTACCCCTGTTCAAAAAATACCGCTGCTGCATGTCTATCTCTTTGTTGCATATTGCCTCTTTCAGTAATTTATCGGTAAATGTAGGGTATGAGATACATCCATATTGAGGATATTTAATTGAAAAAGTCGATCCCCCAGTATTTGATATCCTGAAAATTGCAGATAGATAGACCAGGAACGTTGGCGCTAAAAATATCTTATTTCTTTAAGATATGGGTAAAACTAAAAACCCCCAACAAATGAAATTGTTCTCAATATATTACGTTCTTACATTTTGCAAACACTTTACTCTTGATTTATGCATTTTATTTATATTGTTGTCTCTTCAACATTTAAACATTTAGGCACTTACCAAAGAGTTAAAGAAATTTTTAATCCAATATGATGACACGCACTTTAATAAATATTATTTTAGTCCAGCTTTATTTAAAATAAAGAATTTTTCTTACTGTAAACCAATATTTATGAATTTGAAATATAATCGGACTGAATGAAATGACTGAAATGCACTGAATGTCTTCTCAAATCGAAGCCACATTTTATACAATGCTTATGCAAGCAGTAGTTGCCCGTGCATCTTAAGAGGGGTTTGTGCTTTAGCCGGACTTTTGGGAATTGGTGCGTACTAAACGGATCTAAGAAAAAGTTATGTAATTTTGATTGTTTGGGATTTCTGAATGAAATTTTACGTCGAAATGTAGTAGTACCGCGTTTTGGCGGCATTGACCTAGATCTGCAATAATTAGCTTACGAAATGCACTCTTGATTTAACGTTAATATTTCTTGATGGTATTTCACGCATGTATATATCTTAAACAGAGGAGTCTGCTACTGCTATCAGCTCATGATTTGTATGTCCATTTCTAGTTTTAGAAATTTTTCAAAAACACGTATAAGTATTTGCCTAGAAATATAACGATTAGGTCAGGACTTCCACTTTTCCAGAAAAGCCTGGAAGACAAGGAATTTCGGCATGAAAGCCAGGGAGTGTACAGACAAAAACCTAAAAAATTCAAAATCTTCTAAAACATAATGTATTTTTTTATTTCATATCGAAAGAGTTTAATAATATTATTTCAATCTTTGGTCACTTGTTTTAACGTCAGTGGAGGAAATAATCTTCTATACTCGACGCGCCGAACAGATTCACCAAACACGGAAAACACGGATACAATAATTCTTCTTATTTTATGATTCCATTGATTTCAAACATAGGAACTTTGATTAACACACTCTATTTTAATTTTTTGTATTATGGATAAGAAAAATCGAAATGAAAAACAAAACATTGGGTCGATTCAATCATAAAATAAGACGAACTGTTTCCGCGATTGGTGAATCTGTTCGGCGCGTCGAGTATAGTATCTAATGTTTAATTTTTGTCAGGGTTCCGTTTTTAGCAATTTAGTTAGTAAAATTTGTTAAAAAATCTGCGATTAAAAACAATTTCTTTTTTGTTGGACAATTATTTAAATACACAGTTTTTAAGGTCATAGAAAATGGGGAATTAAAACATGAAATGAATCAAGCAATTTCTTGCTTAAATCCGAATATTATGTTTTTAACAGAAACAATAATTACAAAAGTGTGCAGAACTTTAAAAATCTCATATAATGATTTGACAAAAAGGCACTGGAACTTTTTTAAATTAGCAATTTTTTGAAATATTTTAATAATTATTAATTATATAACATTGGACCATTATCTTATTGTTATTAACTAAAATACAAATATATTATTTCACTGAAATAAATGCCTTTCAAATAATAAACGGTTATTGAACAGCTACTGAAAATGTGTTCGTATTCGGATTATTGAAGTGGCAAAAGCGACCTTACATTATTATCGGAATTCCAACAGGAAAAAAATCAACACAGCTCTAGAAGCAAGAGGGAACTTAAAACATAAGAGTTTGTAAAAACAGAAGAAATAAAATTGGCGAGGAAATTAAGCACTTACAAATTAAAATTAATATAAAATTAGCCATACCTTATCTTCAGGGCTTGCGGATATCAACTGAAAAACTGATGTTAAAACGCTTAAGACTACACGACAGTAGTGAAAACTTCTGCGAGATTAATATTATGAAATACAAGTAGATATTTTTTGTGTTCTATACTTTGAAATTACTTGCCATAACTTCGACGTTTAAAGCCAAATTTTGCCATAATTCCCATAAAATCGGCAGAAACCGTTGCTTATGCTTATGGCTTGAAAATGTCCGAATTCTCTGATCTCAGCCCATTTTCCCTTCTTTAAATCGTTTTAAATGACATTTCAGGCAAATAAATCTACTAACTAACCATAAAAACTATACGCATGATATGTTAAAAGTAAAATTTTACTTCGAAATCTGCCATAAAATCAACCATAAAGGTAGTTTTAATAACAAGCAAAGCTATTTATCCAGACTCGTAAAATTGTCGAAATATTGAAAACTGGAAATTTGTTGTGATTTTCTGCATGTTTCAATTTCGATTTTCTCGTATTTCCCGATCTCGTATGGAAAATTGATCCAGAACTTTTTTATAGCAGCCATCACGAGATTTTCGATTTTGAGATTGATTTATTGAAAAAAGATGTGCGCTTAAACTCTTTTTCAAATTGAAAATCAAAAAAAACACCAGTGTTCTGCTCATATCCTTCCTGCTTAATGTACGAAAGCTTAGTGCTCTGAATTATTCGGTTTTACGGGAATAAAATTTGAAGTGGGGAAGTGTCGTGTGAAAGGTCGAAATGGCGAAAAGCTAAAATTCGATTAGCTCACTGTATAAAAGGTATCATCATTTACAAATTGTCTTCTAATACAATTTTTGACGTAGATTCTCGTCAAGTAATCTGCTTTAGAAAAATGTTGTCAAAAAAAGCAAAACCTTAAAAAAATCCATGTCTTTATATTTTCCCTAGAAAGTGCACTTTCTCGACATTATTGAAACAATGAAGCATACAGTTTTTCGCCTAGAAATTCCATATCATACTGCCATCTCAGTTTTTTCGTTTCCCTCGGCGTTGCGGTAGTACGACTCAAAGTGGACCCTTTTTCAAAAATATGCATCCCAAAAAATATTCGCCATTTTCTGATTCTCGCCAATTTGAATAGGGTTCGGAAGACCGTCAAAGGGTATGTACGCGTTCAGAAAATTTTCATCAAGTTTATTGTGTATCAAAGATCAAAGGGGAATTTTAAATTTCAGGGTATATCAAAATGTCCTTTTTCATGTAGCTCTTTTTTTTTTCTTGATGATTTTATTTCAAATTCATTATTGTTAACACTTACAGCCTTTCCAATAAACAGTCTATCTCTTTTGTTGGTTGGAACCTTCACTATTATAAAATCATCCGATTTTATATCGCGGTCAGCACCTTCTTTTTCTACTTCAATATTTTGAACGTCTTCAGTCTTATTAGTTTCTATATTATCTTCAGTCTCATTTTGTGTTATTTTAAAATACGAGGATGCGTCTCCAGGGCCACTGTCCAATTCAATGATGTTGCCTGAAATTGAAATGTCGATGTCGTCTTCATGGGATATATCTGACTCTTGGTTTCCTCTTTTATTTTGATTTTTACGTTAGTTCTTTGGAGCTTTTTTGCCAGCCACAATATTGATATTTATTTTTTTGCCTCTCTTTGTTGCTGGAGTTGTTGGCATTCTTAGACTCTTTAGATGGTTAACAAACACTTCCGTCCATGCTTCCTCCTTCCTCGTTATTGTTTGCTTCATCGTTCCTGTTTCTTGGTATCTTTTGAAGCCCCGCATTAAGATTAAAGGGCACAATCCCACAAGCCTTAAACCCTGCAATGTAATTTACACTTGATTTGGGGCGGTTTTTTTCTATAGTTTCCTTCAGAAGCCTTGGGAATTTGGTCTTTGGTATTACACATCTACGCTCATGTGTATATTTTCCCAAGTCTCCATGATGCCTTTAATGATCTAAAATAGGCGACGCGACGTCCAGCGATTGAAGCAAATGTGTGGAATTTGGAGGCAAAAGCACCCCTTCGGTCCATCCGGGATATGAATGTTTCGCTTTATACACTACGTATAGTGGAAGCTAAGCCCCACATGCTGCTATAGAAAACATTATAGAAGTGTTGGTTTTTGGTACATGTGTAATTCTATGAACATGCTTGCTCTTCGACTTATAACTTATACCGCCCCCGTTTCGACGTTTCGTCGTTATTCTTTTTGTGGGGGACATCGGCTAGCGAATGCTTCAAATTTTGGAAATATTCTTTTAATAACTTCGTATGACAATGCTGCCCTACACGTTTGATATTTTCGACTAGCTTGACTGTGAGATCTCTTTGCCTGCTCATAAATGATTTTAACCAATCAGTCCCTGGCATATTGTCCTTATAACGTTTTTCACGTCTTCCTGACCTATTTAGATATACTTGCGCCATTCCTCGAATGGGAAATCCCACTGGCACAGTAGCGTGCCGTGGGTATAAGGGCGGGAGGGGCGAGCTATTTCGAGGGCGCCGAATGATGAGCCATTTGCAGTTTGCATTAGGAGGCTGAGGCGGGTTAGATAGAGGGCGGGGGGGGGGGGCATTCGCCCCCCCTGGCCCCCTATACGGCACGCTAGTGCACTGGCACTGCATACTTGCAGGGCTTCATTCAGTCGTAGTTCCCCCTCGGTGAGTACGGGTTGTCGACCATTTATTTAAGATCATGTGTTCCATAGTACCTGCTTTGAACAATGCTGTACGGCACGACCGTTGACTGATATCAGTCAACGGTACGACGCCGACGCAAGTTCTGCAGCAGACCATAATGACATCTCACATCTCACTGCCGCGACTGTCAGGCGCAAGTATTTCTTATCATAGTTACGTTTGCCCCTTGGCCTTAGTTCTGTCTTCGAAGAGTTTGACATTCTAGAAATAAAACTGGAATTAACATAATGTTGAAATTAACATATGTTGCATGATTCATTTTACCCCCTACTTTGTTCTTAAATAATACAACAAACTGATATGCCAGATTTTTTTTCAGGAATTTCAATACAAATATCATTTCATAAATAAATAAGCAACAAATTTTGTGGCGCAGAACCACATAGGTTCGTCAATTAAACGTTTTTAACTGTTGTGAAAATCGATTAAAAACAGACATTAAAAACAAAATACCTACTACTTAAGTGAATTGTTGAGCACCACACACCATGACCAGACGACGATTTAGTCGACGTAAATTAGATTTTTCAGGAGAAATAATTTATAAAAATTTAAAAATTTGGATACGAACTCCTTAGAGACAAGTGAATATAGATCAAAAGAGTTCCCACCTCACAGGAGGGTGCTTCATCCCCTTTAGCTTAAGAAACCACCATCTAATGTTACCTCCTGTTAGTTTTTTTAATTTATCTCGTAAACTGTTACTCTGGTGATAAAGATGGATAGAACTTAAATTATTCGCTATAAAATTGTACATCGTTTATGTCCTATATAATTTTTCCCTATGTCGAGCCGTAACTTCACAAATATGAGTTGAATACTGAAGTCGCGCAAAAACAGATAAAACGATATTTTATATTCTAGCCCGTTTCCACACCACCGCTGAGGTAGAACCCCCGGCACGTTTTTTTTAAAGTGTTTTCCCCATGAGGCCTAATCCATCAAAAACTAACCGCTGTTTATTCCATGATTGGAATATCTTCAGGTAATTCTTCCTCTACCACTGAATTAAGACATCCTTGTCCATGACAATTGGAGCACATCGTTGAAAACTTTAATCCAACCTTAGCACAACCGCATCGTTTTTAGCAACCCTTTTTACAACTGCAAGATATTAAGTTAAGAATAAAAGTAGTAGCTGGTATCTCAGTTGTAGGAATTGAATGATTTTAACCAATCAGTCCCTGGCATATTGTCCTTATAACGTTTTTCACGTCTTCCTGACCTTGTTGGAAAACGCGATACGAATTTGTTGGAAAACGCGATACGAATGTTGTTCTAAAGCAGCAGATGTAGGTGGTAATTTAAATAATAGCACTGCATGATTAGATTGACCAACAAGTTTATTAAATGAAATTAATCTAAATTGGTTTAACGATGCAACAGTACGAGGTGTCTTGTATAAACCTATTGTAATTTTTTCTCCAGCTCGTACAATGTCAGGCTTCATCGATGATGGATTATTACATATATTCAAAGCATCGTCCAAGTCCCTTCTAATATTTATCAAGTTTACAGTTTGTACTTTTCCTTTGCCAAAAAATGTCGATGTCGTATCACATCCACTGAAGGCCTGAGCAAATAATATATTATTTTTACAGTTATGAAGGACTTCCGAGTTCTGAATATCGAGTGAACTATATGCCCCTTTCCTTGATGCTTCCTTGAACATCTCTTAGATATCGAATGTCTTTATCAAAAGGACAAAGAGCAATTATGAGTATGAGTAGGTCAACATCCTGTCCCACGACGACTACTGTGGGACTATTATAAGCTTCCTTAATAGCAGTTTGGATAATTAGAGTACCTGCATCATATGTTAGCAAATGTGCTCTTATAGCTCGAGCATATGCATGTCCAGAAACCATGTGAGGTACTGATGCTGCTCCGTAAACTATAGACCACAAATCGGACAGTCCGCTGTTGTTCATAACATAACCGATGGTGCCTAAATATGACATTAATAAATGAAAACCGCCCAATCTAACAATAACGTTTGACAATTCTCCAGAATTCACAGAGGCAACAATGTCCCTAGCTTTAATATAAAGTGGCTAATCGAACGTCACAACACAAGAAGTTTGATCCAACTTTTTGATCTCCTCTGCGGCATATTTTAAAACACTGAATATTGTGTTATAATTTGAAGGTGGTTCATTAAGAAAGGGCAATGCAATGATTTAAGATTTAGTATAAGGTAAACTGTGTGTCACCGCATCCATGAAGCCTCCTTGCCAGGACGGAAAAGAAGGTACCTGCAAGAATTTACCAAATATCCAAGCCAAATCATCACTTGAAGGTCCCGAAACTTGTTTAAATATATCATCAAAGTACACCTTCTGTAGGGGAATATCTTGAATACCCATCCTCTGTCGCTCAAAATGTTGGATTTGTACTTGTCTACTATTAGCAATCTCAGTCGCAGATGGGGTTGATAATTTGACAATCTTATTATCACTTACCGCATTATGTGGTGTAATACATTGTATTCCACCCATCGCATGGAACGTTCCCTTCCCAGTCATAGTGTTGATGTTTACATCAGCATTATCAAATATAAATTGTGAAAAGGAATGTTTGTCAATATCGGGGTTCCAGGAGATTACAGCAGAATTTTCAAACTATGACACGTCACTATGACTAGAACAGAAACCCAAATTGGACACAGCATGAACAATATTTCTGGAATCAACTTTTCGAAACAAGTACACTGCCAGACCAAGCAGTATTGGAGACACAAAGGAGCGAGGTCTTGTTGCCATTATAATTGAATGCGCAATTGCGGTACATTTTCTATAAATACCTTCACTTTTGGTTTTCTCATTTTTGACAATAATTATGCTTAAAAGGGTTCTTAGTGTTTCTGGAAACAGTTCATCTGTCCTTTCTGTGAAGTTTGTTAAGTCGGGATATTCAGTTGTATCATATGCGGTGCTCCGAATATCTTCACGAATTATGGTCGCTGCAGCTTTAACAATTCGTGGCACGACTTAAATGGAGCTGGGTAGGACATGTCGCAAGACAGAGCAGTGACAGATGGACAAACAAAGTTACCCACTGGCGGCCAAGAGAAACAAAAAGGAGCAGAGGTCGACCACAGAGAAGATGGCTAGACGATGTTAGGTCAGCCGTTGGCCGAGACTGGTACCACAAAGCCCAAGATCGTCAAACTTGGAAGATGTATGGAGAGACCTATATCCAGGAGTGGATGAGAGAAGGCTGATGGAGAAGAGAAGAAGAAGAAGACCTTCTTCCTTCTAATTTTCCGCTTTTTCTATATACCAACTATTGATGAGCTTTATACCCGAACCACGAAAACACACAACCGTTGGCCTATTTTGCATGGCGGCAAACACAACACCATGGCAGAGAATCGAACAACGCGATTAAGATTTTGTACCTATTTAGCCAATGATAACCATGTAATTTTATGGAATTTGTCTTCACTTTTCTAGCATTAACAACTTCAAACATCATTTCTGAGATTAGGGGTCTATGTAGGTAAAACAAGTATAGAACATAAATGATGCAGAATTTTATAAAGAGTTATTTAAGTTCTATTAATTTTTCTCGTCAGGGTAACAGTTTTCGAGAAAAATTTAAAAAACTAGCAGGAGGTACCATTAGGGGGTGGTTTTTGAAGCAAAAGGGGATGAAGCACCCTCCTGAGGGTAAATTAAATTATTTCTCTTAGATGGCATTGTTATTGCTAATTTACGTCGACTAATTCGAGTGAAACTGATTTCGAGATACCACCCTTGAAACACTAAAAAATAAATCGGCTGGCAAAAAATACGTAAAAATTTACGGAAATTTCCGAGTGGTTCATTTTACCCACTATGCTTCACTTATCCCCGTTTCACGATGACTTTTAAAACATTGCAAAGAGAAAACTAAGAACAAAGATTACAAAGAAAGACTACAACAATAATGTAATATGCACGAGTGGACAAGTGCTACATGTAGCTAATAATCTGTTAATAAAATAATCAGAGCTAACCCAAACGAACTAGATTTAAATAATGCAAGTGTTTGCGCATGGACCTAGTAGTTGGTAGTATCCTAACTTACAAATGCACAGGAGCCAATCATAATCGCTGAAGGCGTGGCCATATTTGAAATGCTAGTTTACCCATGTCTACGGTGCAATGAATTGTTTTCAAGAGCTCTAGTGGTTCAGTGATCAGATGCTGTGCCTGTGATACGGAGGCCCGGGTTCGATTCCCGTCGGTGTTTTTTTTATTTTCATTTAGGGCATGCCCTTTTGTTAGTTTTTGTAGGTTGCGCCCCCGTAGCGAGTGAAGCGAGCGGAGGGCCATGCGTGAAGTGCAATATTAAACATTCTAAAATAGTAAACAAACTTTTCGATTCTAATTGGCTGTGTGCAGTTTGTAAATTAGGGTTTGCTGTAGTTGGTAACCATCAAAAACCAAAGATAGCCCAAGAATAGATTAGATTGGTGGAGAACCCGTATTGGACGATACCTATGCTCACTAAGGCAAATTGTGTCATACCCCTGGTTCGTGGTCTAGTCTGAAATGCCAATGCCGTTAAGAAATTACAGTATTTTCTCTTTTCGAATGCCTTTATATTAGATCTTGGGGGTCAATGTATACACCTGTCAAGTTTTATAGTCTGCTGTTGACCACGGTATGCCACATTGACATACGAAATACTGCGTAGTTTCATTTACTTTGCCACAAAACCTGCCTTCCGGTTCACTGCTGATAATAATATTTGGCAGGTGATAGTTAACCAGCCAGCACCCAGTCGTAACATCGGTGATCGTTCCGGATTGCTTCCTGTTTAATGTAACAAGCTTATTGATAACTGAACCTCTCAGAGGTCCAGATATAACAGTCTGAGGTTATCTAAGCAACCGAGCTATCCATCACATCATTCATTAGTCCAACTCTTAATACAAACTCTGAGTTAGTTCTGGTAGAGAACAGAGCTTTAAGCGCCGGCTGAGTGACGATGCATATGTAGATATGTTTGCCGTGATAATATCTATTTTTTCTTGTACGCAAGTCAAGATTACTCTGGTATCAAACTGGTATACTGTAATTAGAGGACCAAGAGCGCATTTCATTCTGGTCGCTCTCCAGAAGTCCTCGCTCTTGCTCTTCCAGGCATCAGACATCTGTTTACCAGGTGAATTCCTCAGGCTTGAAAAAGTTTCCAGATTGTCTCACTCCTATCTTCCGGGTGTGATAATTCGATACTTTGCCCGGCAACATGGCATGGCATGGCTTACTCGCTCAGGTGACTGTGAAACTGCCAAAATAAAAACCCTATATATTGGCCGCCAATTGATACCTGAAACTTAATCATCTGTAGAATTTGTGGTAAAGGGTAAAAAACCTGCACAACTACCTTGGAATAAGTAGACTGTAATCTGTGATTGTTTCAACGTCAGACGTCTCAATTTTTTATAGTCTCTGGAATACGAGTTTAATAAAAATGTAAAAAAATATTCCACAAATCCTCGGATAATTGCGATTTAAAAATTAGCCAATTATGATAGAAAACTGTGGTTTTCATAGTAAAGGAACGACTCTAAATCCTGATAATTTGAGGGGATTATATAAGGTTCAATTTTTTTCATAGTTGCTAAAATGCGCGTTTAAAAAATTACATATTTTTGAAATTAACCAATTAGGGTAGAAAACTGCAGTTTTCACTGATTCCTAATGAATTCTATTAATCCTAACAATTTGAAATGATTATAAAAGGTTTCAATTTGTTATAGTCGTTGACATGCGCCTTTAATAAAATTTTGCATTTGCAACTTTCAAGTAGAATAGCCCGTAATAATTTCGGAGAACAATTATTGTTTTCTTGGGCATTTCTTCAGGGATATGTCATTCCCTTATTGAGTATGTATTTCCTTCATTTGCTATCTATAACACCAGCTTTTATCGGATTTCTGTTTTTTTTTATTATTAGGAAAACGGTCCTGATGCATTCCGATCAGGTCCACGCATGGTCAGGACTCCACGTCTGTACTCTTTGGACTGAAGTCTTTCAAGCCCTTTCTCCCACATTTACAGCGGTGCTAGCTAGACTCAGAAAGGCGTCCGCATGTCTAAGGTTGGTGTGGTTCTCAAATCTTTTTTTTTGCTTTGTCATTTGCCCTTTATTGGCTGACCACCAAATACGATACGGGGGCTTAAGGACCCTTTCCATGACGTGGCTCTGTATGACTCTCTCAACAAATCCATCAAAGTCCGCTAATAGAGACCTTCGTCGAAAATAGTGTTTAGTATAAAGTGATGAATGAAGTAGATTTAAAAATGATGCTACTTTTTGAGCCATTGTTCCATATGCATAGGCATAGTATAGTAATGATTCCGTTGAATTATATTATATATTAATCGAATTGAATATTCATTGCTAGTAACTTATAAATAATTGTCATTATGATAAAGGCTATCCAAATCCGATGCGCGAAAATCATTTATTGTTGTCGTTACATAACAGAAAAACCCAAATATTTGCATGGCGTGTCTTTGACCTACATATTGAATAATTTCTTTGAAAAGAGGTTCGAAGAAATACTTCTCGAGCTAATGTTAATCCTCAGAATTTCAATTTACAATATATTGACCTATTAATTTACACGCTTAAAATATGAGCTGATTTTTAATTTGATTATTGATAAGTTTTTGCCATATTAAGATATTTATCACTTCTGAGAAGTTATTCAACTTTTTCTTTTTTGTGGGGGTTAGTTCTTTACCCGAATTAATCCTATGTTAAAGCCTCGATAGTGAGTCTGTCTGCGTATAATAACTTATAATGACTACAAATACGACGTTCCACGTAATTGCCAGTAATAATATAATGTACCTGCTTTCTGCTTTGTTGAAAGTTAATGATATAAGGAAGGATTTGACGTAAAATAACCAAAGGATGGTGAGGACGGTTTACAACTTTAACGATTCAGTATACAAAAAATTGTAAATCAGCCAAAAATAAAGAATATTATTCTATAGTATAAATTAGAGCGAGGGGCGACAATCAACCTGCTTCAAAATAATGACAGGCAAATATACTGGCTTACAAAAAAATGACGAGGTCAAAATTATACCAGTTTTAGAGCTTAATAATTTCTGAACAGATTGTTAAATCTCATTAAAATTACTATTGATGTAGGTATAGCCATATCCCTTCGTAATAAACTCGCGATTAGTTGGAAACTTAAATTTTTATACCGAATATTTTACAGGCTCAAATTAAAAAGTATGTTTTTCGAATACTAGGGCTTCTGAGAGTTGGCGTCGCAAGAGGTCATTTTACAAAATCTCGGAGTTAAAAAATATGGTTCCCAAATAAGTTCACTTTATGGTTAAGTTATACATTTTACACCACAGATACATAAATATGTCCATGAAAATAGGTGTGCAAAACAAATGCAAGACGTTTTTAGGCTGGTCAGGTCGGGCCATGTCAGAGGTCATTGTAGTGTCACTTTAAGTGTATTTTGGTCCTTTGTGAATGTGTCTGAAAATTTAATATGTTAATTTTGACACAAAAAGAAGACCCTTTTTCCCTTGCACCAAATCACTACTACAGGGTGTATCAGAAAAATCGATTTGAAGTTAAGAAGTTTTTTAAAGTAAACCCATTATGTCTTTTTTATTTGTACCCCGTAAAAAAGATTTAAGTAAAAATTGTAAGGGCTGATATGTTTATTTTATAATATATAAATTTCTAGTATACAGGGTGTGCCAAAGAAGTATACGATGAAAACGCGTTATTTTACTGCTTGATTATAAATAAGATTTAAGGTAATGTTGCAAAAGCTGACATAAACATGTCAGCCTTTACAACGTTTACTTAAAACCTTTTTTTTGGGGGTCAAATAAAAGAAAGATAAAAAAGGTTTTACATTAAAAAAAGAACCTTTAAAAATCACCTTAAAAACATCCTGTTTACTAGGACTTTGGAGAAAAATCAATATAGGAAGGTTCTTATTACATTTTCAGAGATATTGACAGAGGGCTTGCTTGTGGAAATTAACTAAAAATAATAAATTAAACATTTTAGATATAGATTCTTATTAGCCAATAAATTAATATATTTAATTATTAAATATCGAACTAAACCTAAAAACATTAAAAATTTATTTAAAACTAAATTTAATAACCTTATTCTTCGCCACTGTCCTCATTTTCAAATTCAAAACTATTTATTATAAAAGTAGGTTCTTCAAGAAGCTTGATTACATCAGCATTTAAGGGAACGTTTGCAGATCGGGTACCAATACACTTAGACAAAGATGAAATTTGAGGGTCGGACGATATTAAGACACGTAAATATGTCTCTTATTGTATCATCTCGAGAAATTTTCTTGTATGGAGCTCTCGATATCTTCGCAAATCTTTATTTCTGGATTCGACAGCTTCCTTGGAAAACATTCCAATCGGCGATCCAGCAACTTGGGCTATATCTGGACCATGAATTAAAATGCGGTGAAGAGAGGCGTACCAGGGATATAGGATGACAAACATTTGTGCTGGTTCTTTGTAATAATTAGAAAATGCATCTAGGTTGATAGCGTATCCACTTGAAATTGTAAGCAAACTACAAAAAGATGTTTTAACAAATCCTGTTAAGTCCTGTTGTATATATACAGTGTGTCTACTTAAGTTGGCAACATATGGGAAACTTTTTTATTATTAATTTTACGATAAAAAGTTATTCTTTATGAAAAGTTCTGCATGATCGAAAATCTAAAATACAATCATCAGATATTAAATTTTTTCAGTCGGGTACGGGGTATGTCAAAAAATATGAATTTTGCTCAAGAGTAAAGTATCTTTATTTTTGACAATATCGAAAACTGTTATTAAAAAAAGTTGATCAAAAGTAAAAACTAGGTTCAAATATGCAATTGCATCCTGCTACTTAAAAAAAATATAAATTTTTCTCAATTTATCTACCGCTACCGAACATTTATCTTTTTTATTTATTACAAACATGATAACATTTCCGTTCCGTTCAGAAACTAATAAGCAAATTCTCACAAAACAAAATAATTAATAATAAACAGTAATCTCTTACTTTTATTGAACACTTGATAACCTTTTAAATACTTAATGTCTGTCTTGTAACATTTTAGCGATGCATTTAAATGAATAATACCATCCTAATTCATTTTGTTGTAATAATTTTATCCAACATTATTAGCTCCTTGAATTCACTAGTGCCTCAACATATCCGCATTCTCTGTCAATACAGGTAATTGCTTATTAGTTTCTGAACGGAACAGAAATCTTATCATGTTTGTAGTAAATAAAAAAGATAAATGTTCGGTATCGGTAGGTAAATTGGGAAAAATTTGTAAATAGTAAGTAGCAGGATGCAATTGCATATTTGAACCTAGTTTTTAGTTCTGATCAACTTTTTTTAATAACAATTTTCGACATTGTCAAAAATAAAGGTACTTTACTCTTGAGCAAAATTCATATTTTTTGACATACCCCGTACACGAGAGAAAAAAATTAATATCTGATGATAGTATTTTAGTTTATAGATCATGCAGAACTTTTCATAAAGAATAACTTTTTC